>OX438777.1:13713007-13866337 GCA_949316455.1 Acleris holmiana
TATGGAAAGTGTATTGAGTACAAATTAATGTGAAAAATTAACTGTGTTACAGATCCATCTATACTTTCGATAATTCCTCTAACAACAATGTTAAATAAACAATGTTAATAATAAAAAAAGGAATTAGATCAATAAAATACTGTGTGATTTTATTTAAGTGAACTGTTTTAAGACATTTATATAATTCTGTTTAAGTTTGTTCTATCTGGTAATACTTACTATTGAACTATACGATTTGATAGTTTTTAGTTGTATGATTATAGTTTATATTTATCTTTTAAAATAACATAATCATTTCAAGCCTACTGCAACGTACTTGCCTAATCATTCTTTTCCTATGGCATTTTTAGGGTTCCGTAGCCAAATGGCAAAAAACGGAACCCTTATAGATTCGTCATGTCTGTCCGTCTGTCCGTCCGTATGTCACAGCCACTTTATTCCGTAACTATAAGAGCTATACTGTGGAAACTTGGTAAGTAGATGTATTCGGTGAACCGCATTAAGATTTTCATACAAAAATAGAAAAAAAACAATAAATTTTTGGGGTTCCCCATACTTAGAACTGAAACTCAAAAATTTTTTTTTCATCAAACTCATACGTGTGGGGTATCTATGGATAGGTATTCAAAAATGATATTGAGGTTTCTATTATAATTTTTTTCTAAACTGAATAGTTTGCGCGAGAGACGCTTCCAAAGTGGAAAAATGTGTGTCCCCCCCCCCCGTAACTTCTAAAATAAGGGAATGATAAATGTAAAAATAATATATGATGTACATTACCATGCAAACTTCCACCGAAAATTGGTTTGAACGAGATCTAGTAAGTAGTTTTTTTTTAATACGTCATAAAAACATTGATCAAAGCTACAACGAACTTTTATATTATGTTACTTGCTGCTACGGAACCCTTCATGGGCGAGTCCGACTCGCACTTGGCCGCTTTTTTATTGATATAGCTCCTAATACAAATAAATGACGTATTTTAGGTCAGAAATGTATTATTTGACGTCGCAAACATTTCTTTTGACCTCTTAACTTGTAACGATTTTGGGAATTGGACCCTGAACCATATTTATTACCGATGTCGTACAATTCCCGCGCGTGCAAGGGTAAAAATAAGGTGGTATTGTACCGAAATCGCTCACAGGCTCTAAGCCGTTGCGTTACGGAATAACCTCACTGCAGACGACTCACGAACGAGACAATCGGTGCCTTAAATCACGAACCACTCACGCGTAAAGTGATTGGAAAAAAAACTTTATCAATTTTCGTTTTTATCGATTTGTTTAATACAATTTACCGGAATCGCGTAAGACTTTTACCTCCATTTGCGCGAAAGCCGGTAAACGTGGCCGATTGATTCCTCCGATACGGCTTCGCAGGCTTTTAATATGATTGGTGATCCCGAAACGCGCTCACTTTCGACAATTTAAATATTTATACGAAAGCCGTAAAAAGCTTTTTGCTTTTATGTCACTCTCTATTGGCCTGATTGGTCATTACGAGTAATGTCCCCGCGTAATTACTGTAGATATTTCACTTACTTTAACTTGGCAATGTTAATAAAAGCCGGTTTCCTACTTATTTCTATACAAACACTCGGTTTTGACAGGCATTCTAAGCTTATACGTGGGATTGCACTTTTCCGAGTTGAAACCACGCTTGTATGGTCAAGGAAGCAGAGCCTCTACGTAATCCTTTAACAGTTAAGGATGCCATAAATTAGGATTTTAGCGCACAATGACTCTTATTTCGCTCGAGATGTAACCGCTTCACAATTCGCCCTTTAAAAGTGTAAAGTAATATCTTGAAACTAAGTATATTTTAATGTGTGTTCTAACTGAAGCGAACGAGGTCGAAAATACAGGACCTTCTTATTAAGACTTGTTGCTTTTTAGTTTGGATCGTGCGGTTTCATGCGGCACGTGGTCCTAATGGCTGGTATACATCACATTACCTATGTGGAGTACTGACACGAAGATAAGGGGTCTGAACTCGAGACCTTTTCGATCTAGCATTTTACAATTGCGCCACTGTGGCGAGGCGGACAGATTAAACGAACAGACGGGCGACCGAAAGTTTCATGGCTCTGGAGGTCCTTTAGAAAACTTGTCGCTCATTTCGTGAGCTTAGCTTTTCCGCGATATGGTAGTCATATTGTAAGATGTCGAAACAGTTTCGGAATTCTTATAGGAAACACTCTAATATTTAGGTCCGTATTGCTTGGTATTTTTCCGACTGCAACAAAGCCCAAAAGGGGGGTTATGTATTTGACCTCTTTATTTCTTTTTTTTATGGCATCGGGAAGGCAAACGAGCACACAGGCCTGATGGTAAGTGGAAACTTAGACATTCGCAAGACTGCAAATGCGTTGCCAACCCTGAGGACTAAGATGGAATGCCTCTATGATAATTATTTCACCGGCTGTTTTATCCCCAAACCGGAACACAACAATGCGAACACTGCTGTTTGGCGGTAGGACCTGTATGTATGTCCGACTTTATGTTCCCGGCTGGATGGATGGGCCGATTTGAACAAGCTAGGTATCGTTAGATTCGTCTTAACGTCGCTACTGTCAACTTACATTAAAACAAAAACAATATGGTGGCACAAAAAAATTATGGGTAACCCACATACATACCTATGGACGACATTATCAAAACAAGCAATTGGGTTTTAAAAACTTGCTTTTTGTTAGGCTTGTCTAAATTTTGATACGCTGTGTGTTGTCTTTTTTAACCAGTCATGATGGGCTATCCACGATTTCCGCGGACGACTTGATTTTATTCTGTTTTTCTTTGACATTATTTTTTTGGGTTTTACATACATATCAAAAATATTAAAGACCACAAAACTAGTATTTAAAATTTGAAGTCGAAAAAGCTCTGGTAGTCCGTGACATAGGGGTCATAAAATAAGCTTTACAGTGTTTACTAACGAACGTAAATGCGTGTTAGTGTAAATTTATACTTGTTGTTAGATTACTGAAATCGCTTCTACTTCAATTTAATCCACGTTTTCTAAATTTCAAAGTTAATAAACCTACAGATTTCAAATTTGGAATTGCATTGACGCCGCTACACTTGCAATCGTGTACGGCCAGTTTCAATTGGTACTACAACCTAACGTGTCTATGCTTTTTCTAATTTTACATTAAATAGAAAGATTTTCAAATTTAGAATCGCTTCTGCTTCAGTGTAGTCTTGGAATGGCGTGTGCTGGCCAGTTTTATTTATATTGGTTGTAGCGCGGGAGCGATCACGACGCTGTAATTGATGCGCGCGCGTGCCGCCGGCCCGTTACCTTCTAGCGCATTGACGGCTGATACTAGGCTAAATTGGTTTGGGCGCTAGTGAAAAGTTTCTAGCTCTAATAAGAATAATGAAATAGATATTGTTTATGTAATAAAAATCGATGATCTATTAGCTAATAGGAATGTGAATAATTTAAAAAACAGTTATCGGTTATTATAAAACAGACCATATCCTGAATTGTTTAGTGGTATTAATACAACGATCCTTCATCTATAAATTTGTCCTAAAGTTAATTTAATGAAAACAACGTATTCCTATTATTATTTTTTGAAAGTAAGTCCAATAAAAGAGCTCCTAAATGTTTTATTTGGTAGTTATAAAAACTATCTAACCGCGTGCGTGCTAACTCGCGTATGCAATCCATCTAAGCCAACACAGTAAGAGCAAATTATCCAAAGCTTTTAAATAAATTTATAGGATTCGATGACCATCGCTGGGTCGTGACTGGGTGACGCGGGAGCCTCTCACGGCAAATACTTTTATAGTGGGCCACTTAATGAATTCGCGTAGGTAAAGTTTAAAAGGATTTAAAAAAAGCTTTTGGTCTTGTTAGACTCAAGTGTCGTGTCCCCCCCCCCCCCCCCGAAGAAAATACTTAAATGAAAGAACATATAAGTAACGAATTTTAAACCAAAATTAACGACTAAGTAGACATCATTGGTTCTTGAGATATAGGCAATTAAAGTGTTTATCCCTACTAAAATCATCTAAGACGGCACCAATTGACTTTAAATAGAAAGTTAGTTATTACTTGTTGATTTTAATATTTGTAGTACTTAACGGCTTCGGAACCCTACACTGAGCATGGTCCGACATGCTCTTGCTCGGTTTCAATAATAAATTAAGTACCTAAATACAAATGTTCCAGTGTTGTTGTGATAGCCAGGATACTTTACGTTAGAACGAATTTTCTTTTCACTGTAGCCCTTTGTTTGACTTTGTCGCTCAAATACTAAGAGACAAAAAAGTGGTTAGATTTTACTAGATTTAGGTACCTACCGGTGACATAAAATGGTAAACCAAATATTGTGATTTGGCCGTTTGTGCGTTGTCCATACGCCCAGAATACAAACAATCCAAGTTATGGCCGTGAACCACTAAACATTGTTTAGATACTGCACGTTGTCAACTCGATTCGTATCAATAACAAACCAAGAAACAGTGAAGCGAAACAAGATTTCCTTTCGAGGCCATTCGGCTACATCCAAAAAAACCAGCAGAGCGCGCCTATTCTTCGATTTTTCATGTCGCGCCGCGTCTGTCCTATTTTCCCTTTCCTAAGAATGGCCTCGGTCACGCACTATGTCGATAAAGCGATGCGATTGATTCGCTTTCGCTTCCTCGGCAGCACTGGATGACGACACGTCGGCCCTTGTGGTCGCCGCCGGTGTGAAATCAGCCTTAAAGTGCTGTCTTTTGGAACGGCAAACAATAGAAAGCCATGGTGGTAATGGCGTGGCTGATTGCGAGACTGCAAACCCTGGAAGTTAGGCTTTACGTCTCGTTAACAAACAAAAGAAAACGAATACTCCATAATTACATTTCAAAATAAAACCGGCCGGAAACACGACGTCAATGTTTTGACGTTCGAATTTTAAAACACCTCATTATCGAAGCCCGAAATTTAAATGTCACTTCAAAAAGAGTACGGTTTTATTCCCGCTCATTTACTTCTGTCTTATCTTTTGCAAAGGTTAGTTATCTGCGGCATTTGTCTGATATTTTGTCAAAGGAACGAGACGAGATAGCGATTGTGGGAACTGCCATCGAAGCGCCCCATTCAAATAACAACGAAGTTTTATTCAACTTTCGCTCTCTGTTAAACAAATTGACAACATGAATTTACAAAAATGGTCCTTATATTTTTTTCATCGTAAAATTTTATAGTATATTAATAAAAACATTAAAAAATCGTTGAAGAAATAAGGAATGATTTGAACGCAGCACCTGTAGCTCATGTCGACTACCGGTCTGTGTATTTCATCGTTCGGATGTGTATACCAAAACGATTAAAAAGGCGGCAAAATGTCAAACAGTTTGTTAATGTCGTCTTTGGCCATAACTCGTAAATAACGGTAAAATGAAGGCGCAAGCTTTGCCACCGAGAGACGCGCGCGCAATGCAGTGATGGCGTTCATTTGGAGCTTAATGAGGCTCTTGCCATCTCATTATTTCAACTTTGATGAAATAACGGAAGCTCTGGACACCTTTTAAAGGCTTTTACTGGACATCTTTAGAATGTGGGGCATTGATAAGGAATGTCATAAGAAATGATGGTTCATGCGAGCACTTTTGCTAATAGGTTCCGAGAGATATCACCTTTAGACAGCACAAAGAGTAATCGCCACTGGGGCCATCCATCTAACCTTCAACGGATATTAGTTTCTCCGGCGCAAGCGCAGCCTTCTTGCGTTATCGGTGCGCCGTTCGAAACAAACAAATTCAATTAGGATTAAGAAATTAAACTGCCCCTCAAAGAGCCGCCGAGCGCTCCCGAGCCCGCCCGAACGAGGTCAATGACGTCTTTATCGTATTTCGCATAAAACTGCTTTCATTAAGCTACCGCCTTTTCGATAACATATTTTTCACGTTCAATCTTAATAGATTATCGTGATGCTTTTATGAACGGTATTTTATATGTGAAACGTTTCTTGTAACTGTTATGCACTGTAACGGAATGTTTATTTAGGCACGTATGAAACACAGTTTTTTATTATGTGAATTGCTGGACAGTTAGGAGTTCCATCCGCATTTCAGAGCTTCTGTGTGGTACATTACTGCTTGTAAGTTGTAACAGCGCCGTGAACGTGAGACCGCGCCACCTTTGACTCGGTCACGGAATGGCCGGCTTAATTCGTGAAACGGCTAATTAATGTGATAGTTTACACGAATGTGTGGCCGCGGCGGCGTTACGCTATCTTTCACACCATTAAGCGGGTTGAAGTTCAACGCGGCGCGCTCGAGTCTAGCGTACTTTTTATAGCCATGACTCATCTCACCGAGGAGATGCGTGGCGTGTTTATTTACATTTCTAGCTGTTAAGTTGTGTTAATGCTACTTTTGACACAAAAAGAAGCAATAACTTGTATATTTCTCACTTTTGTGCTAACATAAAACTATTAAGCCCGCAGTCAACACCGATCTCATAAGTCACAACATGCAACTACTGGAGCTCTCAAACTAAATATAGAAACTTAAACTGCCATCTCTGCCGATCGATGCGCCATTACACGTGCTTTCCAACAATCTATTTGCGTTTAGTGCGACCAGTCGGCGATGTAAATACTAATTAGAAGGTGGTTCGTCTAAAAGGGGTTGGATTTTCCTCTCGGACCGGGTTTCTCGCCGGACCGGTCATCAGTTGGCGGAAACTGTCACTTTCAATCGTAAACCGGAGCGGTGATTCTTCTTAACAAATTATAGGTTTACTTGTAGGGTTGGCGTTACCAGGAAAACTTACACTTTTCTTGCTTGTTTTTTTTCTTTTGAGCCATCTTTTTGTTGAAATTAATTATTATTAAGTTAAACAAGAATTCCAACTATACCACTTGACCATCAAAAATACAACAAAAATTTATCTGCTGCTCTTCCTTCTTTGTTGCTGCTATAGTGCTCCTAGTCCTAAGTCGCTAGCATCGCACCCTTAAATCCAGCATAAAGCGGGTATAACTAAACTAAGGCTTGTTACAGCACGGCCAGCCCTAGGTGGTTGGCTAGTGAAAATGTTCCCACATTTTCTCGAGGCTCGGATGATATATATCAGGGTGATTGCAGGCTGCGGCCGCCGCTGGCCGCTAATGCGCCAGCGCCGGTTTCACTGACGTTACGCGCCCCGGGATGTATAATCGGAGATGGACGGATTTGACAAGTCGAAACCTTTGCCCGGAACTTAAGTCAATTTTGATACTGGCCGGCGAGAGTCAAGTATTGGTTGAAATATCTTTAGTTTTTGACTTTTCGTCAATAGAGCAAAGGCGAGATTTCAGTTTACAACCATCGTTTTTCCCTACGTTTGCTTCTTAGAGTAAAGCAGTTACATGGGTGACTTTTGAAGTTAATTGGAAAATGTAAAACTTTATGGCTTTTATAGCAAATATAGAACATTACCGTTAAACATAGTCAAAGAGCTTACATTAAATTTTTCCAATAGTTTAAAAATAACTGTCCGTACTATATTTATTAAGATTATAAATATAAAACAGTAGCATAGACTAAATTAACAGTAGCTTAAACTGCATTAGAAAGGCCTCGTACGTACAGGCGTCGTTTAAAACTTAAACATTATACTAATAAATTAGTCTTAATAGTTAGAAATAACGGTTCATACTGTGTAATATTAAAATTATATTACATGACGATTTTATAGCAGTACCAGCTACTATAAAACACTTATAATGGCCATTTTATACTTAACTGCTAAGAGTATTTTTTTCTCACGTAATTAGTACATAGTTTCGAAATTAATCTACATAATCAGGCTGTCCCGCAGGGCACACGCATTGGTGCATGTCATTTCTCGGAATCAAATCCATCGATTAATACATACAAGCCTGTTAGAATGTAATGTAAATATGTATGATATTTATAGTATTTTAAAAGCTTTAAAGGGATGATGATATATAGATATGACTTATTTCAGTTTTAATGTTTTTTTGTTTTTATTCCTAATAACGCAGTCGGGTTTGACCAGAATTTATGAATACCGACCACCGATAATCCTGAATTTTCCATGACTAACGCATTATCACCATAATGAGAATGAATGATAGATACGAATGATATTCCTTGTTCTCTGTGCAAAAATAGCCCAAGAGTTAAACCCACTAAACCTGAGGTATGAAAAACATATTTCTGCATCTTTATTGTCAAGAGCAAAAAATACCAACTACAACTTTATACCAGTTGTAACCTAACCTAGGTAAGGTTGTAACAAAGCCCTCTCCAATCAGTTACAGTGTTCCCATAATGACAGGCAGGAACGGGACCGCTGAACCCATTACGGGAGGGCACGACCGCCGCCGGCCCCAGCTCGCCGTCGACTGAATGGTGTTGCCAACACTTGCAATTTTGTTTTTTAACAGGTAGTTAAAACTGCTACTAAATGTATTAAAATTGTATCGTGTTCGAAAACACATTGCAGCTCCGTATCGTATGTAACATTACTCAAGTGTTACCAGTAAAAACAATATTTAAGTTTTATTTTTAATGGTTTGTCGCACTCTATTTTGCTCATACTTTCGTCAAAACACTGTTTTTAAGTTGTTGTTGCCTTTTTATTATATTATCAATAATTGATTTCAATATCGCAAAAATCAGACCAAGGATAATATGAATATGTCGGTTGACGAACTTAATAATTAATAAGCGCTCCAATCAAAACTTACGATCTTGACATTTTGCAAATTCATTTTTAATTGTTTAATCCTTTAATGCCTTAAATTATTGAATGATCAATGTGCTCGGAGTTTGGGCAAGCGGGTCGAGGGTACGTCAAAAGTCAGTAATTAAGAGGTTACGGTTGGGCAGCCCGACTTTAAGGCAAAATATAAAAACAAGTAATTATTTTGCTAATTTTGTTAAAAATACGAGAGACTAAATAAAGTTGTGACTACTTTAAAACAGATGTGTATCGATGAGTGTACAAACCAAATGTATCTACCTAACTAATTAGCAGTGATCGGAATAGGTAGTGCAATTTCGGGTGAATGACCTTAAACATTATACTTAATATGGATAAGACCCCAGATTCCGGGACTCGTATTATTTCACAGAATATTTTCTTGACATGACCTTAATTGAAGTTAAATGGGAACATGCGAAAATTCAAAAAAATGTTATTGAATATACTTTTTTACTTTTTGTCATTGCAAGTGTCTACATATTTCCTCAATGCGATATTATATGCAAGCAAAATAATCGTTTAAATCATATTTTAATAACATTTCTGAATTAAACACAAACTTTAACACTTTACAAATGTAATCCCGGGGTTACAAGCTATATCCATAATAATCTTACGCACACAAAGTCTCGCGAAATTGCACTACCTATTCCGATCACTGCTAATTAGGCAGGATAAACTATGGGGACCTAGTGAAAAAGGGTATAAGTCTTAACTCTTAATAACTTAACTCGTAATAAAAAAGGGTACATAGATAAATAGAGTATACTAGACTTACACCGTTTTCCACTTCTTTAGTTAGTCATACTTACTTCACAAAACTTATTCAAGTGAAATTTTGTAAAATCAGGTTTCTTATTTGTCACCCCTCTTGTCGCTTGGCTTCATGTAACAAAAATGCAAATTGGTTCAAAATTTATTTTTAATTTGGTTTCTGTGGCAACCTTAAATCGAATCATCCACGCAGCGACGCGCGCGCACGAGTCTTGTATTTGCACAGCGGCGCCCCCGGCGACGGTGTCATTCCGCGGGTCAACATTAGTCTTGCATGGCGAAACCAATCTAACTCGATATGGCGGAGTCGATAATGACAACGATAAATTTTCTACACCCCATCTCTTCAGTGTCTCTTTCATTGATACTAGTTCGAGAGGGATGCGCTGAAGGATATTTGATGCTTTTTCAATTTTGCTAGGAATACTCGTACCCTGTGCTGAACTTCGCGGATTCAAATACAGCTGACGGTAAAAGTTAGTAAAACATACGCAAATATATGCAGAAGATTACTGCTGATAATTTGACACAGTTTTGGGGCAGTCTGATCAGCAGAGCCCGGAGTTTTCTTAGCAATTTTGATTTGTTATAGGGACATCTCGTTTATTGACTTCCGATATACATAATTTTATCGATACATATAACACAACACAACGTATCAATGAAGATTAAAAGTAAAGGTAAACAACAGGCGGTCTAATCGCCAAACAGCGATCTTTTTTTATATAACTTTTGAGTGGCTAATGTTAAATAGAGATTTGTAACGAAAAGTTAATAGTTAACAATTCTACATTTAATCAGTTCAGTTCAGTGTTTTAACATTTACCAATTTCATGTTCAAAAGTCAGTTTTAATGCTAACAAGTGCTTCATCATTAGTTTATCTATAAAAGAAATAGATACTCATAATTTTTATCTTGTCTCGAAGAGATCGCTCATTCGCGATAAGACCGCATGTTGTTTACTTCTACTCGTAATCATATTTAAAAAAATGTATTCTGTATTTATCGATATACACATGTACGTATATCGGAAGTCAATATACGAGAAGTCCCTATGACAGCTCAAAAGTGCTACGAAAATTCCGGGCTCCACGGATCAGTGATCAAATTATGTCAGATTTACAGATAAGCTCACGTTAGCATTTATACCTAACTTCTGCCCGCAACTTCGTCCACGTAGTTTCGAAAAAAACCTTTGTATAATCCAGGGCACACACACACTCGTTTATAATATTAGTAGGATAGAGATGTAACCTCACAACTCGGTCAACTTTCTTTACTGTTCTTTTTTCATCTACTCCTTGAAACCTAAAGCTCTATTATCGCCGAGGTCCTTGCGTTACAGCGGGTGCGAAACGTTAACACTATCAGTGCCCAAAACTCGATACGGCGCCCATTTTGTACGGAAACCGTAAAGCGTAGCATTGAATGTGTCAAACGACCTATTTGTATAAATATAATATAGGTTTGTAACTCCACAACTCGGTCAACTTTCCTTACTGTCCTTCTTTGTTAACTTCTGTGGATCAAGGTCCGCCAAATTTTGATTGCGGACATAAAACTTTATGGTTGTTACAGAGTTGTTAAGAAAAGCGAAAGTAATTTATATCATCCTTTATTATCTCACGGGTAAGTGTAGTGTCGTAATACTTGCTGATTAACAAAATTGAGATTTTATACTCTTTTATTGTACCAAAAATTATGTAAAGTATCCTTGACACAGATTACATCCCTCCAGAGCCTAAAGAAAGGTCTATTTATCCATGAGTATACAGTACAAATATTATTTATTGAACACCACATACAATAACAGCATGAAAATTAAAATACAAATAATATGTTACAAAGTGAGTCAATAGGCGGTCTTATCGCCAAGTAGCGATACTTTGTTTTTCTCATAAATACTGTGCCTGGCAGCCACGTTCTAAATAACATGCATGTGTATAGACAAGTAAATATCATAAAAATTCGGTCATATCTGTCTAAAGTTATATTGGTTATTCTTCTTTGGTTTTACCCTTATTGCCAACGTATTGTTTTTTACTTTGCCGCCCTTACTATCAAGTTAGTAGGAGCTATCATAACGTAGACAATAGAATAGCAAAGTGTAAGGCCAATGTAGAATATAGTCGTTTGTATATTTACAAAATGGTACTTAGGTATGGAATTGTGATTCGACTGACAAAGTGAATATCTCTTACCCATGCTATCGTTATCTCTCAGTAAAGTTTCCATCCAAGAATCACTTCATTAGCATTTTTTTTTATTATGTCCTTACTATATTTGCTGGTAACCTCTACATATAAGTTTAAAATATTCCAACGTAGCTATAACTCGATGAACAGCATAAATTCTTACTCATTTCGCAATATCGGCGGAAACCGCAAGTTTTCGATGTCCTGGAGTCCCACTCAATAAAGTATGCTCGGACAGCCTCAAATTGCTACCAAGTTAACAATCTAGAGTCTCGATCAGATCGAGATATAACGACAATCTTGACTCGGAATCGAGTATTCAATTTATGCAGCAAGCCACTTGCTTGCAAATATTTTGCTGCATAGTTTCTCAAACTATATAAATTGTAAATGAGCGGGTGAACAAATCGGAATGTTAAAAGTCTTAGGGAAGTACCCATCTGGTCATAACAGTTAATTATTTCTCTTATATGTTTGTAATTTTATAGCATAATTACCTACTTGTCAAGAAAAAGTCGTGTTAAAACGAAGTAAATCACTTGAAAAATAACTTATGTAATGAAAAAGCCAACACAATCTTCGAAACAATGTTGATTGTTGACGCAAATACTTAAGTAGGTACCTATTCATAGTTTTAAAAAGGAACTACACTTGGGAGCAAAGAAATCGAGTCACTTAGTTAGTACTGAATTTCCCATAGAAAGTGGCTCGATTTTTTTGCTTCCAAGTATATTATAAGAAATAAAGAAAGAAAGAAAAAATATGAAGCCAGCTGGTCTTCCATTGCAGGTTTCATCTGGATAGTGTAGAAACTAAACTGTTGTGTTCTAGTACAGAGAAAGCTATTCCATCTTAGTCCTCAGGATCCGCATTTTCAATCTGTAGATTGTAAATGTTTATAAGCCACAAAGTCATCAGCTGACCTGTGCTGTGCACGCCCGTTTGGCTTCTCCTTGTGTGAAAATACTCAGTTAATTGCGATAGTTGATTTATCTTTACTTATTTAGCCCCCTTAATTCAATAGCTCATCGTTTTAATAAATGTTCGATCAAGGTGACATTTATAGTCTATTCATCCAACATGAATATCCAATGAATGGACACCATTCAAACTACAAACGCCAAAATGTACGACACTAAATTAAATCGTCCGAGCCCGACCAGTCTAGTCAATGAATTACTTACTGACGCGAGACTTGGTCTAGCCAAATCAGAGTTGCTGATTTAAATAACAGTTGCTTGAAATCTACATCTAATAAATCATTAACACATACTAAAAACGCCAAACAGAGAACACGCGTTTAATCCTTTCGTGGTCTTTAAAGTTTATGAATGTTTAGTTCCAATCAATTATAACATTAAAAAATCCTCCCACAATTCAAGATGCAGATACAGTATAACAGTAAAAAAAATAATGGGAGGAAACTGATAACGTATCTTGTTAATGGCTCTCTGCCTATTCACTCCCTGAAACCTAAAGCTCTATTATCGCCTAGGTCCTTGCGTTACAGCGGGTACGCAACGTTAACACTCTTAGTGCCCAAAACTCGTGACGGCGCCCATTTTGTACCGAATTCATGAAGCGTAGCATTGAATGTGTCAAACGATCTGCATTAAAATGCGGCGCGTGGGCAGATCCGTCCACATTTCTATGATGAATCGGTCGCCGGCGCGGCGAGTTACGAAAATCCACTAAATTTACATAATGCTCGTAGTTTCGTACACTAGATACGATCCTTTACACACTCGGCACTCAGCTGTCGATGGTTGCGTGTTGCATTGTTAGGTTATTTATTGGCTACTTTGACGACTGATATACAGCGGTAAGCGCTTTATGGGAAGTGTAGGCTTGAATGCGGATTGCTTGAAAGCTAGATCCGCTTGCTTATGCACGAAACATACTTATGATTATAATTCATTTGATTTATAGTCGGCAATATTAACTATAACTTTGCAACAATTTTACATAGAAATGGTAGTAATATTTCATAAAACGCAAAGGCCACGTCAATTAAGATAAACGTAAATAACTTCCGATACCCAAATTGTTATCGAAACATCTTAAAATACAATAGCAATCTGTCTGTACTGTGGTAATATAAATAATTTGAACGGTAAACTAGATTGCAAGCGCTTATTTAATTAAGCGTGACCTCTACGTCCAGACGGTCAGAAGTGAGCCCTGTTGAGCAAGCGCATTAGAAGGTGATGGCAACGAATGGCGATGATTGATGGCGTGCATGCGCGTGGGCGGGGCGGCGCGCGCGCTGAAAACGGCGCTAAATTACCCACCGTGTCAATTGGGATTGAATAATATTAGCTAGTAGTTCAAGTATGTGTTTTCAAAATAGGGTTATGTTCCTGCACATCCAGTTCGTGCACTTTAGAACCTCGTAAGACCCGAAACGTACTTATTTTAGTAACAATGTAACTGTCACCATGTTGAGTTAATTCTATAGTTTCTTTTATGTTTGATATTATGTCCCCAAGCGAGAACATGAATGAATACGATCTTATCTCGTACAAAAAAAAAGAATGATGACGAACGACATAAAAACTAAGAGATGGATCGAGTAAGAGACAGTAATTGGGTATTTGTTAATATTTAATCGAAGAAAGCAAGTGTCTTTTTCTTGTATCACCAAATGCGAGCGGGCGTTTTGTGTTATCATATCATCATAATGCAAACCAAATGATATAGATTGAATCCGCCGGGTGTGCCTGGGACAGGTTGTTGTGAAAATAAACCACGAAGTTAATTATAAATTATAACTAGATCAAGAAGTCAATCAAAGAAGCAGTAACAGGTGGAAAGTACACAAGTCAATCAACGTTCACGATCGATTGAGACGTGCAATTAAGTCAATCATTATAACTATTATAAGTTTACAAATCGGCATTCCGTCCGTTTATAAATAGTGTAGGCATACTTCCTTAATTGCCCTGAACCATCACGAATCGTCTTAGTTCCGTTTCAATTGATTCGTTTACCATTTTATTGCATTTTTAAGCAACGTCAACGTTAGTCAGTTATTAACTTAGTTCTTCAAATTATTAAGTTGTTTGCAAATCAAGTATTTTAAATATGATTAATATTTCCTCTATTTTATCAATAGCTAAATAATAATATTAATTCTAATCATAACAAAAACCCTTACATGTGTTCATAAAAACAACTTTTTTGCGAACACGATAAATGTGTAAATTGGCCGCGAAATGTGTCATCAATTATTTTTTACGTTTCAATATACTGCAGTAAATTAGATTACGCAGCTATCTAACCTATCGAGGAGCGTAAAAACATTCACTGCCATCACGTAGGAATTACACGTAATCTAGACACGAGAGGATGTCGCCGGCGCTCAACGTGGAGGATTTAATAGCGCATCGGCGCACGCGCGTCGCACGCGCCGCTAACGACCGCGCCATTCTGCAATATTCCGGTTCCATTGCGATTATTTATTTGTTTGATGACCTACATGTTAATTATTTTTTATGTAACTAAATGCAGTTGGGAGTAATAAATTGTTTGGCAAAAAAAGGTTTTTCTATGCGAAGCCACACTTGCAAATCTCCTGGGTGGTGAATGTGGTAATTCTCTCAACACAGCGCTGCGTCGATCTTATAGGTGAAGTTTTATCCGGCAAGTTTAAGAGGTCAAGTCGGAGCGTACAAAATACATTTTAGCGCGTGTCTTCTCAATTAGGCAGCAGGCAGTGATTCGAGTTCAGTATCGTATAAAGCTGCCTAATTAAAAAGGCACGCGCTAAAATGTGTTTTGTACGCTCCGACGGGACTTCTTAAACTCGCTGGATAAAACTTCATCTACATATAAGATCGACGCAGCGCTGTGTTGAGAGAATCAACCCCCTGGTAACGAACGATGTTTTCTTGAATCAAACATTCGCTTCATCAAAAATTTAAGTTTTTTAATTTGATAATCTTATCGTTTTAAAAGAATTACAAGACAAGCTACAATAAATAAGCGCTCCTATAGGAGAAAATGAATTTTAACGTTAAAATATCAATTAACTTACCAATCAACAGGCAATGTTTATGTTTGCATATGGCTACCAAAACGCTAAAACTTGGATAGAACTCCTACCTACAAATCTATTACAACTGCAAAACTTTGCAGAATAAACCACATGTCTTCAGTACGGTAAATGATTTTACAGCCATTGTAAATTAACTCTTAACATGTAGCACTAAGGAACCTGCCATCATCAACAGCGGGTATAATGACTTTTGATGCGGTGCATGTCTAACAATTTCTCGGATGGATTTTATTAACTATCTATTATTGTTGACTGAAGCGCAAAGCTTATCGACCAACGAAATTAATCTTCAATATTGAATATCAATCAATACCTAACGAGGATTTATTAGCAAATGAAAGTAATAGTTTTTTTGACCTTAGCATACTTTAATTGATTAAATCATTAGAGCTCTAAATGATGTAAAGTGTTTGAAGCAAGGTCGGCCTTACCTCAATGGTTTCGTTATTGATAACAACACTACTTATTGTTTGTTAAGCGTTCATAATATTGTTACAGAAATTAGGGATTTTTTTGAGTAATAGGTACCAAAGTGATTTGAAAAACCGGAATGACTTGACAAGTAAAAATATACGTTTTTATGGCAACATATAAAGTGTTAAATACAAGCCCATGCATTTCAATTATGAACAAGAAGCTATCCAATTTCAAAACAATTTAGTAACCATATCTCTCATGTCTATTCTCTACATTTATTAGAGAACAAACTTAGAGCTTAAATTGGAACTAGGCTATTTTTATTATTTATTTCAAATAAAATGGACCAAATTTAGACATTAAATTAATTGTTTCATAGTTAGATGTAAGTTTAAGTCTAATTCTACCAACATAGTCCTGGGCTCTCGTTATTTAATAAAACTAGTACTTAACGCAATAGCATCAACTTAATGATTAAAATTATACCGGGCAGATTAAATTTGATTATCAATGAACACAATTGGGTGCGGCGACCGCCATAAATCACGCTCATCACCGCCGCGGGCGCGGGGTATTCTCTGTCGCTCAAACACGACTCTGTTTGTTCGAAGTTGACTATGTTAACCGGGTCATACACAGATTTAGGTTAGCGTCTTTCCTGTGGACACGCCGTATATAAGTTAACGTCTTTAAGACCTAATTTTCTGACTAATCCCATTCCCGCATAAACGGCGTCAGGACTGCTTTAGATCTATCATGTAAAAACAAAACTTATATGAACACAAGCTTTTCAACATTGACCACAAGAAAGACAACTTTTGTTTTTAAGAGTGTGTATGACCCAAACATACGTTGTACACTACGAGTATAAAAAAATGGTAATTGGGCATAGCCGGTGCTCTGTGGTGATCAACTTTAAAAGTAAAAATAGCAGAATCGTTCGGCTGAGCCATTTATTTTTGGGCAATTGTATTATTAAAATTTGTCACGTGATTAGGAAATTTCGGTCTGTTTAAGCCACGAACCAGAAAAAGAGGAAAAATAAGTTATGCATTCTATGTATAACATTTCATTTTACATGTTTCTACTATCCCGCCCGCTATAACATACTCCCCTGATGAAGGACTCCAAATGAGTCCGAAACATGTCGGGCCGTTACCTGACTATAACATGTGAGGAAACCGTGCAGTGTTCGTTTTTGTTTCTACTTTGCCAAAAGTGACGGTATTTGTCGTTATCTCACTGGATAGGTCTTTAAAAAATTGCGAGTTTGTAAAGCCAATTAAGGGATCTGTTTGTAAAATATAGGAAGCTTATATCTGTAAAGTCAAGTGTCGTAAAGCTAAAACTACAAATACTATATAAAATCTGAAAACATATCTTAAATGAAAGCGCATATAACGAGTTTAAAAGGGAATCTATCAGGACAAAGGTATTGCTGATTCTGACCACGAACAAACCTAAATGTTCAAATTTCATGAAAACACTTAATTGGACATCTTTCGGCTAAATTGTCCGTAACCCAGCTAATTAATTTAGCTTCGTACAAAGAGAATAGCACTGAACACCCGAACCCATTATAAACCTAAGCAGATCGTTCGCCAATTCCTCCGCTGGTGGCGATGATACTAAACAAATGACTGTCATTATAGTTTTTCTTTCCTAAATTAATCAGAAGTGAGCGTGATTTGAATTACATTAAAATTAGACCGTGTCTATGTGATTTTCGTGTGGGGGCGTGACTTTTTAAAAGTTGGATTTAATTTAGGTATTAGGCTGCTAATGACATAAGTATTTATTTAATAAATACCGTCATTACATAAGGTTGTAAAGCAACTCTGAAGTTTAACAAAAAGTATCACTAAAAAAGTACGTTACTATTCGTATTTAATTTTATCGTAATTGAGACCTAAACAACCTAACCTGTCACTAATAAACTGGTAAACATCTTAGCCTGATTTTGCAAAATGTGGTTATAGAATTATCAACAAGTTTTTTTAGAGTTGTTGGTAATTCTGTAGCTCTGCCTACCCCTCTCTGGGAATGAAGGCGTGATGTTATGTATGTAAGACCTAAATACCCTTACCTATTCATAATCCACCCATCCATCCATCCATCTATCCAATCAGCTTGTATCCACCTGTTGAGTGAATAGGCCTCTTTTTTATCACGCCACTCTCTTCCAGTGGCTTAACTTTCCCACCATTTTACGGATGCCGTCTACCCATTGGATATTTTATTAAAAGTATGCTTTGTCACTTTCTATCAAATTCAAATTTCAAATCGGAAAATAGTGTCAGAGCATATTTTAAGCATACTTTAGCTTCGCATTTATGTTAAGAATTTTAGTATTTATATTTTTTTACTAATAATAACTATCTCAGTAACAGCAAACTCAACCATTCTAGTTCACCTAAAAACATTCCATGCAATTACCTGTACTATAACAACTGAACTGTAATATAAGGCCTCAAACAAACACATTATAATGTACATTATAACGATGAGCTAGAGCCATCAACTCGCCCCCGGAGGCGAAGTTTCTCAATTACCCGCGCTTCTTCAGAGCGCAGGCGCGGAATATTTATGTGTTACGCTATTTGTTTTCCTAGTCTAACTCTCATTTGCTTCACAACTGCCACATGTTCCATGCCAGGCTTCCAGCCCCAATTCAGAAATTCGTTTTGCATTACAAAGTCGAGTTAGTACATCACTGGGCTTCATCTAAGCAATGTACACCAAATTGTAAGACACTAAAATCGGTTCAAAAACTGCTTTAGTAGCGTTTAACAACCCATCTTTGATCACGGTCTCTACCGTTCAGGCGTCCTGTTCGACTTGATTACACATTCATATTTTAACACAAGATGTTCATTTTGATGTTTATGTTTATTTTACACTTTAAAAGATGATATGGCTAGAAAGGAAGTGACTACCGAGATGGAGACTAATAGAGAAGTGTTGCGCCTACCCCAAATAAGTTAGGATAAGGGCAGAAGAATGATGATGATACACAAGATGTTTATTTTGATTCCATAGTGTTTTGTAAAGTATCCAAACCTGCGAAGTTTCGGGCATTAAAAGGTCAGCGCTATACGCGCCACAGTTCGCAGACACTCTCGCACTCATACAATTACTTTAGCGTTTTCACTTTCACTCGATCCTGCCAACGCTGAAAACTAAAACATAATATTATCATATAATACCTTAATATAACTTTGTTCCTTTTGGCGTCGAGACCCTTGGTCCGTGGGGACCCGGTGCCATTAGCCTTTTTAAAGACATGACAAAAAGGCTAATTGAAACAACCGGTGACCACAGAGCTGGCAGCTTCCTCGGACAGCGTATTAGCATTGCTATACAACGAGGAAATGCTGCCAGCATCTGTGGTACTTTGCCACGGGGGCCCTCACTTTTCCAGTTTTTTATTTAGTTTTAATTGATTTGTATTTAGATTAGTTATTTAATTATATTATTTTATTTTAGATTATTACGTAGTTAAGATTATTATATTTTTTATTCCTGTGTAATTATATAACTATAATTTATTACCTATCTTAAGTTTATTTACGAAATTTCATGTAATTGTTTGTTTTTTGTCCAATAAAACTAAGAAAAGTATAAAATACCTTAGATGTTTCCAATTAATCTTGTAGTAACCCGCATCTGCCTATGGCTAGTAAATAGTTGCACGGTCCGTCCAGATCAAACATCATACTTTACATCAAACAGCCAGATTATGACTGATATGTTTTGGCGTAGGGGTAAAAAAGCCGAGGAAATTAAAAGCATATGACTATTCGATGATAGAGCTCAGGATTAGGAACGCATTGGCAGTTTTCAAATTGTAAATGCCCATGGGTATTAGAGACCTGGTGGTCCTGGTGGCCTTTAGGTGGTCTGCGTGCTCGTTTGCCTTCTGCATGCCATAAAAAAATCAATTTCCCCTCTCCTGGCTCCGTATTTGAATGATTGCGAGGTTGTATTCTAGTCACATCGTGACTGCAGAAGCTGGGCCGTTAATCTAGACTCATTACGCGCCGTTGCATACGTTTCCGCCGAGATTAATTCTATAAATATCGAGAAAGCTATCCATCCATAGGACTTACACACGCTCATTTTAATAGGACCAGCCAGATGGTCACCGCGGTTTATTATTGATTAATGAGATTAATGAGCCGATTCATATTTAAATTAATGCTGTAGAAAAGTCCTGGAAGCCTAGTCATGAATTCACAATGCATAACGCTAACTTGGCGATTTTCTAAAATCGGCAAAATGAGGATTGACGTAAGCTGATGACCGAGGGCGTCAACCGATTCTGTTAACTAACATTTCTTTAAAACAGAAACGTTAGCAGCGTTTGCATCTTGGTGTACTGTTCAAGATTGACTGAAAAGTGATAGCTTTGATAACTTGCTCAGTCTGCATAGATTATTTTTATCTAACCGTTATTTGTAGGTATGATGACTAGCTGTTGCCCGCGACTCCATTTGCGTAGAAAAATAAAACAGCCTATGACACTCACGAATAACGCGGATTTATATTGGTTAAAGAATTTTCAAAATCGGTTCAATAGACCCAAAGATTACCTCCTACCACCACACAAAC
Source organism: Acleris holmiana (assembly GCA_949316455.1). NCBI lineage: Eukaryota > Metazoa > Arthropoda > Insecta > Lepidoptera > Tortricidae > Acleris > Acleris holmiana. Next base: position 13,733,778 of record OX438777.1, read on the forward strand.
TTTAACTCTTTATAATATTAGTATGGATAAATGACAGTGGTACAGCGCAGCCCTGTATAGCGGCTCGATTTTTAGAAACGAGCGTTCGAAAATTTCATTCGAAAATGAAACGGACAATCGTTATTTTCGAAATACAATTTCGTTTGGTTGTGATTTTTACCGCTCACATGTTGTTCTATTTAAGTACTCGATTCTCAAAAATCGACCCGCAGGTAGAAAACGCACTCACCACGCTTTAACGCGTTGTAAGGCGCCTTACAGATAATTTAAATTGATTGATTTTAGTTCCCAATCTCACTTAAAATTCCTAGTTTATAGGAGTCATTGCAAACGCACTCTGTTATCGACACCGGTCGTAGAGCGCATTATTTTATACTTTGGACGCACCTCATAACTCGCAATCCGCAGTTCATAAAGCCACATCGGCACGACCGACCAGTGCGCTTTGAAACCTAACACTTATTACAACGCAGGACTGATTGGTATCGCTTCAAAATAGCCTGTCGTGTACCAGGGACTCTTAAATCTTGTCTACGTAGGCGTTTTCCTATCGAGAGATTGCTGCAGACATTCCCTTGCAAAATCATCGGGGCAGCTAAAACATGGAAATTTTCAATAAAATTCCCCGAGGCCCAAGCGTTAATGACTGGTCTTCTACTAAAAAAACAACGATTTATAATATTACTTTGTAACAAAGTAGTAATGTGACTCAGGCGTTTTTACCTTTCAAATTACGCATATGAATTCCTCTCCCTGACCTTTAATAAAAAGCTTTTGAGACAATCATCGCGCATTTATCTCGATGCAATTGGGTATCTACGAATACGGTCGCGGTAAAAAGTAGTGTTCATCCCAAACGTGTCATTGAATAATTGCTGTGGGTGTACGAAAACTGCATGCAAAACGTCACCTTCAAAATCTTATTTGAATGATACGTTAGCCCTGTCCCCTTCTTTCGAACAACTTACGAGTAAAGAGCGAGGGGAATGGGACATCTGGAATGTCGAATTCAGTGTAACCCACCAAGTCCGAGCATGCGTAGGCGTCGGCCGTTGTAGTACTTGGATGATCAACGACAACTCAATTTACTTCATAGGGCTGGCACAATGACTTGCATTTGGTTTCTTTGTTTTAAAATTGTTGTATCACCAGATAAATCACGGTACAATTACAACAAAGCATGTCACTTAACAGGGAGTAAATGAGCAAACTCACAACCCTAAAGTTACCAAACAACTCTTACAGACTCTTTAATAAAGGACTATAATTAAGTGATCGAGCCCCAACCCTGACACTCGCGCCCGAGTCGAAGCGATCCTCTCCGAAATTTCACGAACGATATTTCAACTAGACAGATTTTTCTTACCATTGCTTGATTTATGAATGCATTCAATGCGATGTCTTCATTGAGTAGCTCCGGGCAGCTCGTGAGTGGGAGGGTCTCAAATGACCCGAAAATATATTCAAAGAAGACCCAAGGTGCTTCCGATGAAGCAATAAATCAAATTCTTTGTGCGCAAGCCTTAATACGGTCCTTTGTGCTGCGCGCGCGCATTTATCATCGCGATCAACACACGATGCACCTTAAAGATTTTTTGCCAAAAGTTTTGACATGATTGAGAAATAAGAAAGTGAGTAAAATAAATAAAAATCGGTAATAAATGAATCACGTGGAATAAAATATTGCTAAAGGTTCGTGGTTCATCCCGCACTTTTTTAATCTTTATTTTGTACTGTTGTGGTTTTGTTGCGATTCGAGTTATTTGCGGGCAGAATAATATAATAGGCCTACTAATTTCCTGGTTCCGTGATACAAAGTATGTTTTAAGAAGTGCATAATTTAAGCTGTGAGGCAGTAAATGCCTGCATTTGTTCATTGCCACGCGAGTCCGTCAGTTTGAGTGCAGTCGAATGTAAACATCGGCCAGCGATCGAATTTCAACTAATGCCCGGCCTAAAGAGAAATGTTAACCAGCCTTAGAATATTTATTGACTGGATATTAACTTAATGCTTTGCTAAAAGCTTTACTGATTACGTTCTAGAATCTTAGAGGCCAGAAACTCAATATCGGGCTCATTTTGTTTGGAAATTAATCACTAAGGGCACTGAGTATTTTAAACAACTTGCGAATAATATTGATCCAATGAAAATGGTAACTAGATTTCATTTGTAAGTATCATCAAACGCTAAGGGTCTTAAATACTAGGTTTCATATCAAATTATCGTTTTATGTGGCTAAGCTTTACTCTAATATGATGATAAAAGTATATGGCCCATTAGAGACTACCCCGATACCACGCGGAGTAAACTGCTTAATCGGGTCTATAAAGCGTTTATGTTTCAATTACGAGTTAAAACTAATAATCACCTAACTTACAACACAATTATAATCATAATTGTGTTGTAAGTTGGGTGAAATAAAAAACCGTGAAATAAATACAATGCATAAAAATTACGGGTTTTAAACTAAAACGAGACTGATTCTCGAGAATCATTTATATTTTTTGGACGGCTTTTTATTTTCATCAAAATCATCATGTTTGCAAAGAAAAAGCTATTGTAATGCTGTCTAATATGATCCAAAACATGAGTATGAGTACATTGATTCAGCCTTATTTAGTTAAAAATCGTTCAATAATTTGTTGAATAGTCGAATAATTCGGGAAACTTAGGCATACACTTGGAAAATGAGACAGGCTTGGCGACACCGATAAGCGAATCGCAATCGCAATGTTGAGCAGAAACTGAGTCAACAATTGCTTTAAACGAACAAAGTTACGTTACACATAACAAACTGCATTATTATACAATAAGAACCAACTAACAACTAACAAGTAACAACTACCCATCCTTTCTACGGTCGACAAACCTAACGAAACATTAGGCCTCATTATAGCCAACAATAGTCATCATTTACAACAAGGAAGTCGACGGTACACAGATAGAGGCGAAGCGGGTGGACAGAGGGTTCTGTCGCGCCGGGCTTGTAGTCCGCGTACTTTCACCGGGCATCGATAGGGTCCGCTTGCACGGGGCAAGTGGGTGAGCCAAGCAGCTAAACCATAGCAGATAACGCTAACGGCTTATATATTTTAATTGGTGTTTTGTTAAGTCAAATTACTATCATTATCTTTTGTTAATAATGTTGGTAAAGGCTGTTTTAAATAGGTTCGGAATTATTTGCGCAAATTTAAAGGGCTAAATAGAATCTTGTCAGGCTTTATATACTGACTACAAACACATATTTTAATGGGTTCTGTGTCGATTTTTTGCAACACTTTTTTTGTGAATAAAGGAAGAAAGAAACGAATAAAAACATAAAAACCGATGATCAATTTCACTTAATACAATTCAAAGTAAGTTGTAAGCGATGTGCAAGTGTATCATCCCGGTAACGTGTTCTCGGACGCTTGTAACGTTGCCATGCAGCTAGCGGGAACAAATGCCCACCAGGTTTATTTACAACGCCCATTATAGCCCTGAACACGGCTAGCAACTACGATGTCCTCGGGGATACAGGTAATAATGTAATTTGCAGCCGTCACCTATGGCAAGTAAGGGCTGTTACTGGAAAGGCGTAGAGTTGGTACTGACTGGTAGTTCTTTATTTTAAGTTGGCCTTTGCGTTTCTTTATATTTTGAATCAGCTTGTTACAAATAATAAAGCATTCATTTTTTTTTTGTGCCCTATTTGGCGTTCAAGTAACTTTTTGTTTCTCGCTCAACATCACTACATGGTAAAAAACAAAGTCGCTTCCCACTGTCTGTCCCTATGTATGCTTAGATCTTAAAAACTACGCAACGGATTTTAATGTGTTTTTTTTTAATAGACAAAGTGATTCAAGAGGAAGGTTTATATTAATAATACTGCAACCCAGAGCGAAGCGAGTACGGGTTGCTAGTATTATTATTATAAAATAAACTCCCCTGCTGCGTCTGTCTGCTTGCTTGTATGTTTGCGATGATCTCAAAAACTACTTAACGGATTTTGATGCGGTTTTCAACTATCAGGTAGATATTTTTTTACGGAAGGTTTTGGGTTTGTAATCAATTCTGGTTTATGTACGGGTGTTACACAAAACTCACATAAATCGAAGCGAAGCAAGGGTTGCTCGCCAGTAGTATTAGTATACATAATAATATTTGAAACAGTTTCTAACTCTAAAATTAAATAAAGACTATCTAATAAAATACAATCAAACATTTTATCACATTATTGTAAAACAATCATTTAAAGAGAAAAAAGAGTAACCCCACGCATTACCTCTCATAAAAATGCCGGCAAACTCAGATCACTCTGATATTGACAGTTTACACTCACTTAAAGGTTATTTTTTGCGTTCATACTCAGTTTGTTCGGGCAATAAAGACGATATATCAGGCCATGCTCGTGTTACGAAACATCGGAGAAGTGAAGAGCATTTCAACGCGACACTTAACTCCCAAAATAATTCCCCTGACCGCCTGTAAACCGTCCACTTAACGCGCGCTTCGCATTTTAGAGATCGCGGTATCAAAGGACGAGAACCGCACAAGGTTAACACTTTCAGCGCCGGTGACGCGCTTCCGCGTCCAAATAACACGCAAGTGCTAGTTACTGGCAGTGAATGTGAAAAGGTTTTGTACGAAGACGTCATAGTTCCTCTTAAAGCTTTAATTACTGTCGCGTTAAAACAATGCCTTTGTTTTAAACTCGAACTAAAAGACAAAGGATGCTGTTATTGTTCCAAATTATGACATTTTAAATCAAAATGACGGAAAAGTTTTAATATTATTTATCACAGCCCATATTAGGGTCGCCTTTATCGGGGCGGATAACGCTTCCATCACTCTCGCACTTACATTCTGATCAGAAGATGACAGATGTTTTAGCCATGCTTATGCACGTCGATAAACACGGCCATAATGCGAGTAGGCCCGCTGTACTAGCACAAGTTGTATGTTCTCGCTTGTCGCTCAGTGCGTCTTTATAGGTACAGACTAGATGGAAAGGGAGATCCGAGAGACAAACAAGTCGCATACACCATGTGCTAGCCCAGAAGTAACTATTTAAATTAAAAGATAAAACCATTCCATATAATGGTGAAGCAGAGCCGGTTAAACGGCTCGACCAATTTGCATGACACCTAGCTACAAACCTTTCCAATTAAACTAGCTTGATTAAGTTAAAAAAAACTGCATCCAAATCGGTTCATCTCTTTTGAGCTGGAATGCCACAGATATACGGACACACACATACACTGATACACACATAAAACTTACAACCTCTCTTTTTATCGGAGGTTAAAAGTGTGAATTTTACTGGCGGTCGCATGTTTTTTACAATTTCGATTTTCGACATCGACAGCTAATCGTTTAGAATTTAAGTCACATGGAACCCTTGTTATACCAATGTTTACTTTTAAAAAACTGAACATTTAAAGGTAAATTTACAATGTCATTAAACTGTTCGCGACTTCTGTAATGTCACCGGCATTTGGCTCACGCTTTTAATTTGCTGATGAAATTAACGTTGATTCATGCCGTAGCGTTCGCAGGAGCAGCAGAACTATAGTAAATTATAACTCTATAATTATTATTTAAACATGACGTAACGCGCACGCGCATTGTTACCAATCTAACTCTACTTGTTTGAGTAGACTCAGATAACTAACAAAATAGCCGCAGCTTTTTTTTATCAAAACTGAATTTGTATTAATAAAATCAGGAGTTATATCTTACACGGTAAAGCCAAATTGCTTTTGCCATGCTTGTATTGTTAACGCATTGATAGCTCTTATTTACTTGTCAGTAATGGCGGCCGAGATAAAAAAATAGATATCATGTCAAAAGCAATTAGGTTTTACCGAGTAGAACAAATTTTAATTTTAATTTAAACATATTACTTATTTCAAGTACTTACTTTTTGATACAAAATTTGCGTCATAAATTCATTGTTTATTTCATAAAACACGTATTGTTATCGACCGCCCGTACCCGAATGTTTGTTTACGATAAATATCAATTTATATAACTTATAGCCTCGGTAATTTGGTCGCTCCGGTAATTATTATTTCGTATATAAATTACTCGACATAATAATTACGACCGGCGAATATTAACACTGGCCAAGATTAAAATGTGAAAGAAAACTCCCACAGTGCCCCAAATTACTTGCGGGTTGATTTACTGCAATCCGTCAATGTTAAGATCTTCATACGATACCGGCGCGCGCGCACCACTTGTTTTATTACTTGTCTGTGCTTTTAGGTTGCGCATGATTCTTGTCATAAGTGCGAAAATTATATCAGTGAAGATAGATGACTTTATTAAAGCTAGTATGAAAATGTGGGACTACATGGGATATAGCATAATCAGCGTTTTTTTTTTTGTAAATAATCGAAAGGCAATCGTTCGTTGCAGCTATTAATGGTAGGAAACAGGAAAGTATAGCATCAACAAGTTAACTGTACACGTTAGCATGCGTCCGTTCCATACATCGTCTTGATTTTCTAAAATCATTACGATCAATAAAATACGGCTTGTCTAGACCTCCTGGGCGCCAACATGTAGCCTTGCACTGTTAACAGAATAATTTGAAATAATGAAACTGAACAGTATCGACAACGAGCCTTCTGTGAACTCTGTAAAACCAAAGAGAATTTCTGTAGGTGACTTTTTAAGTCATTAACTTAGGTTTACCGCTTGTTTCACAATCGTCAAGTAACGCATATCGGTCAAATTAATTTAGCCCTTTCCCTTTCTTACGCACTTGAAAATAGACAAAGAGAGGGCTATCTTTATTTGACAGATACATTTACTTGTCGATTGTGAAACAGGCCCTTAGTCTTGTTAAAACCTAGGTATAAGTTAAATAAAAATATTTAAAAATAATGTTGTAGCACACAAAAACCTCGTTTTAAATTCACTTAGCTACTAAATTAATAATGAATGAGCATCCCGCAACTTGTTCAAACAACCTACATTTATTTGACGAAGTTCCCAAGCCCGTGGAATTATACACTGAGCAGACAGGCGTGGAGATTAGCTGTCTCTTCCAAGCAGATATGCACGAGCGAGGCGAGACCTGCCTTGCGCAAGTGTGGACGCCGCTTTACGGCTTGAAATATTATTAGTTTTCAATCGCGTCCGCCGCTTGTCGCCGGATGCGTGTCCAACTATATTGATGGCCCCACTTCGCCGGCGATACTCGCATAGCGAATTTCACCTCCGCAACTCCACATTTAATTACCTACTCCTTTTAAATACCTTCTTTAAATTACTCGCAATTAAACATCACACAATAAAAAACCAGATAAATCGCAATCAAATTTATGCGACCAATTAAATTAGAGCTGAAAAACAGCGTTCGTAATGAGCCGACCGATGAAAGGTCTCATTTGCGGTGGCGAATTTCTTCGGAAACCTTTACGGCACGAATAAACGTTTTAGCTCAAATTAAAGTTTCGTTAAAATACCGCACTCTGAATATTCACGGGTCGCGACAAAGAAGTTAATGGTACACATAAATTTGACAGCGGTCCGTTTTTCTCGCAGTGGGCATACTACCTTAACGAGACATCTGAATCAAAGACAATGGGTGGGCACAGTCGCTGAATTGATCTGTTTCAGGCTCCGCCTGTCACGTCACACGAGGGAGAAAAGGTGCTCGGTTTTATACTAATAGGCACTCAGTATACCTCGCACGCGCTTACACAAAAAACGGCCGCAAGCTTTCAATAGCCACAAAAAGACCTGCCGCAAATGATATTTTAACAGGCAGCGTGCTCGCCGTAAAATGATATGTTAAACACGGTAATTCATAGTAGATTAGCGGCCAATATAAATATATAGCGCACGACGCGTCGCCGAACCAATTATGTTGTTATCCCGACTTGCGTTTTACATCACCAACAATTTATCCTAGTTCCAACGTTTAAACGCCTATGATTTATTTCGTTAAGTTTCGATAAATGGGATAATTAAATTGTAAACGTGCCGTGGAAACGCGAAGTGGATATTAACACGTTTACCTATTTGATATATTTCGGACTCTGATGAATTACTTATAATGCTAGAGTAATTTATTAACATGTAGTAAACTTTATACGCCAAACCAATTACTTAACTCTTTTATTAACGTAGATGGATAAGAATAAATGGACATAAGAGTTATTTTATCGCATCAATCGAAGCTTCTTTGACTCGGTCGTTTGACCTTTGCCACATGATGGTGTATTTAAAAATGACCTCAAGTAAACTTTTCTCTCCTGTAAAGAATATCGTTTACCCCAGCGTCCAATTATGCATCTGTATCGTTCCGTTACGACTGTTATAAGCATGCGCAGAAGGCGCGGGGAAAAGTGGCGCGGGCGCAGATGTCCCCTAACAAGAGCGAGTGTCCGAGCGTTTGATCGCACGACGCGCGGAGAAATCAAAGTAGTCACCAACCTTTGAAAAAATATGTTTGTAACCACTAATTATTGAGGCTGCTATACCTACTTTAATTTTTGTTAGTTGAGTTATCCAATCATATTTAGAACAGGACTTTTTATAAACATATATCAAGAGTCATATAGCAAAAATGTATCCGTTCTTTGTTTTTTTTTTTTTTTTTTTTTATGTTAAGGAGAAGGCACACTAGCACTCAGGCCACCTGATGGTAAGTGGAAACTGAGACCCATAGACATTTGAATTCTCAAGACTATATTCCTAAGACCTCAAATGCGTTGCCAACCCTGAGGACTAAGATGGAATGCCTCTATGCTAGTAATTTCACCGGTTGTCTTATCCCCACACCGGAACACAACAATGCGAACACTGTTGCTTGGCGGGTGGTTAATGGATAAGATGGTGGTAGCGATCCGGACGGACCCTGCACAGGGTCCTACCACCACTAACATATATGGAACAATAAAACGTACTTGTTTTCTGGTTAAAGCTGTTGTACCTATATTTTAACTTAACACACACCGCTGGTTTAAATAATGATTAAATCAGTGTTTCAAGCCCTTCTGGTATCGTTTACACTGTTTAGAATATTGACCAATATTTACCATGATTATTTTAGTTACATGCATCAATAATAATGTTTTATTTTTATTTTCAGGTAATAACCACACTCCTCACGACCAATATGCTACAATTCAGGTAAATCAGTTAGTTTCTGAGGATTTATAAGTAAAAAAAGATTATTAATGCTCTGAATGGTTGCGGACCACTGGCCAGTTTCTCCGGCATAACCAGTCTGTGCGCGCGCGCCGATGCATCGATCCTCGCTAATCGTAATTAACTACACTGGCCCGTGAAATCGAATTATGTCCACAAATCGCTCTGTAACCATCTCACCTAGAATAGCTCACTCTCCCAATGATAAAGTCAGAATTAATAATAAACCCTCGGTAAACTCGCGGTTCCTTAATTTTTCACAACACAGTTATTGTACGAACACTGCTACTTGCTATAGTCATAGGTATAGTAGTAACGTTCCGGAAGGACCCTGCATGAGGTCTCACGTAGCTTTGTTTTAATATTTAGAAAGGATGGATGGAGTTAGATGACACTCCACAAGTGTGATTAAAATCTGGTAAAGTCTGGTAAAGAGAACGTTTTGAATCATTTCCAGGATCACGTAGTCCAACTAAGAACCATTGTAGTTTTGCTATGTCCGTCCGTCCGTCCGTTGGCAGCTTAACTCAGCTCAGCTCTGAGTATAAATAAATAAATAAAATAAATAAATAAATAAGTACTAGAAAACTGTTATTTGGCAAGGATATACATATTAGTCTACCCCATGGTGTGGGGTGTCGTTGGATAGAACTGTCAAAATAATAATAATAATAAAACGTTTATTTCACCTCACAAAGGGTATTACAAAAAAGGGTACATAAGCCTAAAGACTTTAATAAATAAACCTTTGCTAGGAACTGGAGTCCGAACTAGTAGTGATCCTGTAATACAGATCTCCAGGCCCCCACCCAAATGATTTCATAACATACATACATACAGACATACATACATACCATCGTCCATCACGCCTTCATTCCCAGAGTGGGGTAGGCAGAGTTACAGAAATACTTAAAACTCCAAAAAGACTTGTTAGTAATTCTATAACCACATTTTGCACAAACATGTTAAGATTTTTAACAGTGACAGGTTGCAAGCCCATCGCCGAACAGTACTAGAAGCCCTCATTCCCTTAGTCGCCTCTTACGACATCCATGGGAAGACATGGAGAGCACACGGGGCCAATATAAATATTTATAATATGTATAAATATTGCAAAACGACTTTTCGATTAGGGCATCGTTAGTTTTAAAGCGCTAAATTTTTGTTAGAGTCAAGTCGCCGTTCCCTTTACAGCCAAAAGCACAAATACAAAAAAAAACTGAAAATATCTTAAATTAAACCGCATATAACGAGTTTAAAAGGAAAACTATCATGACTTAGACTTTATTGGTTCTTTAGAATCTTGAGATACAGCCAAGTAAAGTCTTTATACATATTAAAATTTACCTAGAAAAAAAAACCTTAATTAGTATTAGATACATCATACTTGTTGTTTTTGGAGATAGTTTTTTGTGTTTGTAGTACTTTGGAACCTTACACTGAGCATATGCATGTCGGAACATGCTCTTGCCCGGTTTTTTAACATTACCTACATATTCCGACAGCTTTCCTCAATTCCAAAAGGCAATGCGAAACGATATCACGCTTCAACAATTTATGTGTGGTAGGTCCGAGTTCATCGTAAAGAAAAGAAAGTTCTTAAATTATTGAGTGCGCGATTTTGAGCATATTGGAGTATTGTGCGGGAAATGAGATCAGAACCACTCTTCATTGACCTGCCACGCCTCCTGGTTCTCCCTCGTAATGACATGATGGGGTATGAAGATGCGATGTCCAGGGATCTGCCTTCACTGGGTGGTATAATGATGTTCTCTCGTGTGTGGTCGAAGACACTTCTGAGTACTTCGAATTCGATTTTTCGAACATAATTACTTGTAAATTACCGGACACGCCGCAAATATGTTTCTGGCAATAAAATTTTAATTAGTTAATTGTAATGTTTGAAGGGAATTTTTGATACCAGAAGGCTGCTATAAAAAGAAAGAATTACCAACGACAAAACACTAAATAAAATAAAGAACTTAAATGAAAAAAAAACTGTACTCATAAACCCTACTCAGTAACTTGGATGTTAGTGGAAAAAAACATCGATGTCGATAAACATTTTCTTGCATGCATAAATCGCGTCCGGTGACAACCTTGCACTATAAGTTCTGCACAGAATGTAAATATTACTTTATCGTCCATCTAGTTATTCCCAGTTGATCGTAAAACACTATAAATGTACGATACTAACAAAAAGCAGCTTTACCGTTAATGGTTACTGACATCTTCGGCACATCGTCTGCACTCAACACTGGTTTGTGTAGAGGTGAACCAATTATCGACTGTCGATAAAATAATTCACGAGTCCCTACTTGGCATCGTTAAAGTAAATAATACTGATCTCACACAGTCTTTATTAGGTCTTGCAGTTAGAAATCTAACGCGCACCTTAATGATATCTAATAACGTTTTATTGGTGTTTTATCTAGTTTTACGTTCACTTGAAAATTTAATTCATACAATGTAGCAACATCACGCTAACAGTAAATTTTTCGATAATCACTATATTGAATTCCCATGACCCTCGCCATATAATCGTCTACCTTTTAAGGGTATCGACTCGCGCTTCGTCTTCCAGAGAATTCAAACAGAATCGAGAAAAAACATCGACAACCGTTTCCCAGCTCTCGGAATTAGTGCACGCTTTCCGGATAGGCAAGATCAGTATGTAAAGCAGGTGGTCGCCGCGTAAGGCGTAATGGCGAAGGCTTCAGGAGTGTTCCTGCGCAGAGAAAGTCTTCCGACGCTTCTGCTCGGCTTGCGCATGATTAACGTTACCATTTTTGGCGCGTGACGCCATGTTGTTACGAGACCGTGTGATCTGTTTCAATTTTAATGATACGGTTGAGTTCAAAAGCTTCCGTTATCGTAATACGTTGATCGTACGCGTATAACGAATATTTTTTGCATGCGAGACGACATTCATTTAGGTACTTCTAAGTGATGATAATTAAAAACAACCTTGGTTTGAATAGTTTCATAGTTATTATAGCTGCGGCACTTTAATATGATTTAGCTATTTAATAGATTTTACTGACAATTAATCACTATATGTAGATAAAGACGACAAATTTCAAATTAAAACTGTGCTATTATTGCGCGTTGATATTTCAATATTTTTTACACAGGAAGCGAGCCGGTTCTCGCCTGCGCATGAGATTATTGATTAAAATTATGATCAGCGATCACATAGGATGCTTATTATGACATCGTGATAACAAAAACTTCGTAAGCATAAGTAATTATTTGAACTAAATTATTATGACATCAACATGACTAGGAGGTATTAATTTCAGTGAGTAACTAATAAAAAAGCTTTAATGTAGTTGACATAGTAGTTATAAAGCTTCTTGATTACTAATTCTCAATAGAGAAGTTTGTTCATAAATTCCAAGAAATTTTACTCAAACACGAATTTATCTGATATTCTCCCGGGTCGGCAGCAAATCAATAGCCAACCGCTCGCGCAGAAGCGTGCGCCCGCGCCACCCCCGCGCCATTGTGCTCACACCGCCATCTACCGGCAACTTTACGGCAACGCGCCTTCAGTAATGCCCCATACATCGGATATTTACTGTCTTCCTGATCATTTCTAATCGATATCAAGTAAATATCAATTTAAACGATGCTTATTGCCTATTGTTTGGTTAATTGTGTTAGACGTTGTTGCTGCTGGTGCCGCTATGTTATGGTAGCCTTGCGGCGTATCTCCGAGATCTTTTTGAGATACAAACTCGCGTATTGTTGGCCAATTACCGTAATGATAACAGCAGATCTAGGGTCATTCTACCCTAGGGCGTATCCCTATTCCTACTCAATAAAACCTTACTATAAAGTAAGTAACTATCACAACGTTGACAATACGATAACATGACAAAAGCAATTACGTTTTACTTAGCAGAATAGAACCCCTGATATGTAAATATCAGACGTATTGTTAAACTCAATCGTTACAATGTAAACGAAGCCGCGCCCAAAAGTTATAGAAACATAACCTTCCCCAACAGTAAACCACTCTAGTTCAGATCACATAAATCACGCCGGCCGTTTAGCAACAGCGATACATCAAGCCACTCCATCGAGCCGCGGGGGTTCTGTAACAATGGCGTTATCATTGAAAGCCACTTATTAATTAAAAAAGCATTCTGTACACGCTTTTAAGGTAATCTCGGTACAGTTTTTTCCCTTAATGAGGCCCATACACGGTCCGGCCATCCGCTCCAGAATTTGCATTCATCTTCGTAAAGTAATTGCTTGTAAAATTGCCAGTTTAGTCCTGAGACCAAATTGGTGCCGTCCTGGTACACTAGTCAACGATTGAGGAATTGATAGTCTATTCAACGTCAACTGATTTTTATGTGATGGCTAAAGGTCGAGGCGGAGTTATAGCAGGAGTTGTCAGGCTGACCGGGCCTTTCTAGACCGACAAATTTATCTGCGTTTAATTAATTAAAGTTAATAAGCATTTATTTATAACGCTTTTATCTGTGTCACAGCCCTATGTGGAGATTGAATTTATGCCTACATAATCATGACACAGTGGTGTGATTAAGTTTTCATTTTTTAACGGGTAGTATTTATTGCATGCTTAAGATATGTAGCACATCCTGTAACACAAAGAACTGTCCGAATATTGTGTTCTTCCAAAAATCGTTTGTATCTTTGTTTCCAAAAAGCACGTGTTGTAACATTTTACTAGACTGACTGAATGAGGGTAATGGTTTTAACCTGTATGTACATATGTATGGTATTTGCTCCCTCGTATAAGCTGAAAGGTTGACTCAGTTTTGACAAACTTGTCATTAGATACGTCTTAACGTCGTTAAGTGTCACTGGGTAAACATACATATATAACATCACACCTTCAATCCCAGAGTGGGGTTGGCAGAGCTACAGAAATACCAAAAACTCTAAAAATACTTGTTTATGATTCTGTAACCTCATTTTGCACAACCAGGCCAAGAAGTTAACTAGTGTATTAGTGAGAGGTTGCAAGCCCATCGCCTAACAGTACTACTAGCCCTTATTCCCTAGTCGCCTCTTACGACATCCACGAGAAAACGTGAAGTGGCACTATTTTAACCCGGCAACCACACCGGGGACAGTCACCGGGTATCTACTTCAATAAAAAATGGCGGTTTTTATAAGTAGCATTGACGAAAATATCAAACGCTGCATTTAAGCTTGCTTTTTGTTATATTTGTTACTCTACTACAGTAACACGCCGCCTTTTTTAGTAATGGAAAGGTCATCCAGAATTTAAACAGCTATTTGTTACTCTAATCGTTAAAATAATTGACAAGCGCAATATTTCTTTGACAGCCGGCTCGCGCGTACGCAATTTATTGTTCATCGAAGTGTCGTCCGCAGCATTAGCACTTAACAATTGGCTTCCATATCATCCTCAGGAATCTGCCTGACATTTGGGACTAATGCCAAGGCCCGCGGAAACTTATGTGGGCAGCATTGTAAACATTTGTCATTGTTAATTCGGGTTTAGAAACATTGTGGGGCTTCTTGTTCTGTGGGATGATGTCCCAACGTGTTTTGCATACTCGCTACCTATCTGCACCCTGATCTGTGTGTGTTCTTTTATTTGTTTGCGTTTGATGACGCATTTAGCCTAGTTGGTAGTGACACTGCCTACGAAACTAGCGGTTCCAAGTTCGGTTCCCAGTATGGGGAAATGTATGTAAACACTTTATTATACAAAAGAAAAACCAAAACAATGCAATAAATAATAAATCAAAAGATGTACAAAGGCGATCTTACTTATCCCTTTAAGGGATCTCTTTCTGCTAACCCTTGAGAGATTGAGAAAAGTGAAAGGTTGTGCATCGAGTCAGAAGGTGTAGAAAATTTATTTAGAGCACCAAAAAAACAAAAACTAACCAAAAAGATCAATAAAAAATATAATATGTTTGTGATGAGCGCGAGTATTTGTTCCTAAGCCTTGGATGTTTTTCATGTATCTAAGTATTGTTATCGTGGTCGCGTACCCATAATATAAGCTTAGTGCTTAAACCAGGTATATGTGGGAGACCGCCTCTTGGTATTTGGGATTTTTCTTGTGGCTAATTGGCTGACTGTTAGATACCAAATAAGCAAACAATAAATTTATAAACATAAAAACTAATAATAAGAAATATATAAATATATGTATGGGCGCTATTTATCATACAATTATCAATCAAATTATAACTTGTTTGAACATTGCACAGGTTATCGTCAGCTGTTTGGGTCTATGTTATGTTTCATATGCCTTTTTTATTATCTTTAATGTTTGTGTCGTAACCTATTTTTTTGTTTTCACCACGGTGCAATTCGGTACCACGGTATTGGTTTTTTTCGCTCGTTATTTATTTGTGTCGAGTTTGCGCCGCGTTAAAACGTTTTCCCGTTCAACATATTTCACCGCATGTCTATCGTGACTGCAGAGTCAAAAGTGAAACTTAATTACACAAATTTGATCGTATTACTAGATCATGCAAAACCTATCTACGGCAATCCACCTGTTCCATATCGTTCCACCATCACAAACAAACCGCAGCTACCGTCATCAAGCCCCGCCATTACGCTGCTATGAAGATCTTGACCTCCAACACTGCTATTACACGCGCTATTACAACCCCCGAATGGCTCCGAGTAGCTCCGACGGGCTCCGATCGGCTCCGATTGGCTGTAATGACAGCTCTCGGGTGCCGCACCGGCTCATTCCGCCGCCATTGATCCCGAAGGTCGGCGGTGATCTCTCTGATTAGCTGCTGGATTGCGATCCCAACACTTAATTGTTCGCCTCGGTAGGAAGTTCGCAATCGCAGTTGGTTGGAATATCTCGAAACTACTCGTGCTTACGTTTTCTTTGTTAGATTTGGGCTTTATACAGGTGATGAGGTTAGTGATGGTTTTTTCTTTGGATATTTGTTACTTGGTCACACGTAAACGATTGAAAGGAGTTGGGTGAAATTCGCCGCATAAAATATTTCGTTTTGGAAAACTTGGTCCTGGGCAAAAGTCTTTTTTTAATTGTAACTGGTATTACAAGTGGGAATCATTGAGATTATATTTTCGCATATAGGATTACAAGTTGCAAACTTTCGTAAAAATAGTCTCATGTTTACCTCGCAGGAAAAGGGGATTTAGTTAATACATGATACATGATGTTTCGTTATTCCTAGTAGTGCATTCGGAAATAATAGCACTAAACATTTGTAATAAATAAATAAATAAATATCGGGGGACAATTCCACACAAATTAATCTAGTCCCAAACTAAGCTCTAAGCTTTTACTATGGGTACTAGACAACGATAAACAGACTTATAAAGAGAAATACATACTTAAACACATAGAAAACATCCAAGACTCAGAAACAAAATATACTTGCGCTGATCACACAAAGATCTGCCCTTACCGAGATTTGAACCCAGAACCACTGGCTTCAGAGGCAGGGTCTCCCATCTAGGCCAACGTATCGCCAATGTAGGGAATGTAGGTAGATACGTATTAGATGTTCTAAATACCTTTTTGCTGCTATTAATTTATATTCCGCATTTAAGCAGTCTGAAAATGATCTCAAATCAGTGCCAGCTTAAGGATAATCGTTGATTTTGCCGTGGACGTAGATCAATCCATTCGATACAACATTATGTACGACATGGCTGAATCGCTACTCGTTATGGGCACAGATGTTCTAATGGCATACAATTATGACGACCAAACGACCGCTGATAACCGCGCCACTAACCAATTTACATACTTGTACATGCTCTGGCGACCACAAACTAATATGTTAAAATGTGCCTACGCACTAAAAGGATATGCGTGTATATAGAGTTATAATGGCGGATATATAGGTAATCAGTGATGTTTTAACAAAGATATTTTTCTGGAAGATTTTTAAACCACACCTTTCATATCCTTCCTTAGTTTTAGAGATAGATCCAGAAATGATATGTATTAAAGTAATTTCTTCAGATAATATTGTGACGTAAGAAACAATCAAAAAAATCTTCTATTAAATAATATTACGTCATTTTGGTCGAGTCAATGTTGAAAATGTAGTAAAAAATTAAACTTCAAAAAGGCTTAGCAGCTCGATGACAAAAAAACAAAAGAGTCAGTAAAAAAAAGAAAATTAATAACCTGCTAGATTTTTCACTAGACAAAAAACGAATCAGATAATTCCTTTTTGTCAACAATCTTAAAAATAGGAGAGCAATAGCTTACTTCTTCTTTAGTTTAAAAAAGCGGACTTGAAGCAGGATAGCGATCGACCTATTTCACTTGTTCAATAAGGTCACCTTCATTTAACCTTTCTTTGTACAACGTAAGACCTGCAAAAAACATCGTGATAACCAATGTTTAACAAAGATTTATACAACTCATTTAGATAATTAGTTTTTATTCTAATTCTAATTGCTGGCACCTTTTTGACGTTATTTGTATAGCATCTCGGTCAGGTACTATTTCATGCTTTATGTTAAGTGAAATAAAACTAAACTGTGGTTTAATTTGAGATCGTAAGTTAGCAGTCATAAGAATTCAAATGTCTATGGGTCTCCGATTCCACTTACCATCAGGTGGCCTGTGTGCTCGAGTACCTTCCCGTTACCATAAGAAAGTGATGAAATTATAATTAAACATTTTGTTTTATAAAATTAACACCCTTTGTTTTAAACACAAGGTGTTCATTTTTATTTACCCATATAATAAAACATGAGGACATTTAAAATTGCAGGTACGACAAAGGTCAAACCTATATCAATTTGTTCCTATATCATAACAGAACATGTGTCATTACATGTACATAAGTAATGGGCGATCAATAGATGCAGCTCGCAATAGCCGGGGAGGAGACAGCCTTGCCCGCGTTCTTGGCACGATAAACATCACTTGTCAACATTTATAATGACACTGAGCATTAGGTTGCGGTTTGAAAAATACATTTGCTAAATTACATCGGCACGTCAGGTCTGACTCTATGTTTAAGAGTCACAATCAAATAATGCTTAAGTGTCTTGATAATGTTGCGGGTATTAGTAATGATTATAAAGTTATTTAATAAATTGAAAGGGTTGAAATGGAATATACAGGGTGTCAATAAAAAATATCATTGGTATGTGTAAACTAAATTGTGACCTAAATATAGTGACATAATAAGTAATATTTAACATAAAAAATAATGACTACGGTCGATGTTAATATTAAATTAAACCAGACTTAAACCCGAGACATCCATCATATTTATATGTGGTTAATTAATATCGCTTTTTTGCAGCAGTTTGTATAAAATGGATCTTAGATCAACCATTCGGCAGGTACTGGAAATATTTAAGCAAGATACAAAACAAAAGTGAGCTGCTGAGGCCGCTATTTATTTATTTTTAATTTATTCATGTTATTATTAAGATCATACTCCCATTTTCCCTTCGATAATAAAGTTAAATGTATAATTAACACATCAGCCTTACACTTAGGTTACGTCATGTTTGTCTGTACACGCATGAAACAGGTACAATGGCCGACATGTAGGGTATCACATGCTAATTTTAGCCTTTGAATTGACCATGGAGGTATGAAACGCAGAGAATTATTGAAGCTTATGCAGTCGCAGTTAGTTTTCCAAGCTTATACATACAATCTTACAGAACAAGTTTTTTTTAACAAAGCAAAGTAGTATAGTCATGTATGCATAGATAAACATTAAGTTTATTTTGAAAATTTTATCATTTTCAATGAAATAAGTTACATTTTGAACAAAGCAGCAAGCGAAACATCTTATGCAAGTAATACACAAACAATATCAATAAAACAACATACTTTCAGTGGCAAGATGTTTTTGTTAATCTTCTCGAAACGCATTTAGTTTAAAAAATAAAGTATTACTTAAAAAACCTGATAAATTTGCTAGTTTACTATAATTTCAGCTATTTTATTAGAATAGATTTGCACATCCTTTGAATAAAAACGATGCCTAAAGCCAAGCGTTAGGTGCATAGAAAAATCAACTCCATCCACATCACTGCACACGGCAACATTTGCAACATTAATCGCATATGAATTAATTAAGTGCGCATGCTCACGCGGGGTCAGGCCTGAATCCTCAGGAACAATGCTAACCGCTTTATTAACATCATCGCCTATAACTGGAACAGGTGGAAGGCCAGCTATTGATGCTGTGTCTATGGAAATCCTTGCCGTCATATAATAACTGAGGCTGTTAAGGTTGGTCTGTACGTGATACTGTAAGGCCGTCTCTACAGAACGCAATATTTTTTTCAATTGACAGAATTGTTGAAATGTCGAAGTGAAACTTGTAATTTGTAAATTTGTAAAGTTGGTGAGGTCGGTTTTTTGTAACATCCTGTAGTTGGTTATAGAAATGCTGTTTATAATCACTCAAATGTGACAAATAATTTATAGGCAATTAATAAATACACCAGCAACGCCGTGGTCTAAATGATGTTTAACAATTATATGGCACAAATGACTAAAATAATTTATACACTGTATTAAATTCTCTATGATATCCGTTTTTACCCAATTTGGAGTTATATCATCGCCTTGAAATCATTAAAATGCGGTATGGCCATTTTTCAAACACGTTACGAATAGCTAGAAAATCATAACCGATTAACTAAACTTGATTGCCTTTATTAAATCATTTCATAATAACAATAATAATAATATTTTTTGTGCAAGAGTATGAATTTAATAATGATAGAAATACATCTAGGTCATAGAGAAATAGGTAATACCTACTGCACGTACAGCAAAATACAGGACATGAATTATAGTTTACATTAAGGCAATTTAAAAAAAAAAATGACCTAAAAAAAAAAAACAGCTACATCAATCTCGGATCAATCGGAAGTCCAGAAAAAATCACTTAATCCTAAATCGGAAAGGCTGCATAATCTGACAGGCCTCACTTTCACCCGCGAGAGAGTAATTATTAAGGCGTAAAGTACGTGTGCGCCGGAGTGATAATGTGTGACACCTGTTGCGCGGCACTGGCTGCGCCCGCGGCGACAGAAACGCGCAATAGCTTATTGTAAAGATGGGGGCACATGGGTACGAATGATTGATTGGTTTTTCGTGCGTATAATACAGATGATTGTCTAGTTAGATGTACAAAAAAGCAATTGGTCTTGTTTAAAAATGGTAAAGAATGTTCATAAATTTACTCGTGCGACGTTTTTACGTAAAAAATAAACCAAATTTTTGCTACAAATTATTTTTATTAGTTTTGCGTTTTGGAATTATTTTAATTTTATAAATTATTTATATAGTTCGGACGCGTTGATGTATTGTGTAAAGAAAATTCAAATTCTAAATGTCGACAGCAAAAAAAAATAAGGAACATAAATCCAACAGAAATCCGACAGTTGCTTGTGATAAAAATATATAAAAAATAACGTGGATCAGTAAACCTCTCTCGTTTGTTTTTTAATGATCGTACATTATAATAACATAGCGTATCCCAATGTGTCTTGCTGTTATCAAAGTCTCAACCTGGCTTATATCAATGCTCGTTTACATCTTAACTGATCGTACGATTTTCCGGAGCCCAGCTCGCATCCAAACAACTCCAACCATCCAAGGAATCTTGCAGTTTCATGGCAGAACCAACAAATGTTTCACCTAGTGTGCATTCCGCTGAGCCTTACGTACACTCGACCCTAATTATTACTCAATTAACCGTTATCAGTTTCATAACCAAATAATAGAGAACAACGTGTGCAAACCTGTCTGCGGACCACATGTACGTGCGAGTAGATAATCAGATCGAATTATCGTAATATTCGGTCAGCGGCAACTGGCTATAACTTTCTTATTATTTGTGCATAAATTATTGGTATCTTTACGACGTAACACTAAGTAGGCAATTTATTAAGTAAACAAAATTAGTTTATAGCTTATTTATAAGTTAGTGGGCAGTTTGTGGACGCGTTTACTCTAGTTGGTAGTGACCTTGCCTACGAAGCTAACGGTCCTGGGTTCGATTCCTGGTAGGGCAAATATTGTGTGATGAGTGCGAGTATTTGTTCCTGAGTCTTAGATGTTTTCTGTGTTTAAGTATATATTTCTCTATATGAGTAGGTTTATCGTTAGCTAATGCCTATAGTACAAGCCTAGAGCTTAGTTTGGGACTAGGACAAATTGTGTAAGATTGTCCTCTGGTATTTATTTTTATATTAATTGTCTATAAAAGTAATTCCGATCATACTTCGCCCCGCAGATGACTATTTTTGTGGTATTTATAAAATTAGCTAAGAATATCTTTCGCGTTTGAAACATAATTAAAACTTTTTTTTTTTTGTCTTAGAAGTCAGTGGCATTTGATTAATTTCCAATTGTTCTCTAATTTTTGATAATTATTTTAACCTTTTTTATTTATACAACTCCTCGTATCCTTACTTAATCCGAATAACATCTATGTCTTCCTTGCATATACCACTGTTTTTCCTATGACCATTCATTTTAACAGGAGCTGTATAGTATACTTGTCACATACCTATCTACACTAATATGTAAAACTGAAGAGTTTGTTTGTTCGCGCAGATAACTAAGGTCCCAGGGAAGGATATAGGATACTTTTTACCCTAGAAAATTTAACAGTTCCCGAGGGAATCGCGATTAACGAGGTATTTGACATAATATAGACGACACTATCAAATTGTGATTGAATAGTGTCGTCTACATACACAGGGAGGGTAGCGGAGAACTAATTCTACGCGTACGAAGTCGAGGGCATCTTTTATTACTTAACGCGGACAAAGTCGCCTGCACCATACGTACGTACCATGCTACCATACGTACCATAATATATAAAGTTCAAAACACATAATGTAACATAATACATAATGGTCGCAATATATAATGGTTTTAATTCAGAAACCGTAAAGTTTTCAGGATTGTTATAAAACAAACCTAACCTAATGGGATCTATGTAATGACCTTTTAAAAAAACCTGAAAAGTTTACGGTTTCATAAATAAAACCATTAATTATGGGGGCCCCGTGTGGTTTCCGGGTTAGAATAGTGTCACTCCATGTCTTCCTGTGGATGTTGGAAGAGGCGATTAAGGGAGTTAGGGCTTCTAGTTTTGTTAGGCGATGGGCTTGTAACCTGTCACTAATACACTAGTAAACATCTCAGCCTACTTGTGCAAAATGTGGTTACAGAATTATTAACATGTCTTTTTAGAGTTGTTGGTATTTCTGTAGCTCTGCCTACCCCACTCTGGGAATGAAGGCGTGCGTATGTGTAAATTATGTTCATTATGTATTTTGTACTTTATAAATTATGGTACGATCCCAGTTTTCATACAAAAAGGATGTGAATTGCTGTTTTTGTGGTGTTTACATGAATCTGTGTCACATTGAGCATCGACGCAATCCTTTTAAAGTTCGTCTGCATTATTCATATAAATCGATTTTTTTCCAAGCGTTCCCCGTGGGTATTTTTACCGGAACAATTGCAAAGTTGCCTGGATTAGTTGAACCTAGTAGTGTAAAACTACATTAAAGGTATTTGTTCTGTGCGTGTCTAACCGTTAAAGTAATAGGAAAATGTAAAGTTGGGCGTATATTCTATATATTTTACCAAATTTCAATTATTTTGCAAATTATACTTTTTAGTTCAATATTTCCAAAATATAAAAGTTGATAGTAAATTATTATTTTTTTCTACTTTGTCGTCGTAATGTAAACGTATAACTTTGCCACGACACGGTGGAACTATACCTAAGGGTTCCGTATTAATAATAAAACCATAAAAACTTGCTTTTTATGTCGTTATAACTGTCATCATTACTCGACGTTACAAGTCATGCAAAGTTAACTCCGATTTAATCCGACTGGGCTCTGCCGATATTATTGTATGTGCTTCACGGATTTACGCAATTTATGAAGTAGACGTTCAATAAAATTGAAGAGGATACTAATGGACACGTGTAAAGGCATGGCCATCTACGTTTTCAATATTGCTTGGAAAACCTAAACATATCTATGTATTATCTTGAGTTTTATCGGTAATTTGTATTATTGGTGATTTGGTAAAAAACATCATCAATCCGTGTGGTTGCCGCGGTAGGATAGTGCCACTCCATGTCTTTCCGTGGATATCGTAAAAGGCGACCAAGGGAATAAGGGCTTGTAGTACTGTTAGGCGATGGGCTTGCAACCTGTCAATAATACACTGGTAAACATTGCCTATTTGTGCAAAATCTGATTTCGGAATTACCAACAAGTTTTTTTAGAGCTGTTGGTAATTCAGTAGTTCTGCCTTCCCCACTCTGGGAATGAAGGCGTGACGTTATGTAGATGTATGTATGGTAAAAAACATTTTTTTTTTAACTTGATGTCTCGGCCAAAATATTTTTGGATGATTGTATCATTTCCCCAATTTTCATTAACAAAAATATACATTTTACAATTTGCTGCTGCAGTATTAACTAACCTTACCGATAATAAGTTTCGTTATCCTGAAATTAACAAAAATACTCGTATGCACAGTCAAAAACAAAACTACATGATCATTTTAGTACTGTCTTTATCGCACGAACGTAACAATACTGCGACAGTTGGGATGTGGCAAAGTATTGAAAGTGACAAGCTACCTACTAAAATGATCATCTACTTTTGCTTTTGACTATACTTTAATGAAAACTTGGGAAATGATAACACTGACCAAAAGTATGTCGGATAGCAGTCAACAATCTCCCAGCTCAAATATATGGTATGACTAGTAATGTGTTATGAGAAATCCTTTGGTTAAATTTGGTATTTCATCTAACTAACAAAAAAATAATCCAAATTTTAGAACGAAACAATACCAGAAAATTGTAAAACAGGTCACGTTTACACTGTCACAGAGAGGTCAAATATTAAATGTGTAAAAGACACGATGAAAAGGCGTCCATTGATGTCTAGATATTAGCTGCATACCGGGTCTAAGGTACTCGTAGATCTGCGCATCCCACGCATCCCCGCGCCCGCGCCGCAATCAAACCGCGATACATCATTTTAATACTGGACAAGTCACCGCAAATCCAGATCTCCAATTCAAATGAAATGACCGAGTACGTGCCCTAATGGTGCGCCATAAATTACCGGAGAAGTTTCGTTATCTGCACGTTCGCGTATTGAATTTCATAGAGATTATAGCCCAGCAGAATATTTACACAATGCAAATGTTATGCATATTCTATGGCAGACATAACTTTGCGCTAAAAGGCAAGTGCCAATGGTGCTGTTAGTTTTTGTACGGGATTTGCTTTTATAATGTTGGCTTAGAGAGAAATAAATGTCTCGGCGTTTTCTATCGCATGAAATGCTGTTTACATTATTTATTTCCTCTTTTTAGCTTAAATTTAATACCTCAATGTATATAGGAAGTGTACGAAAACTATAGGAAAATCCTGCTTGTGAGAATTGTTTATTGTATTTGTTAGTAAATGGTAATAATAAGTCAATTTCATCTATGGATGATTTCTAGTACCTACAGACACACATCGTAAAAATTAATGGTTTCTGTACAATAAACAACCGTCTAGGTTATTTGTATTGTGCTTTCGGTGTAGTGATTTAGTTTATGATGGTACTATAGATACTTTCAATGGAGCCAACAATTAACATAATCTGATTGGGTCGTTGTAAATGGACGAATACTGACAGTTTCTCATATCAAAAAAAAAACTGTGTAGTGCGAGTCAGACTCGCGCACCGAGGGCTCCGTACCAACGCACAGTAGGCATTATTAGATTCCATTCTGAATTCGATTTTGTACTATAACCATGTCAAATTTCACACTTGTATGTTTTAGCGTTTTTTTGATACTTACAACAGAAATAAAATAACGTTGAAATAAACGTCCCTTGTACGGATATTTATTTCGTAACTTTTTAAATTAGTGTTTATTAAAAAAAACAATCGGCTATCTCTTACCGTTCAAAAGATTAGGCTGAGTAAGCGTAGGCTTACGAGTACTAATAGGATTCTGGATCCCGTTTGACACCCTTCGGAAACGGAACCCTAAAAATGTGTTGAAATATTGAACTATTCTGTGCGGCTAGACAAGTTGCAATCGACAATCGTTAATGCTTTCGATAGACAAATGTATGGAATTGAAGTATGCCACCGAGATAGTACCACGTGACTTACATCAATTGTATACATTTTTCAATCGAAACATAATCGCTAAAGATTGTCGAATGTAACTTGTCTAACCCCTCTGCGTAGATTTCATAGTATTTCAGAATTGAGAAAATTACTATTCCAAATAATATTATAAATGAGAGAATGAGTCTGCGTGTCATTCAAGGTTAACTGTGATTTTTTATAGGTCCCTAGAGAGTTTAGTTCAAACGAAGTTGAATAAAAATCTAGAAAATATATTACTGTTAAGGCTTCAATGGTTAATTAATTACAAAAAGACAGTATCTTTCCAAGATCCGCTTACGGATGACATCCACAGATTAACTAATTGTATGGGATGACGGCTCATAAAATTTGTTTTATTCACACATTTTCCAGAGAATGTGTTCAATTACAGGTTACAAGTTGCCCTGTTTCCATGAAGAAGTCATTTCACTAAAATAATCGCTTCGTGTGAAAAGCTTAGTCAAGATGAGTTCAGCATTCGCAGAATCAGATTACTGTGGACATCACTTAGCGAAGCGTTACTCGTAAACTAAGAGAACTTTCGAGCTCTCTATCTGAATCTGAGTGAACAAATGATAGCCTAATAAGTCGTAGATATCGAGGTAAAAAAGAAGTCCTGATTTCGGGCGGTTCCCACGTCGACGTCGCCCCCGTTCCCACGTGTGAGCAATCACTTTTATTAACAGCATAGTCATAAGTACGCTTGCGCGGCAAATCAATTCGCTATTGGTCAGATTCTGCCGTCGAGTATAAATGTCCACTCTAAAATACATAGCATTCCGTTGTGATTGGTCCATAGAGGAAGTGCGAAATCGATTAGGAAATTAATTATGTTTGTTGGTTATTACGTTGTATGTCTTACTATTCGATGCTGGATGGGTTGATCGTATTATGTATTCTAGACGTTTACTGCAAGTTAATGGCTGTTTTAAGTGCCTGTACATAGCTCGTGAATCGCGTATTAAAAAAAATATGTTCTTAAAGCAAGAAGATATAGTATTGGTGTCGCAACGATCAACCCGACAGCAAAGATAATCTATCTTAATAGTGAACCATTCGGTTCATACATCTGATAGTAATTTCATATCTAGCCATAAGGCGATCGGCGCTCGTTTCCTAAAATAGTGATGTGAAATAAATCTTTGATTGATGTCGATAGGTGTAAAAAACCTGCGCGCGTGTGAATCTGCTGCGCCCGCGCCGGCGTGAGAGCTCGACGCGGAATGCCTGCCAGTATGTCGCGAGATTGCTCGCGTAGATTTTAGAACATACTCGACCTAACCTAGTAATTTGCAACTATGTTGTTTGACACTAATATGGGATTTTTCATGACTGAACTGAGATTGTCTTATCATGAAAGGAAGCGATACGAAAGGTTCTAGATATTTTGAAGGAGATGACTTTTATTTATTAATCGTGCCATAAGCAAACAGTCCAGGCAGTCAAGTTTTAATCCTATCTTATAATATTATTAATACTGAAGGTTATGTGTGTGTGTGTGTGTGTGTATGTTAGTTTGTTACTTTTTCATGCTGCAACGGCTGGACGGATTTGTATGAAATTTGGAATGGATGTAGTATCTTATACCCTGGATTAACACGTAGGCTATTTTTCATCGCGGAAAAATTCAATTTTCTGTGGAAATCCACATGAACAAAGTCGCGGACAGAAGCTAGTCCAGTACCAGTAAAGGTCCTATGCTAGCCCATTTTTAGAAGGCAAATGCGCAAACAGACCACCTTCTGGAACGTGAACTCTGAAGTCCATAGATACAAGAGGATTAGAGGGAGTGCCACTATACCAGTCCTCACCCGTTGTCTTTTCCCGGCTCCAGACAATGCAAACACTGCTGTGCTATTTTAATGACGTTTGTTTGTCTGTATGTGAACTTCAATTAAATATTTTACGCGAATATAACCCACTCTTTTTATTGGGATGGGGTGAAATTTGGAATAGATGGCCCCGATGATTATGCAATAACTACTATGGCGTTTTGAAGCTGATCCGGTCACGCAGTTGGAAGGTGGCAACAGCATCGCCGCTATACTTAACGTAGTTATAGAATCGTTCGTTTAGTATCGATTAGCGAAAACGTACCGTTGGCAACGAATGCCTTTTTGAAAGACAATATAATAATATTAATAGTCAATATAGTTTATTGTTCTCTGTAAAAGCAATTAAGTGTTCTATATATCTTGCAACACGTTAATAATCGGAATAAATCATGTAATAAATGCATGTAGGTATATCACGACTACATTTAAACATTTATGAGGTGTACCTTACTGTTAACTATTACATAGTTCTATGTGTATCTACTGTTCAGTAGATATACGGGTAAAGTAAATGCTTACATAACGTAAACTCGTTGGTATATACTAAATACATATATGCCCAGGGTTCAAATGCCGGTAAGGGCAAATATTTGTTTTTAAGCATTGGATATATCCTATGTATTTCTCTATATAGACTAGTTTAAAGTTATAGGTACTAGGTAGGTAAATCGGTGGGACTGAGCAGCGAAGTAGATTTTTACGTTAGAAAAACCAGTCCTATTTAACAAACCATTACCACCAAACATCAATTAAATAAGAAGCGACATTATTGAAAAAATGCGGAAGAGTAACTTTGTATTTAAATTAAAAAATAGTGGCTTTAATGTGGCTAAGAAACATTCTATATTATTTAACGATTCTCGATCGTAGCGATGCTATTAGTAGGCATTTGCGCAATCAGATGCGCGCGCGCCGCCCATACGTCACGCGGCGCGAACGCGGAACGCGTCTTATTGGTGTTTACCGGATTACTGCTTATTTACTGAATTGACTCTTATGTGTAGGTATATATGCGTGCTGTTTCAGAATTATTTAAGTAGATATTTAGCGGGTTAGAGGGAAATGGAGAATATTGTTCATTTTACGGTTGAGGTGTTTAATAATGATTTGTTTATTAATACTAAAATATTACTATGTCCATGGCGATTGAATAATAAACTACCCGAGACGTTGTAAAGTATCATGTTAATATTTTAAAATCAATCGAGTAGCATTAATATCACTTTAAACATAACATATTTTTGTGCACTTCTTTAAAGATTAGGTACGTCATTGTAACTCAAACATTTAACGTAACAGTTCAATTTATAAGAAATATCGACTCACTTAAAATACACCAGTATAACATTTCGCCAAACATAGTAACAAAATAAACGAAATCAGTACAAAACTCCTTTATTTCTATACTAAATCGATTTAATATGGAGTCCCAGGCACACGGGAAACATTTTAATTTACCATAACTAACGATACAGCGTCAATTCTAACATCTAAATTCGCATTCACATTAACGCAAAACGCCATAATTTATCGGAAGATTTACATAACTCGGCGAGACGAGTCAACTCGAGCGCAGCGAACGAATAAGCGATTCAAATGCTAATATATCACTAGGCGGCCTGCCGTGACGGCGCTCATTGGCCGGCTGTTTACATTACCATACGCACACATACACGCACGCCCCGCCCTGCGCGTCACGCTTCCAAACCTTGTTAATTATTACTAATTAGAAGATCGTGACTCGCGATGCGCGCACTAATGTGTCCTAATCGCCTGCGCATACGCAGTAGCTACCAACTCGCCGCGGCTGATGCTTTCACAATACAGTAGCTCTAAACTTACGCATGAAATGTTTTCTTAGTAAACCATTTGAAAAACCTTTGAGAGTAATTTAAAACTTTGGAAATCGCATTTAGGTAGCATTAGTAAGAAAAACTAAGATGCGAATTTTTTTTGTAGATAGGTACAGGGGGGTTATTATAACATAACTAAGCAGTTCTGTTTACGCTCAGAGAAAAGGACAGAGCTATATAACTGTTATAGCTCTGTCCTTTTCGCTGATTGTAAACAGAATTGCAAAGTCATGTCATAATAACCCCCAGAACTATCGGAATTTTGACGTAAAAGTGCAGTAAAAAAGACAGACATAAGCGACCTCCCTTAGCTATCTCTTTCACTGACTGAAACTTGTGATGTTTTAAAAGTGGTCTGCTGGTTAAATTTTGAAATTTTCTGTAAGACATGTGTGGTCTCTGCCTCCAAAGCCATGCGTATTTTTTAAAGCAATTCAATTTAAATATTAGTTAATTAGCTATAATGATTACAAATTATATTAAGCTTCTGTATTTTTAAGTATCGTAATTACTCAAGCTCATTGCTCAAGTCGCATTAAAGCTCGTTTATATAACGAGGTGTTAAATGTCCCATCGAGCAGGAAGTCGGTCATTAATAAGAAAATGACGAATTAAATCAGAGAAATGGATCGGGCCGAGATCAAACCGGCACGTATTAACAGCTCCGGTAGAAACTTTAGTCGTTTTCATTTTTTCCTAGACCCGGACTATTTCCTAGTACATGATAGTAATTTACTTTAGTTCATTACTATTTAGTAACATTAACCTCTCTAAATTATTAAATACTTATTTGAACAGCCTTCATCTGTTACAATTTCCTGTAGGAAGCTTTTAGTTGACTCGTTTTAAATAATCTAGCAGCTTCTCTGTTGTCCATTTGTGGTAAGAGTTGCTCATTTGGGTATTCTCTGAAATAAAGCATTAACAAACCTCTGTGGCGCAGAGTCCCGGCCACAAATCATAAGCATGCAGCGCGAGACTCACGAGCCCTCCCAAATAAGGGCCCGGACGTCGGGCCCGACCCTTGTTCGAAGGATTTATATCGGCTGCTTTCGGTGCAAATTAGCCGTGTAGACTTGTAGGCGTGAGCGAACAAATTTGTATCAGCACTCAGCTTTCTTTGAATCAGTTGTTGCAGTTCATAAGAATTTACATATGGACGTGTTTAACAAGTAATACATCAATCGGGATGTTCCTGGACGTAACTTCACACATTCACATTCACATACCCACGCCTCCATTCCCAGAGTGGGGTAGGCAGAGCTACAGAAATACCAACAACTACAAAAAGAGTTGTTGGTAATTCTGTAACCACATTTTGCACAAACAGGCTAAGATGTTTACCAGTGTATTAGTAGCAGGTTGCAAGCCCATAGCCTAACAGTAGGTACTAGAAGCCCTCATTCTCTTAGTCGCCTCTTACGACATCCATGGGAAGACATGGAGTGGCACTATTCTTATCCGGCAACCACACGGGGCTGGACGTAACTTAGTGGTCGTTTAACAATATTTGTTCAACAAAAACACACGTGCAGCCATTTTCTCGCAATATATTGTGATAAGAAATTGTGTGTGCATTTTTAAATGTCTGGAAATGCGCATTTGTAAGCTGCAAACATTCAAAGCTTGTCATAACCTGACTTTTTTTACTTACATCCTGTCTTTATAGATCTCGATTGTACAGTACACAGTAGGCTTATCACTCGAGACTTAATGAAGACTTGAACAAGAGCGTAGCGTCTTGTCACCCATGACACGGCCATCCGTTTCCATTACACTTTCCCGTCGATCTATCACGCGTAATTAGGTTGTTTTGAATACGTAATGCTTGTTTATCCATCTACGGTGAAATTATCTCGCGTATAGATCACGGTGGAGACAATGCGCGTGACGGGACGTGGGAGACGCGTGCGCCGATCAATCAGCCAATGAAGTCGTCCGATTTATTGCACCACGATTGTTGGATATTACTTTTGTAATACACTGTCGGTGATCAAACGTGGGCCGCGGGGTGAGAGGCCGGAGCCGAACCTGCCTTCTCGAGCATTTCAATCAGAATCAGTACCTTAATCGAAATACACGCGCCTTTAAGGCATTAATTACGAGCCTAAAAATTTACCTTTACTGTAAAATAAACCCCTTAGATTCAAACCAGATGATATAATTTAACGAGCACCCGCCCTAAGCACATAAAGATAACTTATTAAAACTAGGCCGCGGTAGTACCAACACAGAAACGCTGATAGGAACAAGATAAAATATCTCCCTGTACAACTACGCCCATAAATATTTATCACCAAGTGAGAACTTGTGACGGTACGGATACTGAAATATCCATTAAAGTCAAGCAATAATTAAGTTAAAAACATCGTCGTTTCGGTAGCGAATGCTCCAGTTTCGATGTCGCAAGAGAGTGGGTGTGCGTCGAAGGTGAGCGTAGGAGCCGGCATCCATCAGGCCACCCCCGCCGCGCCGTCGCACTAGCGATATAGGATGCGGAATTTACATACTTATTAGTTTCGAAAGTGCCGATTTCCATGATGGTGTAATGCAGTTCAGAGTGTTCTAAGCAGGGTGTGTTTGTTGTTGCAGGTCGGTGGCGCACGAGCCCGATGAGCGCGTGCGCAGCGGCCGCCATGCGCGAAAAGCACGCGGCCCCGCGCCGCCTCGCCTCCCCGCCCACCTCGCCGCGCGAGCCCGTCCCGAGCCCGCTCGGCTCGCCGCGCGCCGACGAGCCGCTCGACCTCAGAGTCACCCACAAGCGCCCGCAGCGCCTCGAGGACGAGAACTGCAACCTCATCACGCCCTCGCCGCCGCCGCACCCCGCGCACCCCGCGCACCCGGCGCACCCGGCGCACCCAGCTCTGCTACAGTTCTGCCGGCGGCTGCCGCTGGCTCTGCCGGCGCCGTTCGGCCGCTACCCGTTCCTGCCGGCCGCAGCCGCGACGCTGCTGGCGCCGGGCGCGCCACGGGCGCCAGCAGTGCCGGCCAGCCCGGGAGCGACGCGCGCGCGCGACCGCTACACCTGCTCCTACTGCGGCAAAGCCTTCCCCCGCAGCGCCAACCTCACCCGCCACCTGAGAACTCACACTGGGGAACAACCTTACCGCTGCAAATACTGCGAACGCTCCTTCTCAATATCATCGAACCTACAGAGACACGTCCGGAACATCCATAACAAGGAGCGGCCGTTCAGGTGTCGTCACTGCGACCGCTGCTTCGGACAACAGACGAATCTCGACAGGCATCTCAAGAAGCATGAGGCGGAGAACGGTGATGACAGCCGCCGAAGATCGCCTGACGAGACGTACTTCGAAGAGATCAGGTCGTTCATGGGGCGCGTGGCGCCGGCGCGGCGCGTGCCGGCCGCGAACGCCGCCGACCACACCTGATGCGCCGCACCCACCCCCTTCAATCTGGTCCAAACATCCAAATGACTTTTGTTTACTGAACTGTCAAAGTGTGTGTGCTAACTAAATAGAAACCATTATGACGCGCCGAAATAAGCTTCCAGTGTCTTCGTGCATTAGGTTTAAATGATTATGTTTATGGAATAGTGTGAGATTGGTTCCTTTCTATGAATTTTAGAATGCTCTCTATGACATGTCTTTCTCATAATTATGATTAATGCAGTACGATAATACAATCGCCAATTGGCATGTATTTACATAATTGTTTTTTATCCAAGTTTTCACTAAGTGTAATTGAATCAAGGGGTGAGCCCAGCAGTGGTACACTCAAAAAGGCTAGAAAAAAATAATTAAACATCTAGCAGACTAGGTCTGAACTGGCCCTGCGTCGTACTGACCTCCAGGTTTGAACATACTCCAATCAATGTCGCGTCTTGCATAGTAAGTACATAATGGCGAGCTCTCCCTCGAACTATTTTGTCGGCCCTCACCGAACCATTCTTACCGGTAGAATTTTAGGAACTAAATAAAACTGCACTAAAGTGTTCGTATGTTAAAGTGTCCTTGTCGTGACTGACATTGAAAGGTGTTTTACCTTACTACGTTAAGCCTCCAGAGTGTTCGATATATTATAGTAACAGTTTATTGATATAGTTATCGTATGAATGTAACTACATAAGAAATTTGTTTGTAACTTTTTTGTAAATTTTGCTTTAGTCGATTTAAGGTAATTAGTATTATTAGTCTGAGAGGAAACGCCGGTTACCAATAAAAATATAACTTGTTGTTTATTAAAGATATTAATATTTTTATAAAATGTTAGAAAAGTTATTGAAAATTATCATATATCTGGGAATTTTATGTACCTACTGTGGTTGCGTATATTATTTAATCGGGGACCGCGCCCGCTTGTTAAGTTTCAGAGCATTACGCACTAGGGATACAGGATCATGTATGAGATTGTAAACTAAGACGTTATCGGAAAGATTATACAACCCGAAAAGAAAATTATTTAGGTATGCTCTCTAAATTAAAATTAAGATTATAAATCTGTGATTTAATTATTATCTGCTGTGTTAAAATTGGGACAAGATAATCATGTTTTCTTACATTAAAGTCAAATTGTTGTTCATGCAGTTTCTCAAAGAACTAATTTAAACGTTCCTTAAAGTAGGTATAGATAGATCTCTATTATTGTTACGAGTATAAAGTTGGCTAGAAGCGCCTTTACTGCCTTAACACTGTCACTGAACGACTAAATTTATTAAATTTTATTTATGTTAATTCGATATTTTCTTTGCAATTTTATTCTTTGTCTTAGTTATTTTCTGTAGAAAAATCTAGGGATGCTCTCGAACACTGCCAATCAGTATAGATACCATTTATGAAAAGAAAAATGTAGAGTATTTTGTCCTTAACTCTTGGCAGAGTTTAACAGGATCCTGATCATGTTAAAGAAGTCCATCCATGGATGTCACCTTTGTACGTTTTACAATGTTTGCTATGCCTTACTTGCTCGTATACTCGTATCAAACGCGTAACAGAAGACGACGGTTTACTTATCACTAGAATGTGTTAAGCAATAGAGATTATTTCCATGACATTTTGTACTTTTGATACCTACCTGTTAGTCGTTCAAAGGTCACCGATTACCTTGTCAAAATGAAATAAATAGCTATAAAATTATTAAGTGACTTTTATTACACGGTAACGAAGAAGAAATCCTTTAGCGAGTCTAAGGGCCGTATTATTAGATTGATGTCAACTTTAATGCTCATCCTAAGATGCGTCAAAAATGACAGTGTTCTTGTGACGGGAGTCTCAAACAAGATGAGTTTATTAATAAAACCCTAACAAAAAGTAAAATACTCGGCTGCCTTTTGCTTTAGTAACGTACTGCCAAGCAGCAATGTTCGTATCGTTTATGTTCCGGCGTGAGGATAAGACAACTGGGCTGGAATTCTACACGGTAATAACGATATCGTCTTTGAAGTGTTTCCGTATTATCAACGACTGTAACATAAACGATTCTAAAACACGTCAAACGCGATATCGTTTTAACCCAGTAGAATAGAGGCCCTGGTGAATTTACTGGCATAGAGGCATTCCATCTTGGTCTTCAGGTGTGGTAACTCTTTTGCGGTATTAAGATTGTCTGCAAGGTGTCCCCTTGTTTTACAGACAGAAAATTTACAGAATTTTGTTTCACAGAAAATGTTTCATATTCTATTCGGTTCTTGTATTTTTGTTTCGGATAAAAAAAAACTATTTATTTGAAAGAAAAAAATTCCACAGAAAATCAATTCAATGAATTTTATAATTGATGAAATTCTAAACAACTTCTGTCTGTAAAATAACGTACAACCTGTCTGCAATGTAAATGTCTATGGGTCATACAACACTTACCATCAGGTGGTTCTTGTGCTCGTGTTCCTATTCTTCGTGCTATATAAACTCGCAAGCATAATGTTCTGACCGGTGCCAAGAGAGTGAGACAGTGATAGATAGACGAGTACTATTAATACAGTATTACTGTAAGGTTCAGTCAGCCTTTTAAATAGCTGCACACTTTAGTGCTTTGTCACTTTAACGTCATGTTTGAACAGTTACACTAATCTGTCAAACCCCAAAGCGACAAGGTACAAAAGTGCACATTTTTAATGAAATGTTTACGTTATCAAAGACGGTATTTTGTATACAGCATGTAAAAAAACTATCCGTTCGCAAAACAGTTTGTTGAGTTGATTGTCATGAATACGAAGCATGAGGGAAAACACCGAAATACTTGAAAAGACACTTATCATGAGTTTTTATTTTACTTCTCATGT
The DNA here is from genome assembly GCA_949316455.1 of Acleris holmiana. Classification (NCBI taxonomy): domain Eukaryota; kingdom Metazoa; phylum Arthropoda; class Insecta; order Lepidoptera; family Tortricidae; genus Acleris; species Acleris holmiana. Next base: position 13,769,025 of record OX438777.1, read on the forward strand.
TTTGTTTCGGAGCCATTGAGCTAATCACCGTTAAACATTGGAATATAGGTGATATTTGAAATACTCGTAAACCCAATGGTAATGCAATAAATACTATGTGTATGGAAACCAAATTCTGCCTTACTTTAACGCAGACCTACTATCTCGAGATTAATTATGGTCTCATTACCATTATAATGTTGACTGTGTATAAAAGTGGTAACAAAAGTGCGATTTTTAGGATTTATTTTTCATACTTACAGATACTTTTTCTTTTCACCTGCGTTGTTTTCGGTCAATTGAAAAAAAGAAAGAAAGAAACTAGTTTATTTGGTGCAAAACACAAAACGGTAATAAAATGAAAAACAATGGTAAATAAATTTAGAATAAAAGCTTAAAACTATTTTATAATTTACTAAAATTGAGCGCATACCGTGTGGACATATGAGCTGATTGGATTGATTCAAGAACTTCAGAAACAGTTTTGCGATCGTACGAAGTTTTCGCAACACCTTGTATACACCTCTCGATATTGCACGAAATACATTCAGAAGAGCAGCATCCAAAATTGCTTTAATTTCAAATCAACAAGCGCCATCTTGGAATCGAAGTGTGCCGCGGGCGCGGAGCGCTTGCGCCGCTCACGAGCAGCGTTTACGATATGATTATGCTTTATGGCCATTAATTTGCGACAAACGGCACCGCCCGAGAGCCCTCGAGACCGCCATGTTGGCCAACCATTGAATTTATTAATCTAATTGAACGAATAGACCACCTTCAGACCAAAACGCATAGCACAAGATGGGCTTTCGCAGTTGACACTCATTAACTATCCTTATGATGGAGAGTAGATAGAAAAGGCCACACTGATAGATGCACAAGTTCCGCATAAAGTGTTTCTTTTTTTTTATAACATAAAAAAAAAAAAAAAATCCTAAAGCCTCAAATGCGTTGCCAACCCTGAGGACTAAGATGGAATGCCTCTATGCTCGTAATTTCACCGGTTGTCTTATCCCTACACCGGAACACAACAATGCGAACACTGAGTTGTGAGTGTTTCAGGAATACCCCCGAAGGGTATGTTGAATTATCAACGTTAGCGACACTGGACCGCTAATGCTATTTATTTACTTTTATTTAATAGTTATAACTGTCGCTGTTAGCAACTGGACAGGCAGGGTTGGAAGTCCGAGAAAGATTTTTTGCCTAGCAGCGGCACACTGCTTCAGGGTACAAAAAAAACTGTCATTTGCACTCATTTTCAGAACAAAAGTAAGATGGTAAGTTCAGAAATCTAGCCAAAGATCACTATCTAAAAGCTGTACTCAAAGAGTTTTTATATCTAACACAGCGAAAAAAGTTGACTAGCATTTATTATTCCGGGATTTTAAATTTAAAAACCGTATATTTTAGCCCTCGCTTCTCACAGCGTTTGATCCACGACTAGTGGCTTAAGAGATTGTATTTGTTTCTATATACATTTTTCTATTAATCTTCCTAAGCTAAGAAAGTGAAGGGACGAAAGAGACACTTTGACAGTCGAATTGCCCAGGTCTATTTCTAAAGGTAAGGAATGTAAGCTTTATATTGTGGGCACAGGTTTATTGTAATGAACTAGTAAAGGTGCGGCGCCAGTTACGGGGGGTCGACGTGAAATACAACAAGCTCCCTAAAGACAAACACTAACCCATTAATAATTACCACAGTTAACATTAACACGCAATCTATGAATGTTTATTAAAGCCGTTAATTAAACAAGGATACTTGCCTAATATACTTCATTTGTTTCGGTACTTAACTCTTAGTTCTTCAGCCAATAGCAGCAGAACAGTGATACGTCAAAGTTCGGAAAAGCTGTTTTGATTGGCTGATTGACAGAGCTACACGTATTTTTTAAACCAATCTCGTCGCTGGTAGATCACGTGATACGAAAAGTCACGTGATCTACCAGTGACACGATTGGCTTAAAAACAAAATGAATAGAAACGCTTGTTGGCGTACGCATCTTAGCTATAGGACCTCAGGGGCCCTAGCCAAGATGCAAACGCTCCTAACGTTTTTCTTTTCTATCGCTCAAAATGTATGGGGTGACATTCTCCTGCGTTTCGATAAACCACGTGGTATGACAGTCGATCACGGGCACCAGGCCCCTATCCAACAAAACTTTACAAGTGTACAAAGTCGACAATATTGACAACTTTTTCTATGGAAAACCTTACAAATTTGTTAAATTGTACACTAGTAAAGTGTTGTGGGATAGGGGGCAGGTTTAACTTCTTAACGAAAAGGTATTTTTTTCTAAGAAGGCGACGACCGAGCAATTGAAGTGACATCGGTAAAATAATCACTGCTGCCAACAAACATCCATTACCTATACCAAGGGACATATTTATTTATTATCTTGACATATTTTTTGCACAAGTTTAGGAGGCACTCACTTCTAACTTAAATACTGGCCTCCTAACCCATATTAAGCAGTCTTAAATCTAGCATCTCATAAAGCAGTCTTAAATCTTTTCTGTTAGTAATGACCTTGATATTGACACTTGGCAGGAGTTTTATCTGAGATACTACCCATTGGCTAAGGAGGGCAGTAAATAATGAAAACAACGCTGCCTATTAACACCCAGCGTACACGTAAAATGGGAGGGTACACTAAAATAAATCTTGAAAAGCTATGTTATATGTTGAAGGCACTGGGTGAACGTCATTAAAAAACTTGTACGTAAGCCGGCAGTCTAAATTATTTTTTGCCCTATAACAGCTTTCTAATATTCTATTCAAAAACGGCGAATCGCCTTTGGCTTAGGTGTTGCCGCGCAGGGTGGGGCAGGTTTCGCCACGATGGCACGGAGCAGGCGCCTTGTTAGCGGCGCGTGCGCCACCGTTGCGTTGCGTTACATTATTTATTGCCTATACCCCTCTAAATTAAAATAGACCTTACGACACTGGGTGGTAACGCTTTTTTCACTGTTATTATCAGAGTATTTCTATAATAACAATGATAAAAACATCGTAACCACCAAATGTAGTAAGGTCTCTTTTGGTTGAGACTGGCACCTTTATTGCTTATTGAAAAACGTCGCTATAGTGGTAGCTTTTTGCAAACAATTTTTGTGACGCAAAATTGGTTAGGCAACTTTCATGGTTCGGCTGCGTAGATGCTCAAGCGTTTTTTTTATTTAGACCGTTCCATCGATTTAACACGCGTTTTATTGACAAACGTCTTTCTTTCATAATAATTTAACTTTGCCGAATTTACGTGAAAAAAGCAATTATAACACCAAACCTCCTGAGTTTTTACTCTAAAAGTAGCATTCTTATTGTACCTACTGGTCTATATTTTAAGGTTGAAACACACACACACAACACTGGTGCTTATTGGTGGTTTTTTTGTAGAATCTAGTTAAATACAATATAAATACTTAAGAGTCTAAAAGAGTAAAAAAACTAGTGTTTTTATTATTTCGGTAGACGAGTTTTTACTTTTATTGCCCATAAGTCATAGTTCTATCCAAACTTAACTGACATGGCTATTTTATGACAAGGCTAAGGCACTCGAGCACTCAAGCTACCTGATGGTAAGTGGGATCCGAGACCCGTAGACATTTGAATTCTCAAGATTAAAAGCTCAAGACTTTAATCCTAAGACTCCAAGTGCGATGCCAACCCTGAGGACTAAGACAGGATGCCTCTAAGCTAGTCGTCTATACTGGACCATCGAGATAAATCACTCGACATCAACTCAATATTGTATGAAATCTGTCAGGCTGGCACTGGATATGTTACCGCCACTAACGAAATACTAATTCGATTACATAGCGAGCATAACTCGAGATGTCACCACAGCCTGGACGCCTGCGCCTGTGGTCAGTTGCCAAACAGTTTTTTGGGCGCACTTTGTGGTAACGTGTGAACCAAAGATATAGAACTATAGAGTAACGGAAATGGACACGTCGACACGACGTGAGTAGTTATTGGGACGTTGATTACGCTTGAATCGCTTATTTCTAACATGGAATTAGTAATTGTTTCACATAATTTGGCCATGTAAGAAAATGTACGAAACAAAACGATATTTACATGGCTACTTTGGTTAAACAAGAAATGATTCCATTTTCAAAAACTAGTTTTACTGGTGTAGAAAGACATATTTTCCGGCATGGGCTGTGTCTGAATTTTTTACACTTAAAAGCACTATGCAGCTTACACTGACCGACCTATTAAATAAATCAGCATCATGTTACCCACTGGTGCGAAAAGGAATAAATTACTTTCATAAAGATTTTGACATTTCAAGGACTAAAATGCTTAAAAAGGTGCGTATGTAACGGTCAGTCATAATGAACATTCGTCTGTCCAATAATTAACAGTAATCGGACCGATCTTTACCAACGTGATCGAGAACTCGTTACTATTAACAACTCTGAAACTTAAAACAAAACGATGCCCTGTTTAAAGGTTTGTCGAAATAAAATAAAAAATTACATTAATATTACATTGCTATTATACATTCATTAGCCAAATAATCGATTCCGACAAATTCAGACATTCCTCCCATTAGTTGTAGAAATAATTTGACATCATGCTGACAGGTGGAGTAATAATAATTTCAAGCGGCAACCACCACATTATGCACCAGTTCTCGGGTAAAAACTGGATCATATCAAACTCTCCTTTGTGATATCGCACCTACGGTGCAACACTGTCACTTATGCAAAAAAACATTTTTCCAGGAGAAGCATTTAAAGATTTAGTGTGGTATAAAATTATTATACTTTCTGATCTAGAAAAGGCGATTTTTTGATATGATTACCTACTGCTACTTTTAGCTTATTATGTTGCTTCAAGGACAGGGTACTTAAAGCGACGTTATGGCATACTTAACTCAATTTTCAAAATTTTACAAAAGTGACAGTGTCGAACCGTAGGTGCAATATGTTTAAAATTAGGTACCTAAATCAATTAGTCAATGTAAAATTCACTTTGACTGAAGAGGACTGTTTAGTAAAAAAAAACCATACCAGAATCAGAATCAGAATCAGAATAATCTTTATTCAAGTAGGTTTACAAATAATAAACTCTTTTGAAACGTCATAGTAGCGACCCAAATGCGTACCAAATGCGTACAAGATTTTTTCCCCTTACGTCTTTTTCTCTAAAGATCGGACACGATTTTTCTATTTTTTTAATATATTGTAGATATTATGGAAAACTAGGTCTCTACGTTTTCTTTTCCAAGGAGACATATATTGAAACGAAACAAAAAGAAACAAATAAAAACAAAACGGAAACAATCCTCTTAAATCTTTTTTAAGCCAACTCAAGGTCTAAACAGTGTAATTGTAGAAAGACATATTTACTTCAAAATTTGCGAAAGACGACGCACCTTGACGCTTCCAGTTTGTACGCATGCGCGGCAGAAACAGGTGACCGATCCATCACGCGTGCTCGGCGAAGTGGCTAATTAACCAAAAGCAAGGTCGGTGATGAAACCCGCCTAGAGCACCCACTTGTTTGTCACAATAAAACTATTGCGCAACCCGCTACAATACTTTACGCAACTTCATTTACGTAATTATGCTTTTATTTCAGTGTTAACCTTACAATTAATAAGTGCAGTGTCTGAAAAGCGTCTGTGTGACATGAGACTCGATAACACTTTCAATGTCTCCAATGGACCTGTTCGTATGTGAGATACTTTGAGGAGGATATCGCTGACGTTATCACTGAAGAAAACGGAAGGCCTTTTCTCCATGCAAAAGCTTTTTTTCTGTTATTGTAAGAAATAGGTACGTATGTTTATCCCTAAATTCTATGAATTGTCTATGGTATGATATTTTTATGAGCGCTTCATACAATACCGCAATAAACTCTTTTGTATTGTATACCTCCAAACATACTTAATGTTGCATGTTTAGACCGCTTTCAAAAGATGTCGAGTGTACCGTCTGCATTTGGCTAATACAATGTGGAAGGGCCCAGCCGGAGCTGTGCTTCTCACACTGATTTCATAGCGACAGTTTGTTCTATTTCATTTGATATTCTTCATTCTCTCGAAACTGCTGGCCCGTTTTCATCTTATACCGTTCAGCAAACTTGACTGGTAACAAAAGTTATCCTTGTATAGCTTACGCTAATAGTAATACAAAACGATTACTTAATCACGGGCAATGGTGATAATAATTGAAAAAGTTTATTTTACCTTTAGGTCTCTGCTCAAATAATACATGCATCAATAAACACACAGAGACCAGTAATCAGCCCTCTATTTCACCATCCTGACAATGACAAGTGACAGGTGACATTTCAGTGTACATGCAGCTTATATGAAGCCCAGTGATGTATCAGCGTGTTAACTTTGCAATGTATACCGATTTGTCACCAGTCACGTGCCATTGTCAAGATGAAATAGGGGGCTGATCGTTAAAACTACATGTGTTCAACGATCTCTGTTATACGAGCAGTATCCAACGTCATAGGTGCCTATCGTAGTATAATGTTTAAGGCAGCCCAAGTTACAACTGCCGTTCGATTCAAGCATTGGTCAATTAAAGTCAAAAATGCGCTCCGAGGCAGCCACCGCCGCACTCTCGTGCGCTCCGGTTAAGGACCCGGACCATCCTCGGGCCTATTAAGACCCCCTCCTTTGGGCAGGACCTCATGCCTCACAGATATTTTGATGACGCGATAAATTAATTATGGAGTCGCGTCGAACACTAATAAAGTGGCAAACATGCTTATCGGCGGGGTCTAGATTTAGTGCGCCGGTAATGGCTGGGTATCGGCTTAGTAGCTTATAAGGAATAAATAAAGTCAGATATTGGCTGGGATATTTCTATGCTTTACTTTACTAGCGGTTGTTTCGTTAAGTTTGGAAGTATCTAAGGGAACGGAAGGGTTTGGAAGCATCTAAAAATTCCGGAATATTTAAAAACCGAATATTTATTTTTATGTGTAAGGTATTTCCGGACATTTAGTATTAAGCGTGCGTAACAACGCCATTGGAATAGATGTCCGTAGGGTTATATATTTTTTTGCTATACGAAGGTTTGTTTATTACAAAATAAAGTCTTCAAAAGGAAATTACGTTTGTGAAAATGAAAATTCGAGATTTTTATGTCCGGTATCATGACCGCGGATTATGTAGTGTGCTCATTTCAGGGGCTAGTTAATGTATCGATCTGAAAATTGTAATATGGTAATTTCTGAAAATATACTTCATTTCCGACTCGATCACAGAACCTTTATGTCAATACCAATAAGGCTCAAATCACTTACAAAGCCGAGATACCTTCAACCTACTTACAGCAAGTTGAAACATTTACCCCGCGGCCGGAACCTCTATAATTATCGAAATTTAACTCGGACAAATTCCATTATCACCTCCCGCGGAACTTGATGGACGTCGTTATGCATCATTTTAATGCAGTTACCACAAATCGAGAAACTTAAGATAAGAAGTGGTTCAGTGCAATCGATAATAAGTGGACCGAGTGGTTGTAATTATACGGTAGCGGGCAGATAAGCCCCGACACTATTGTGCATAATATTCGCCAGTATGACTAAATTATAGCGTACGTGTAAGCGCTGTGGTCTTCGTACCTGTTTGCTGGACCGGTCCTCGCAGCCAGGGATCCTTGGGAACCACGGCTCCGGGGAAAAAAACCAAGTTCAAAAAAAGCATGATCACGATCGGCTTTTGTTTTTGTACGATGCGTTACCGAGTCAATCCTTTGGGTACAGCTATGAAGGAGCTTAGGGCTGTAGCAGCTTCATATCAAAGCTTCATAATAAGGTTTTATATCAATCAATTAAAATTTACACGTTATTGTACTTACTTTTTTATATTTGTATGTAAACCTTAACGTACTATTTACTTTTCACGTTTTTACAAACTTTTTTTCTAGCCTTAGTTAGCTTTGCCTAAGTAATGTTGTGCCCCTCCGTTTTATACATAGGGATTTTTTATCTTTAAGCAAGTTGCATATTTTTTACTTCATTTATCCCTTGTCTCGCTTTTTCTCCTAATCAGTAATGAAACCTTACCCACAGGACAGCTGATACTAAAACGCCACTAAATTACATAAGATGTTGGCGGAACCCTTCGCCAGTACTCCAGATGGCGACACCGGCACATCAGCACCCGCCGCGTCGCTTATAAATGCGTCGGCGCAGTCTCTTCCACTTTGATCCAAACGATACCAACATAAAATCCTTTTTTAATTCCCCCAACAAGACTTGACCTTTCTCCAACTATTTATTTTCGTAGTGGACTTTAACACCTTAAGTTTAGACGTGCTCAGTAAAAACCGCAAGAAATTTGTTATTTTGTAATTTAACGCTGCCACGTACTGTATCGGTTTCTGTTTCACAAACACAAGGCGTAATTAGTTCGTTGGTGAAGTGTACTTTAATTTATCTCTTGTTATTCCTGCATTACGATAAAGTGGTTTACTAAGTGTTAACTAGTTTAATTCGATCAGATTTCTAATTAATGATAAAATGTTTTTCCATAAGCACAAAGTAAAACTGATGCAATTAATAAATTAACAAGAAATACGCAGGTATTTTACAGTAGCGAGGCAAAATGTCGCGACTTGTTTTGTTCTGCAATACTCCCCTCCGATATCATGTCAATAGCAATATTGTTTTAAGGCGTAGAATATAGGCCCAGTTTATTCGTCGTGCTTTCTCAACTAGCTTATCGATTGGTACTCAAGCTGACTGAGAAAGCTAGATAAATACGAACTTTAACGACCAAAAACGATGTCGTTAATTTATTCATTACATGCGGAACGGATTTTATCAGTCAATTAACGCAGCGTATTGATTTAGAAAACAATGTTGAATTATTTGTTTGTTTTATTTTATAATGAATTACATACTAATTTAATAAATAAATATAATTATTACATTGACAAAACAAAACAAATGGTTTGTTCGGTGCTTTAATTCAACAACAGCAAGCACATTTAAAAAAAAAGAGTCATACAAACTTAGAGATTATAGTGTAAAATTAACACCAAAATGATTGTCACTCAGCTTGGTGGCTGGCTAACTAGCCTTGACGCAGTCCACCGGACTGTATTACAGAGAGTAGAGCGCGCCAAGACCTACATACAACTATTTATTAAAAGTAACATACGACAATATCCGAAAGCTTACAAATGATAACTAAAACTATAAGTAAAACTAAGAAGCTAATATTAATAAACTCATGATTTCAGCGTCGATAGTGGACCCAATCAAATCAATCTCTCGGCCGATGTAAATCATGGACCGATATATTCCGGACGAGTTTTCGCAACGCTCGCTCTTGCTGATTATTGCCGCTTCGAATTAATTCAACTCGTTGTCATATGATTCAACATCACGTAAAATCAAAAATAAAAGAACACGAGCTGTCGGACCAAAAAACACGGTTCTCTCTTTGATCGGCCTGTGACTTTGTATTTTAAGCAAATAATTCAAAATCCACTAGAATGAGGCGTGAGTTTTTTTTTCAAATGTAATCGCCGTACCTTTAGAATAGCTGATTTGGTAAGAAGGATTGATGATCAGAGGCCGTAGCCAAGATGCGTTCGCTAACTAGCGTTTCTATTAACTTGTTTTTATATCAATCGCGTCACTGGTAGATCGCGTCATACGAAAAGTCACGTGATCTACTGGTGACGCGATGCGTTTAAAATCTAAACGAATAGAAACGCTGGTTATCGTACGCATATTGGCTAGAACCTCAATTGCGATAACTTTTCGCTTACTTCTTTTATAACGAACACAAAGTCATTTTACATTTTAAGTACACTGAAGTAGAAGTGCATCAATTTTAGTAACAGGGCGCTGTGAATTAAAAAGCCTGCGCTTAAGTATGAATTTAAGACAAAGTCAACAAACATAAAGTTCCGTAAGTACAAACTTTCTTTATCTACACACTTCCTTAAAAATACTGGTAGAACTAAAAAAAAAATACTCATTCAGAAATACTAGTATATTATTAGGTTCAATGCTCTGGATGTTTATTTTAACAATGACTAACGACCGCACTCATAGTCAATTAATGACGATATCGTTTAAAAAGGAACGAGTTAATCATCTCTAAAATGTCTCTGATTACGGCGCAGTAAATGGTTTAAGTTCGGAGGTGCACCAAGCAGGATCATCGAAAAGCATTACGATTCCCTTAATGGACTGCACATTTTTAACAGTCGTTTCAAAATACCGCAACGTCCTATTTTCACGATGATTACAGTTGAAAAATGAATTAATTCGCAACGGCGAAACGAGAACGGATTCTTAAATAATGAGCTCGGACCTGAACAAGTATATTTATGTACTCATCTTCTGAACCGGGAAACAATCAATACCCATAATATCTCAGCAAAACCAACTATAGCCGTCTTTATTTTTCTTGGCTAGTTGGTTAAGGACAGAACGAGCTATGTTGCAGTTTGATTGCTAAACACTTCTGAATAAGGCGTTGGGCGTGGACTCTTAATTACGAGTTATATGATAACACGGTCTGCGCTCGCGCTTCCTTGATCTTATCGAGGATCGCAACACGATCGACGCCTGCGATGGAAAGTCGGGCCAAAACATCCAGGTAAAATAAGACGTATTTTTTCAAGTTGTCAAAATGCGGCCCATCTGACGGGTGAAGCGAAGATTAAAAAAGAAATGATGAAACTAAATGTTGCACGTCAATTTAATCTGTAAAAGTGTGTACCGCTTAAATATTGACTGCGATTTTTAAATATTACCCGACTACATTAAAGTAGAACGGTGCAGTTAACGTCCCGAACAACATGAGATCGAGATGCAAATGTGCCTTGTCAAAAACCAACAAAACCATTAATTTCTAAAAATGTTCGTTGTGAAACTTACACGTAAGTAAATAGTAATAGCTGGTTATTTTTATAAAAAATACTGGAAATACAGGGAAAAGATGAAAATTTGCGTTGTACGCGTTTAAGCAAGCATGTTCCAACAGGTGACAATCGCAACTAAATCATATTTTTCATAGTTAATTCGAAGTTTTATAGAAACACCTTTTAACTAACGTATTAATTACGCAGAGTTTTCATTTCTTGGAAAGGTAATTCTCGCCGCATGAGTTAATTTTTTTGGTGGTCACAAGTCTAACCTAACCTAACCTAATCTACGGAAAAGATTCTGCAAACGTCATGGTTTCGACCGAAAATACTTAAATGAAATGATAATTACAGTCACTGATGGGTTACCTTATTAAATGGTACGAATGGTACGATGCTAGTGGTCCCGGGTTCCATTTCCGTAATTGTGTGATGAGCACAGGTATTTTTTCCTGAGTCTTGGATGTATTTAAGTATATATTTCTCTACGAGTATATAAGTATCTTTATCGTTGTCTAGTACCTATAGAGCTTAGTTTGGGACTAGGTCAATTTTTGTTACATTGTCCCGTGACATTTATTTATTTATTTTATATGGATGTATGTATCCACGTTTTGTGTTCTTAAGTAATGATTTAAAATTGCAGGGTTTCGTTAGAATGCTGTTCACACAAGAAGTGTCATAGGCTTTAATAGAACCTGCTCAGTCCTGATAACCTAGTCAATATGCTTAACGCTAACTTAAACGAAACCGAAAACGGACAAAATATTATGGTATCAATTTACGTATCTTTAGTGATGTTGCAATACGGCGTAACTAACCAAAATATAAGGTGCAAAATTCACCTTAGCAAGTAAGTCAGTAAGGTAAATTTTACAACTTATTAAGCTTGTTAGATACGCGGTATTGCAGTATCACTGATATGCGTGACTGTCCGGCAGCTAACGTCAATCCATCCATCCATACTTCACTACATAGTATAAAACAAAGTCGCTTCCCGCTGTCTGTCCCTATGTATGCTTAGATCTTTAAAACTCCGCAACGGATTTTGATGCGGCTTTTTATAGTAGATAGAGTGATTCAAGAGGAAGGTTTAATTATGTATAATACTGTAACCTGGAGCGAAGCGAGGACAGGTTGCTAGTACATTATAAATGAAAGTTACCCTCTTTGTCTGTCTTTCTATTTGTTATGCTTTCACGGATAAACCGCTGAACCGATTTAGATGAAATTTGGTATGAAGATAGTTTGAGTCAAGGGGAAGGACATAAAGTACTTTTTATCCAGCAAAATTGGACGGTTCTTCTTCGATAACTTCTTTTTCGATAACGATAACATTCTCGCTATTTTAGTTTTAGTATTTGTAGTTAATTTAAGAAGTCTATTTATTTTTAAATCTCCCAAGGGATTGGAACAACATTTTCACCGATCATTTGTAACTTTGACACAGGCAGAATTTTACTATCCCACTGGACAGTAGCCACATATCCAAGAATTAAGTAAAAGTAATGCTGCAATTGAAGTCTGGTTTTTAAAACTAATTAGTTGTTAGACTTGTGGCTTTAATACTAGAAACAAGACACATCCACCACCAAAAAAAACGAAATTAATGTTTTAAAAAAAACCGCTTTCAAAAACGCAAAAAATATTTTAATTCTTTTGAAATTGTAGCACCTACCTAACAAGGGCTTTTATTTCGGGGCTGGTTTTTTGTTTTTTAAAACATTTATTTTATTTTTTACATTTTAGTGATCATAATACGCTGTTCCGTAGTCCCACTTACTATTTGATATGAAACTTTAAGTTTCAAGCGCGCCGCAAGGAACGCCGCTGGAAAGTCACAGTCATATTTCAACAAGTAAATATTCTTCGTTGTAGTCGCTCAAATCTCATAATCGAGATATCTGATCGCCACCCTTGAAATAGGTACCGTTGAGGAGTTCCAATGGCCATCTGTGGTCTTCATCATCAGTTCCACTTCCCCAAATGATACTTTCTGAATGCAAATGCTAGATTTGTTACTAAAAATACTAAAATCGCTATATGTTTGCCTACGATTTGAGGAGTTCCCTCAATTCCTCACTGATCCCCTCATCAGATTCAGATTTGGTGACAATGGGACCAACTCGGAAGTATACTCTATCAAATCAAAATAAAAAATCAAAATCTGTCCACAATTGACGGAGTAATCGGTAAACATAATAAAATAAAAAAAATAAAAAAATGAAACGTATAACCTCCTCCTTATTTGAATCGAGTACAGCTGGTTAAAAGAGGATAAATAGGTGGTAATAAGTCATAGATGCCTTCTTTTAAAAGGTCGCCTGCGGCGCATTCCTCGAACGACTGTCTCTCAATAAAAGACGTATTGAGATAGCTCCGGCTGACTGAGAAAATAATAATAATACACTAACATACGACTTCGCCTCCCCAGCCATTCCTCAGAGGCCGAGTGATTACGTGTAAAGACTATCATTTGAACCAGAGTTTGGCCGAAGCTGCTGGCGATTGATAGTATCTATGGTGCGGTTTTAACATAAACCAGTAGGCCTAGTCAAGATGCATAACGCTAAGTTAGCGATTTTAGAAAATCGACAAATTACAATTGATTGATTGACGTAAGCTGATGACAGATCGTGTCAACCGCTTGTGTGAACTCCATACGTTTGGAGTCAATAGAAAACAGAAACGTTAACAGCGTTTGCATCTTGGTTAGGCCCCTAGACACCCTTGCCAAGATGCAAAAGCTAACGTTTTTCTTTTCCATCACTCAAATTGTATGAGATAATATTCTCGTGTGTAACGATAAACCACGTGGTCAACTGTCATTCTATACATTCTCAATACTCAATATTTCATTGCAATCATAATGTCTTTACAAAGATGGTAGTATATAATAAATGTTTTATTATGAACCCTGTTGGGCACAGCAAAAGTATTTAGAGAGAGGGAGACTTATCATTTTAATAATATTAATAGAAATCAGTATTGATTTTTATGTTTGTAGTACTTAACGGACTCGGAACCCTACACTGAGCCTGGTCCGACATGCTCTTGTCCGGTTTTTTAATTATAATAATTAGAACTAAACCTAGCATTATATAAAACAATGAATATAAAAATAAAAATGTCATGCGTAGTTAAGCAAGAAAACGTATCGAAACTTGTAAACATCACAAGAGCAAATGAATAAATCTCAGTAATGAATCACAAGAAGAAAAAAAACAAAAGAAAATGAAGAGCAAATGAAATAAAACAATATCAAAAAGTGTGTCGAGTGTCCTTGTCTAGGAAAAGATACAATGTGAACATGTTAACAACATTTCGTTTTAATTTACATCACAGTTGATCTATAGGTGAAAAACTTAAGTAAAGGACCTGTTGTATGTGTTTGTGTGCAAAAATAATATGGAACATATGTCAAATTTCAAATAAAGGATGTCAAACGGTCTATACAGATGTGATACAACTACATACGACAGGTCTTTTACGTGTGTTTTTCACCTATAACGTTTTGCAAGCCTTACATGGAATCGAGACCAATTATTTACAACGATGACAATCTTATAAAAAGCATATTTTTTTTTGGTTGTATGTTGTTTTTTCATAACAGCATCTATGATATCACTCGTCGAAGCTGTCAATTGTTGCTGTCTACTACCACGGCCAAATATTTTTATTTAACTTTCACGATATTTAACATTTAAAGATTCCGAAAAATATACTTCATTTTTGACCACTTAGATCTGAAACCAGCGCTTTATTTAAAGCAAGGAGAGAAAACCATGAAAAGAAAATGTGAAGCCAGCTTAATAATATTTTTTCAATAATCATAGAATCTGTGACATAAGGTTAATAGGATCGTTGAGTGATCTTCATAGTATTCGAAGTTTTCTATTGGCATCTTAAATATATAAAAAAAACTAGCGACACGCCAGCAGCTTCGCCCGCTGCAATTTTTTTTTTGTTTTTTTTCATGTCACTTGGGGGTATGAATAATAAATAGGTAGTAGCCGATTCTCATACCTACTGAATATGCATATAAAATTTCAGCCGTTTCGGAGGAGTACGGTAACTAACACTGTGACACGAGAATTTTATATATTAGATACTAATTATGTAGCTAAATAGTTCAAAGTTTATTAATTGCGCTTATTATACTAACTCTTTAGAGTTATATTTCACTGAGATTGAACCGTTTTTATACCTTTCAATTACGACTAATTGCTTGTGAAGCGAAAGGGGTGGCAGTTTGCCAATTATTGGCACCGTGAACTTTATTTCTAACAACTAGATTCCAATAACTGGTATTTTGATGCAGAAAATTAGAAATTTTACTCTATTTAGAAATTTCCAAAAGTATAATATATCCATATAGTATATCAACGCAGTGCCGTCGACCTTATAAGTAGTGTGCAGCACACTTAGTGCTTTGTCACTTGAACTTTATGTTTAAACTGCTGCATAGAGATGAGCCGAATACGAACTTTGCCGAATACGAATATTTGGCTGAACATTCGGTTCAGCTTTTACCGAAACGAGTATTCGGCCGAATATTCGGTTGCGCCGTATCGCTAGAAACAGGTTTTGACAGGTTCGTTTTCATAAAACTTACTTAATTAAAATAACTCTGGTTTATCTTACTTAAGCAACTAGATTTTTTTCAAAATGATTGTATTTATATTTTGACGCATATCTCTTTTTGGTAGTTGTTTAGAATGCTGAAATAGGATATCACTCCGACGAATTACGAAACAACCTTCGCTCGTTATTTACTTTGTTTATTCGGTAAATATCCGCAAAGTAACCGAACTATGTCTCATGTTGCTGTGCCCTTGCAGGGCGTCACATGCATACCTAAGCTTTAGCCTATAGTTCCCTCTGATGTTAATGAAATGTGATACGCAATAAATGATTTTGAATTTGAATTTCACTATTCGGCTGAATACGAACAACTTAATATCCGAATACCGAATATTTACCAAATATTCGGCCCATCTCCTGCTCTAATCTATAAACAGCCTTAAAGCGACAAGGTATCAAAAGGTGCAGCTACTTAGAAGGCTGACTGTACATACCTTAACGTCGAACAAACCGCCTTCTTACGCTCTCTATACATAATGGCGATGGCGGTATAAACATACAGGCTGATCTAGTTGCCTCGGGCGGCGTTTTCACTCTCTATACCATCTTGACCAACGCGGTTTCTACGATACGGTTTTTCATTTGACCGCTGGTTTCACTGCCAATCATTGTTACGCTGGTTATAGCAATCATCTCGTCAATAAAATGTTATAGTAACATCGACAGTGTTACTTTTGGAAAGCCGATAAACTTTAGATATAATAAATTTGAATATTTCATGCTAAATTGTTGTATTGCACTAATTTCGAGGTAACATGGACATTACGTATCTTGTGGGACTCTATTAAATCTGTTATTTCAATAGTTATTAGTCAATTTACGACGACACGCTAGCGCAGTTGGTAGTGATCCTGCCTTCGAAGCTAGGGGGGTCCTGGGTTCAAATCCCGGTAAGGGTACATATTTGTGTGAGCTCCAGTATTTATTCTTGAGCTTTGGATGTTTTCTATGTATTTAAGTATTTAAGTATATATATTTCTCTATATAAGTAAGTTTATCTTTGTCTAGTACTCAGTCAATTTGTGTGACATTGTCCTATAATTCACCTAGGTGAAAAGTAAACCTATCCGTATACTACGACTATACACCAGCGAAAGGATGTCAGTCTCTTTGCGTCGAGTTTGCGCGATGTTGGCAGCAGCAGCAACCATCAAATGGTTATATATGTATGAAGCATGCCCAAAACTGCCGCGGCAACTACACAATTTGTTCCGCAGCTCGCTTATATATGACCATAATTCTACAACATAAAAGACTTGGTTAAGCGTCTCCACGGTAAAGAGGTATTCTGTTAAGCGAGAGATGCAGAGCTCACTACTAACTTCCAGTAGTGCAGGGCTTCGAAGAACTAAAATAATCCTTATAGGTCATGGCCCTCAGCGCAAGTTATTAATTTGTTGGTGCTAGGTACTTGATGTCTTATCAATAAACTAATTTAAGCAACTCAGTGACATTATGAGATCGCGCCATGATCTCTCCGAAATTGCAAAATGCACGCTCTGCGTTGGCCAATTTCTTGGTTCTTGCTTCTGATTTCAATAGCTTATTTTTTTTGGTAATTTAGTATCACAGTTTTATATTATAAGCTCGTGTCCATGTCGATACTAAACCGATATAATAACTAAGCCCTGAACAGCTTGGGTACTTTCTCGCCGTCTAGAGAGATGGCTTCATGCGTTTTTGTCGCGACAAAAAACTTGTTAAGTTACTTTAGCGGGGAAAAACAGCTTCAAAGCTAACATTTACCTTTATTGATATAACAAGAAACGTGACGTGGTCGATTATCGACTTTAGCAATTATTGTTATCTGGTTTAGAACACATTTTTGTTTCATCGTCAGCATACAGATAATTGTATTTATTGTTATTCTGATGCACACGTTTTACGTTATTTCACCACATTATTTCGGTCTTGCCTCTCAACTTATCATCAAGGTCATAATTTCAACCAAAAGTCCTCCTGCTGGACTTCCTTCCCCAAGGTTTTCCACTGGCATCAGTCTTTCGCCGCAAGCATCCAACCATTTCTCTCAACCTCAGCCACGTCGTCGTTTTCCATGTTGGAGGTCTACCCACCACCCTGCGTCTACCGGTACCAGACGCCGCTCGAAAACTCGAGCTCATACGCCATCCCAACCACTTAAGTCTAGGAATTCTTAGAGCTATGTCAGTGACTTTGGTTCTCGTTCGGATCTCCTTATTAGCCCTCATTTCTGATTCGGTCATCAACATAAATCGAAATAACTTGCTAGGAAAGTTACCCAACTGTCCGGCTCCGATTTCATTTATTTTGATGTATGTTAGAGTGTAGCCTAAAATAACAGACAAGTATTTTTTTTAGCTTCCAAAACACAACTATTGGGAGAAATTGTCCTCCAAAATACAGGGCCTCTATTCAACTACGTTATAACGATATCGTGTTTGACGTGTTTTAGAATCGTTTATGTCACAGTCGCCATTATTGTAAATGACATAAGAGTTATGAAAATGTTGACAATACGGAAACACGTCAAATACGATATCGTTATTACCGTGCAGAATCCCAGCCCTGAAAAGTGACTAAACCCACTAACTCCTGTAGAGAGCTTTGTTTAAAAACAAATTTCTGGTTAATTGTTGGTTTGATTGAATTTGACCTAGTCCCAAACTAAGCTCTAGGCTTGTTCTATGGGTACTAGACAACGATAAAGTTACTTATACATATAGAGAAATATATACTTAAATACATAGAAAACATTCAAGACTCAGTAACAAGTACTCGAGCTCATCACACAAATATCTGCCCTTACCGGGATTTGAACCCAGGACCCCTAGCTTCGAAGGCAGGGTCACTCCCAACTAGGCTAGCGTGTCGCGTAGCATGTGTTTGAGGACATGAAAATAGACCAATAATGGACCGTAAAGTTCCTATAAAAAAAACTTAACGATGACAAATATAAAACTTTGAAGGGGGTTTTTTTAGGAAAATATGACTTTTAGTTTATATAACAAAACGCGTGCTCGTTGTTTTTCATATTCTCAAAGATAATAATCAAACCAGCAATATTCTTGAACAAAACTCTCTACAGAAGCTAGAAGGTTTAGTCACTTTTCAGTACTTTGGACATACTTTAGAGGACAATTTCTCCCAATACGTTGAGTTTGGACAGCTTAAAAAATACGTGTCTGTTAGTTTAGGCTACACTCTAACAAATATCAAAATAAACAAAATCGGAGCCGGAGAGTTGGGTACCTTTCCTTGTTTTGTCTGTTTATATAATTCGCAAATTTCGAAATCAGGCCTTGAGTAAACTATCTAATCTTCATTAAACATTTTCTTCACATCTCCCGTAATAGAGCTGCGACAGCATGCAATTACAGCTGCACCAATAAATAGCTAACACAGTATGCGCCGTTCAACAATCTGGCTCCCGCGACATGCCAGTCGCGCCGGAGCATTCCCGATTCGAAACAGCTTATAAATAAACGATTATCATTCGCGTGTCTGTCCTTCTACTTATATCCCCCGCGGTTCGGGAATGTTCGTGAAATAACTGATCGGGTGCGTGTGACCAGAGGGGTTATTCTCTGTCGCTCCTACGTATTATCGGTACAGTTGGAAAAATAAGTATCAATAATAGTAGTAATAAGTAGTAAGTGGAAGAGATCGCTACTTAGCGATAAGACCGCCTATTGACTCACTTAGTAAGTTTTTATTTGTATTTTACTTTTCATGCTGTATTTGTATGTGGTGTTCAATAAAGAATATTTGTATTGTATTGTATTTTATCAAATGGAAACTTTGAGCAATCTAATTTACTGCCTAGTTCTAAGAGCGGTTTCGCACTACGTCAGCGGTTTTGCACTACGTCTGATGAGATCCGATTTCTCTCCGTCATCTGTGAATTCATTGGTGCATTTTGCGCGGGGGTCGGGGGGTTAGGATCGGATGCGGATTGGACGTAGTGCAAAACCGCTGTAAGGCATTTGAAACAAAATAATTTATGACAATTACGATTAATTTAATGTTATAAATCACTTTTATCCACTCATTCTTTTATAACTGTACAATTGCTAGTCATTATATTTTTTTACCCACGAGATTAAATTAGTAATATAGTTTTGAAGTAGTACCTAAATTAGTAAAGTCAAATAAGGGTTAAACTTAATTTTGTGTTAATATGTGTTCCTAATACTTGTATTTGAGAATCCTAAAATGAGAACAGACTAATTACCTAAATTCTCAAAATTCTCAAAAGTTATCGAACGAAGAAATATTGCTAAAATAGCCAGTCCCAATTAGCCAACTCTATACTTTAAATACCTGAGCACCAGCAACTCTTCTGGTTTAACGGGTATTCTTCTACTTCTTACATTAAGGTGGTGGTAGGACCTTGCGCAAGGTCCGTCAAGATCGCTACCACCATCTTATCCATTGCATTGCATTGCATTGTTATCTTCCGGTGACATCAGTAGTAGTCCTTGGGGATGGTGGTGGAGAGGTATTAGGATTGCAGTACAGAGGGGCTACCATGACATGGCTAATCAATTCAGTTTACGCTGAGAGAAAGAGATAGAACTGCGTATCTGCTATAGCTTTGTCCCTTACACTTATTCTAAACTGAATCATAGTAACTGAGATATTATCATCAGATCCTGTATACTCGTTTTCATTTTCCAACCCATTAAAAACCGGTTGATTTAGCGTAGCAAATGTGAAGCATTCGGGTTATTGAACGGGTCAAATTGGCCGGTTTGATCGAACGCACCCTTGCTGAGTAGAGAATAACACCAGTTCTAGTCGCGTGCGACTTAGTATTCATCTCACATCGGTCTTGGCACTAATGTCCAGGTATAGAATGCTTTAAAAGCTAAGTGTATCGTGAGATGAGTTCGAAGGAGGCACGACTATTGTTGTGCTCATCGTATATTTTCTAATATGTCTGAATAGCATAAAACGAACTGCGCCTCTATTCAACTGCGTTATAACGATATCGTTTTTGACACGTTTAAGAATCGTTTATGTCACAGTCGCCATTATTGTAAATGACATAAGAGTTATCAAAACGTTGACAATACGGAAACAGATCAAAAACGATATCGTTATTACCTTGTAGAATTCCAGCCCTGGTTATTTTCATGTGTCTTTGTACGCTTAGTTCTTTGAAACTACGCTATCAAATGTTAATGGGGCTTTTTAAAACGCAGTTTGCCTGTTTAGTAGTGACTCTGCCTATGAAGTTAGCGGTCCCAGGTACGATTCCCGTATATGTTCTGGAGTCTTAAATGTATGTATATTGTTATCTAGTACTCATAATTCAAGCCTAGAGAGTAGTTTGGTGCTAGATCAATTTATGTAAAATTACCCCTTATATTTATTAATTATTTGGTAATTTGTCATCGACTCCAATGTAAATTTCTATTAACAAAGTTAAGTACCTAACTCATGAACGAAGTGTCCCAAAAAATTTACGTAAATATTACGGCATTAGAAATCCCCCTTTATACCGGTCTAGAACACATTAATAATAACATTTAAAAGTTTTAATTTAGTTAGGAGTTATTTAGAATAGGTCCTAATAATTAAAATTCCTCTGTTCCCTTAAGTTCTGGAAACTATGTGCTTACATGTTTTTTGTTTACTCGTCCTAGAAATTCAGTAAATTGGTTTTACAAGAAAAATATATAAATTATCAATATCGACATAATACAGCAACACAGTTACAACAGTCTATTGCGAATAGTCTTTGACAGAACAACCGTAGACGGCATTCCAACGGTCTTCAACTAGATCGCTTTAAGTTGCGTACGCGCAGAGATGTTACGAGAACCACTGATAAAATCGATACCCTGGCAACAAATACATACCTAACTGATCTTAAAAATAACACTATTGTGATGGAAATAGAGTATGAATTCGTGTAGCGGAGATTTAGGGAAGAGATAAAGTGAATTGCAACAGAAATATACATATCGATGATGCATCGCGTCAATGCATGAGTTATTGAATGATGTGACTTGTTAACGATACGTTAGGACATAGTTTTAATGTTTATATACTTATTAAAACGTAAATTACATCAATTTTGCACAATAAATTACAGTACAAATGACGGAATTATTGCCTCAAGACATTCGTAGTGTTCATTTCAATAAAATCCAATAGTTATCTTAGCAACAAAAGCGAAAAATTGGTGTTTGCTGCGAGTGTTGATTTTGAACTGAATCACGAGTGTAGTGAGTGTTTCTTGGATCGAATTCCGAGCGCAGCAAGAGATAAAGACACGAGATGCAAAAACCGGCAAAGTGCGAGTCGGACTCGCGCACGAAGGATTCCGTACCATTATCTATGAACACGGAAATAAAACACGTTTGTTGTATGGGAGCTCCTTTAAATATTAATTTTATTCTGTTTTCAGTATTTGTTGTTACTTATAGCTCCAGTTGGACAAATACTGCAAAAAACAGAGACAAATGGGAAACTATGGAGGAGGCTCTTACCCGAAGGGGGTCCATACAACAATGTTGATAAATAATATATATTTTTAAAATTGCTTTTCGTGTATAATTCTTTTATTTTTTGTATGGAATTAATAAAGCTTTTATTATTATTATTATTATTATTAAAGCGGCAACAGAAATACATAAATTGTAAAAATTTCAATTGTCTAGCTATCACGGTTTATAAAATACAGCCTGGTGATAGACAGACAATCGGATGGACAGACAGACGGACAGTGGAGTAATAGGGTTCCCGTTTTACCCTTTGGGTACGGAACCCTAAGAACTTTGGTCTCGTGTGACAAACCAAGTTTCACCTCAGCAGCGAGTACAAAACCCACCTACCTAAAAATAAATAATGTACAGCATTTTTTAAATTATACCACATGTATATTTGCCACCCAGCCAACCATTCACTCATTTATGGTGTAAAAAATATTAAAAAGTTACTTTGTCTCACGATCGCAGCAAAACTAAATTTTGCACCCTCTCTTTAAGCAGCAAAACCCGCCTGTTTGAGGTGTTAAGGTGAAAAATAATTGATAAAACGACGTCCTTTTTTATTGGACCAAAATGCAGAAACGTTCTATAACAAAATAGAAAGGATACCTTTAAAAATCTGTTAAAATATACCGAATTGGCTCACGTGTTTGTTTCTTATAGTTGTTTAGTTTGAGTTCTAAACGAATTAGTTTACACCGCCTGCCATGAATTTGTGTCCTCAGTTATTTCTCTATCCAAGGTAGTCTGAAAGAGATCGCTATTTAGCAGATTTACTATTCCGTGTTCTGTTTTTTTTTTGTTTTTTTTTGTGTTCACTAACGAGTACTTGTATTGTATATTTGTTATTGGATAATACTAAACATGACTTGTAATTTTTCTTACTTAGTTAATTACTTTATTGTTTTGCTCAGGCCGACTTATTTACGCACATACTTTAAAAAAATCAATATATAAAACGTACAAATTTGAACTTACCAGCCCTCTCTATTTTGACAATTACACGTGGCAGGTGACAATTCAATATACGTTGCAAGGTACATACGCTGATACATCACTGGGTTTCATATAAGCTACGCCATGTACTGTGTACCTGTCACCTGACAATGTCAGGATGGTGAAACAAGCGGCTGATCTCTAAGTCTAGGCCCCAGACAAGATGCAAAACTCTAAATTAAACGATTTTCGTAACATGGCCAATCCCGGTAAGGGCAGATATTTGTGTGATGAGCACGAGTATTTGTTCCTGAATCTTGGATGTTTTTTATATGTATTTAATTATATAGTTATCTATACAAGTAAGTTTATCGTTGTTTAGTACAAGCCTAGAGTTTGGGACTAGGTCAATTTGTGTGACATTGTCCGGTGATATTATTTTTATGTCAAAATGTATGGAATTGACATAAGCACTCGACGCCACCGTCCGGCAACTTAGGTACGTGTCGATCCTATACATTGTATCATTTAGCTTAGTTTAGGACTACATCAATTTGTGTAAAACTGTCCCACGATACTTTTGTTTTAAAAAAAAAACTATCAAGGTAACGTTCGCCAAATGCATCTTGTTCTAGGGTAGGGCCACTGATTAGTGACCTAGTTTTTTTTAATCTGCCTGAATAGTCTTACCATAAAAAAAGATTCGCATTGGAGCCCTATAGCCAAGATGCAAGTAAACGCTCTTAACGTTTTTCTTTTCTATCGCTCAAAATGTATGGTATGACATTCTCGTGCGTTTCGATAAACCACGTGGTCGACTGTCATCCCAAACATTTTGAGCGATAGAAAAGAAAAACGTTAGGAGCGTTAGCATCTTGGCTAGGGCCCCAGAGATCCTGTCATAATCACTTGTCAATTTACCTATGTACTTATGTATCGCAGACTGCGAGTGATAATACATCATATGGTTGCATTATTCATCCAACGACTTGCGATTTTGATGTCGCAAGTCGACTCCGCTCGTTTTTGCGCTTCGGTCGCGATTTATCTCAAACCAATAACTAGATATCATAAATGTGTGGAATTGATTCTGTAACTCGAATATTTATAGAGCATATTGAATTAATATAGAGGCAATAAAAGATGGGAAAAAATGTCGGCGGGGTACGTTAAGTTGGGCATTGAAATTCTTATCATTACTTTACATTTATGATGTTTCATTGACCTACTGAGATATGTTTATACTTGCATCTTGACAAGTTCTTGCTTCTTTAGTATTTATCTGTAACTAGCGGTCCGCCAGCGGCATCGCCCCGCTGCAAATTTCTGACTTTCCTGGTGGATTTTTCAATAATTTTTGCACCTTTAAAACCTTCCCTGGACTATGACAAACATTTTAAAACCAAAATCAGCCAAATCGGCCTAGCCGTTCTCGAGTTTTAGCGAGACAAACGAACAGCAATGAATTTTTATATATATAAATAATAATAATTAATGGAAAAATCATCAGACAATTAATAAAAAGACAGAAGCAAGATGCCTTGTTTTATGGTCAATCAATATCCCATAATACAGATGAAACGTTGACATCATCAACATGTCATAAGTGTCATAACCCTGACACCAAAACGTAAGTTTACCGCTTGCCTCTCTTAACGTGTAAAAAATCCTTCGTACCTACTAGAGAAAGCACAAAAAATACCAATCACATGAATGGCTACGCAGCGTGTCGGGGCGACGCGGGAGCATGCGACACGACACGTCTCGACACGACACGAAACGACATCTCTTCATTTAATTGTTATCGCCCACGACTATCTGTTATACTTAATTATTTGAGCTCGCCCATCTACAGGCCGATGTTGTTTCTGAAATAAATTCGAGTATTTTCTTCAGGTTAAGCGACTAGCTACGAAATTTTATTATTAAACTGCAGCGATATAATAAAAGCTATTTCTAAATCTAAGTCAATAAAACCTACATCATAATTAAATCATACATACGTAGCATCACAACTTAATACGCAGAGTGGGGTAGGCAGAGATATACTGTAATTCTATGGAACTTGCTAACTATGTAAACAAACAATATATTGAAATTGACATCTAATGTCAATTTTAGTATGGCGGCTTGTTTACATAGTTAGCAAGTTCCATAGAATGACACTATACATAACAGCAATACCAACAACACTAAAAAGACTTTTTGATAATTCTGTAACCACATTTTGCACAATCAGGCCAAGAAGTTTACTAGTGTGAAGCCTTTATTCCCTTAGTCGCCTCTTAAATCATTTAATAGTAATACTACCATTCATTAAAATATCCTAATTAATATTATTAAAATTATGATTACAAACGTGAGGTCATGGCTTTAATTTTCATCAAAACGAAATAAACATGGTGGTTATTTTACACAAAGGTCATTTTAAAAAAAACGAGTATTAATTGCCAGTTATTATCCCAATTGATAAAATTATCAGGAAACGGCGATATTATATTCGAATGCTTCGTTAAAGGAGTCGCGCAGGGAAACGTTATTTATTTATTTATAAAAATAGGAATAATTAATTATATTAATTTATAAAGAAGATTTACTGACGCCCTTTGAAATATTTTGCTTGCGAGTAAAATATGTGACAGCAAGGATTATGCTAATTTCAACGGAATGCACATTCAACCTGTCATGTGCTAATTACAAACCACAAATTAAATCTAATAAACTGCATAATTAAACTCCACAAAATAGATCACTTCGTATAAGAAATTCCTCCCGTCCTACACTCGTCTCGTCTACAGAACAGCTTTCATGCATTGTCTTCTCCAACCAGCCAGGATAAGTGTAGCTCTCAATTATATGCAGCCAAATACAAGTTGGAGTTCTTGCATACTGTTGTGTTGCTGACCAGGCTAAGCGTACCCTTGGTTTCTCATTGCTTGGCTGGGTTTAGAGTTTTAGCTGTGTTGGTATTTATACGCATGTTAGTTCGTGACTGGGGTAATGCTGTACGGTTGGTAGGCACATATTTATGCATTCAAACACAGCATCAATCATTCTAATGAGCTGGCGGGCAGTAGGCAGATATCGCGGGCTCGCTAGTGATGGGCCGAGGGTCTTCTTTTGTCGATGATTTATGTCCATGTCAGGTTACTTGAAGCTACTAAGTGAGGAGTACAAATTTTGGTGATTATAACTAATATTATAGGTTTAAACAATCAGTTGTAAATAAACAACTTAGTGGTTTATTGGTGGTCAGTCCGGATCGCTACCACCATCTTATCCATTAAACGACCGCCAAGCAACAATGTTCGCAATGTTGTGTTCCGGTGTGGGGATAAGACAACCGGTGAAATTACTAGCATTAAGGCAATCCACCTTAGTCCTCAGGGTTGGCAACGCATTTGAGGTCTTAGGATTATTGTCTTGTGAATTTAAATGTCTATGGGTCTCATATTCAACTTAACATCAGGTGGCCTGTCTGTCTCCTTATCATAAAAAAAAGAAAAAAAAACACACTTCCTCTATTTATTTTTATTGGGTGGCTAGGCACTAGGCACTATCTGGCAATGATGCCGTTAATTATTTCTTTGTATCGCTTCTATCAAGAAAAAGCGTCAAATGCGAATCGGACTCAAGCATTGACGGGAACCCAAAAGGGCGCGGAAGCGCCTACGTCTTATTTTTTGAAATACTTGCTTCTACCCCTTAGTCCACGTAGATTACTATAATCGAGAAAAAAAAATCCGGAATAAAAATTAGCCAAAGTGTTAATGGATAAGCTATCTCCATTCGAAATTTTATCTAAACCCGTCCAGCGAGAAAGAGTAACAAATCACAGACAAACTTTCGCATTATAATATTAGTAGGATTAGAAACCCAATTAAGTTCTGCCTCTTGCTATGTCTATCTTTAAGAAGCCTCACTATATGGGACGAATGTACCGAGTACATCTCGTTTTTGTCGACAGACTATTTTACCAACGGAATTGCAGTACAAAGTTGCTCTCTGAAAGATTATGTTTTCTAAATATATTGTTATAGTAACTCTTTATTTTCTGTTATATACAGAGTTTTCCCTAGTTAATGAAACACATTTCTCGGTAATTTAATCATTGGAAATAAAATTTGCCACTAGGTGGACACAAAAAGAAAATCATACAGGCCGAATAGCCATCTCGTAAATCACAAAGCAACCCCAAAGGAACTACTCAAAATAAAGTAAAATGGGCCTATCGATATCGGTGCTCCACAAAAACTATCTCGCCCTATTTAACACAGCAGTGATATTCAACTAACAAGTTTAGCAATGGAGGAAAGAAAGCGGCCCGGAGCGTCCGGCGTGGTGCTATTCACAAATTGGCACGAGCTAGGCACGCGCTTGCCACACCCTCCAAAACAGCCTAACCACTTTTAACCTCCAAACAAAACTGAAACTTGAATCAGTATGAATTAAGCAGAGTTTAGAATGGGGAGCTGGTGGTGGTTACGTTAGAAATTTGTCTAAGATAAGTTACAAAGATTGAATGGCGCGGTGCCATGATAGCGTGGAGCCATTAGTAGAAGCGAAAAGGATGGAATTCTTCTGATTGTTTCGATTGTTTATATTTTATTTAACTTTTTATTATTGTAAGTAAGTTTAAGAGTGTAATAGACGATATAATTGATAGTATTATCAAATAAAAAAAAATGACTATGACTCTTAATACCTATAATACCCAATAATAAGAAAGTAACTTTCTTGCTGCACTTTGTTACTTTTCAAAATACAAATCTAAAACAATATAGCTAAGAATTGTTCGTTAACAAGGAACTTAATTCCACTAAGAAAAACTATATGGCTTTTGATTTGTTATTGTATTGTTATTAACTTGGCAGCCATTACTGTCAAGTGTATAAGAGCTATCATAACGTTGACAAAACCTTGTCAAAGCAATATGGTTTTGACCAAGTAGGGTAAGCGCCCAGGGTGTATTTTTTTTTATTTATTTACGATTGCATTGTGACCCCCTTAGTCAAATTAGATATAGCACTTTTAATGACGTTTGCTTCAAAACTGATCCTTTAGAATAGACACTATTTTTAATAAACTTCCTACTGATGGATGGGTGGATGTTTGTTAGGCTTTCACGTTGCTTGCTACGGCAGGACGGATTCTGATAAAATCTGGAATGAAGTTAGCTTATACCCTGTATTAACACATATGCTACTTTCATGTCGAAAAATTTAAACGTTCCCGAGGCAATAACGATAATCAAAATTTATGCGGGCAAAAGCTAGTTTAATAATAAATACTTCCCTCTTCATGACCAAAATAATAGTACTTTAAGTGTTATTATCAAAACCATTAACAGCGTCTACGTCCTGCATAATGCAAAGCCTTACTCAATTAAACATCTTGTTAATTAAAATCTAATTCAGCTTGACACTGCACTTAGAATTCCGAGTCCGTCCGTCCGTCCGTCACCGTCCGCGATCAATCGCAATCATCTAATCAGCTGCGCAGACGCATTAGAGCGCCATCAGGAGCCGCGCATTTTTCCGCGCCGACTATTGTCGCAAACGCTTTCATAATCACGATAATTAAAAGTAGTATTCAGTAGGGTCTTTAATAAAACATGGTAATTTCATATATTGCTAATAAACACACTAATTAACGTAAAAAGTTGTGAGACAGAAATACAAATTGTATTTTATTTTTTCTTACTAATTAATTCAGAAAGCAATGTATCACACATTGCGCCAATTAAATTGAATCATCTACGTAATATCGTTTTGTAATAGAAAATTGCACGCGTTACATTGCTCCTAAGACAAACTTTAAAAAGATAACTGCGCTTTAATAATAAAAGTTACTAACAAAATATCTTTCTCAAATGATGGTAAGTGGACTAAGGCTATATACATTTGCAATTTCTAGATTGTAATCTTACGATGACAATCTTAAGAATCAAATGCATTGCCTCTATGCTTGTCATTTCACAGGCTGAGCACTGAACACACAACAATGCGAACCACAGCAAAACTGCTGTAAGGGTAGGTAAGATATGACGCTCATATAATATTTCACACAGCTTGCGTGATGTAAGTACGCACTCACGCGCACGTGTACGTCTACGCGCACGCAGTGTTGCCAGGCAGCAGGCAGGTGAGTCGAGTTCAGTGTCGTATAAAGCTGCCTAATTAAGAAGGCACGCGCTAAAATGTGGTTTGTACGCTCCGACGGGACTTCTTAAACTTGCCGGATAAAACAACACCTTTGAGATCGACGCAGCGCTGTGTTGAAAGAATCACCCCCCTGCTAAAATAAATCGCAGTATCTCAGACAAAAATCCTATTGCAAATGCAACCTTATTACTAACGGAATAGGATTGAATCTGCATTAGCTATTGAATTTGAGATACTGCCTATTGGCTTTTGAGGGCAGAGCTGTTGAACAGGGTCCTGATCTGGGGCGACGTGCGGCAGCCCTTAATTTGCGTGGCAAAGATCATCTCAGCTGAGATGATACGATGATTAATAAACGGCGAAAAAGTAACGATTGTATGACAAAACAGACATGTTTTAAGAAAGTAACATATCGACGCTTGAAAGGCGAAATGGGATCAGCAGATTTTTCTGATTTGAACGATATATGTAACTCAATATCACAAAAAATGTCGCTTATCCCATTTAGCCTTTCAAGCGTCGATATAACACCCCAGACCTAGGGTACCCCTGCACGCGTTTCGATCGTGGCGATTCATGCCTACAGCTTTGGAGCAGCCCATACTCCAAACCAGGCTTGTAAACACTTATCGCTTGGTGCTTCTAATGTGTACAGGGATCAAGTTAGTTCAGTTCGATCAAGCGAACTCGCCTTTGCAGCATAAGGGAATTACACCACTGCACTTAGCGACAACGGAATAAATAAGCCGTTAATGAGACGTCATAAATTAACCATAAATGCCCGAGAACATGCTTTTCGCCGACGGATTAAGAGTTAGCAACGTACTGTCAGTGCCAGACTTCTCGATTTTAATATACACCAGACCCGAATTAGAGTTCTTGGCCGTGAATATTGTTAGTAATGTTGGCGTTGCTTCGTATACGGCCAATTTTATGGGATTAAAGTCTTCCTTGACACTACCCGTTCTTACTGCAGTCAACAGGGTGTTTGAAGTTTTTATTGCCTTTTTACGATACATGCAGATATTAGCACATTTATAGAGCGAGACGATAGTTAATATAAATTTATTAAATCACTCAATTTACTAACCGAACGGCTTCCAAGCTGCTTAATTTGATGGCTTAAAAATCTAACGTTTACAGCCAACTAACTAACTAACTTTACTTATTTTAACGAGCATAGTTATGTTTCACTCCAATTACAGAAATACCCTCATTAGGCGCTTGAAACCAACTTTCTTGTAATCTTCGCCGCTTCCACGACTCACTCCTTTTTTTGTCCATAATTACCGAGTCTAAACATGATTGCTATGTAAATTCGTAATGGATGGGTCATCGAGACTATCGCCAGCAATATTAACCAGCTCTGTCACTTGGCAATTTCGTCCCATCAATCTTAGACTTAAATGCTACAAGCAAACGCTCTCAGCGTGCCCCGTGAGGAGTAATAGTCTATAAATTCAAAGGTGGAATTAAGTAGCTATTAGCTGTTGATGGTTAGTACCTATTTCGCTGCTTATTTATACTTGTTGTGCCTATAATATATGTTTTGCTCGGCTTCTGAGCACGTGCGATGTTAAAATCTACAGTTTACAGTTTACTTTGTACGGTTTCATCCCTACAGGGTGTTTGTTTCAGTCAACGTTTTATTACGCGTACTTGTGCATGTATTAAACATTATTCTAAAAAAAATCGTTGCGATTGCGTTTACTGTGCTTCTTTGTTTAGTGGCTTTTATCATTCAATTTCTGAGCAAAACCAAAGTAAACCAAGTATAACGATATAAAACGATCGGATTCACATACTTTGGGCAAAGGTTACATTTATGCAGTGTTCGTTTGTTTTCTGTGAATCACTAAAAAAATGCTAAATAATGCCTCCTACAAGTTTGTTACAGATAAATAACATTGCGAATTATTAAAAGGAAGTCTTAGTTGACAGTTCGACTTATAATTTGAGCTTCTTAGACCACGACAAATTAATACGCAGGATTAGTTATTAGATACATAATTGCATATTTTTATAGCTCATTAGTTTAAATCTCTTAAACGTAATCCGGATTTTATTGTACTGTTTTTTTATGCCAACTCTCAAGGAAATAGGAGTGTGCACGAAACAATTTCGTCGTAATTCAGTTGCAGTCGGTTATTACGGTGTTCCGTAACGTCAAGGATTACCCGGGACTGGCTTGGGAATTGCCTTAATGATGTCAAAAGGCAACGTAATGTGGCGTCCTTAAACGGGTCCGCGTTCGTTACTGTCGCCGGCCGGACGTCTCACTGCGTCCCTGCCCCGCGCATTAACATCTCCTAAGGGCACCTCCATTATGCGCAGAATAAAATATACACACGCTTAATATACGTACGTCCTGACAAACATTTTACTGCGAAACACCAGGTCGTACACATAACCGCTTCTCTCGGAATCACACGCGTGGCATTATAAAAACGACGTTATGCACAATAAAAAGTTTCATAAAGGTAATGCTCAATAATTCACCGTGTCCTCTCGCAACTGCAGTAATAAAAGCGGTTTTTTTATTGGCTCGATCGAGGATCGCAGCCGACCTCGAGGCAACCTCCGCACCAAATTAATTTGTGCTTATTTAGAACAGAGACTTATTGGGAATGCGTCAGCGTCAGCCAACGCGGAGACAGCGATGACGATCGATAGCTGGAATTAATGTTCCTGTTAGTCTTAGAGGCCACATTTACCGAAAAACAGCTATCGAATGACCTTGTCTGATCTTTATCTTGGCACGTGATTAGAAATCATAACAACAATATTGAGTATCTTTTTATATAACCAATTTAAAAACTTTTATATCAACATCCTGTATTACTCGCTAACCAGTCTTATACAGGTTGTATTTTATTTTATTTTCCACTTAAATTACATACTCACATGGCAGCGATGCTTAACTCTTTGTTCTATTTGCCGAACGGCTCAGTAGGTGAGCGTTCTTTTTTATAAAAGCTGAATGAACGTACCAATTGATTCAGCTGCGCGCGCGTTGGCCCATTACCATACCTTATAATTAGACGATATCAGTTCGATGCGATAGCAAGGCGGCTCTTGCGAAACCCGCCTGGCTTCTAAGGGACCATATCGAACTCGAATTACCACAAGAACGGCTTAAAGGAAATCACATCGCCACGATTAAAGTCATTATACGTTCTTACACAAGCGCTAGATTTGTGTATACTCCAGTTTTGCTCAGGCTGCTCCTTACCTTACGCAGTGGCTGGACTTAGTTTCAAGTTACAACGTTGAATGTATGCACAGTTGAAGCTTAACTTTGAGCTTTATTTAGATGTAGTTAGAGTTGATGCTTGATGTGTAAGTGGAGGTGTTTGCGTCGTGCGGCGGTGCGCGCGAGCACGCATTAGAATCAGGATGCTGTAACAGCGGACGCGGGTCTAATTACCGCCGCCACTCAATATTGCAAAATGACCAGAGCCTATTCTCGACCGTACCCCTCGGCTACAACACCCGATCTATTGTTACTCGAAACACATTTAGACCGCTCGATGGCGTCTCGAGCCACCTGGGAGTGCCGGCTACCACTAGCGCGCCTAATATGCAAACAATAAACAATTTAAACTTATCCAAACGATCTACAATTTCTAATTAATCTCTAACACAATCCCAATTAATTGCTGTTATGAAAGATCTAATTGCCCTGTATTACGAGAAGCGACCATAAATTCTGCCAGTGACAGCTATAAATGAACAACTCGAATTAAGTCGTTATAATCAAATTATTTGAAATGGTTAGATGAAGTTTTTATTAAATGTTATATTGGATCGGTAATTTATTAAAATCGGCGTGACTTTATTCATTCTGCCCACTCCTACGCTGTACCGAGACGTTAAATGCTTCTTTAATAACTGCCAGCGATGTATCCGAGCTAATCTTGACGAACGCGATAACAATCCAGACGTAATTGCTGTTCAATTGTGCCGTTTCCCCATGCTTTAAGCACTATTGATGAATGGAAATAGTTCCTTGCATTACACTTTTTTCCATATATTTTTCTTAAAGATTCGATCCGTTAAACTCTAAACCTCTAAACAGTTTTAATTATTAACGACAAAAATACAAATCACTTAGAAAAAATGTATAATTAAATGTGGGTGTTTAAGACTTATTACTCATCATACATTAATTGTACATGTACTCGTATAAGAAAGAGTTTAATACACCAGTGTTGAATGACAATGTCATACATTGTACAAATACGCTGAATCCCAATTGCTGCCAATTTTCTGGATAAATCTGCTTCGTTATACCAAACATAAATTACGTGGATCGCAAATTTTGTCATTAAGTATAAAAAATAACAAACGAGATGAAGGGTTTTTTAATGAGCCCCTAATTTTTTCCACTTAACTCGAGATTGGCGAAAAGCGTAATTGAAGTTCGCGGAACTGTCGGATGTGTCGATGTCGATGTCGATCGCCCGAGGTCGCCGCGCGACCCCGCCGGCCGATTATGTTTTAATCTCCACTTTACATTACATTATCTGACAGTTAAGCCTACGCTGTTTAAAAACAATCTCGATCCGATCAACTTGCGATTCATTTTCCTGGGACAATAACTTTAAGTTAGTACCTGACGTTATAAAAGCGTATTTGTAAATGAAATTGTCTTGATGCAATGGTTGTTTATAATTAAATAATGATCTCTATTTCAAAAAAAAAACTTGTATGTAAACATTTTTACATTTATATTAGGTACCTGTAAATACCTATGAAACTTATTTTATTTTTGTAGCTGGTTTTTAATAATTTGTTATTTATTATTATGACCTCATTGACCACCGTATTTGCTGCATGCATATTTGAAACTAAACAGGAGATGACCTTTAAAAAACAGGATAAAGAAAAGTTAATTCCACTTCCTACTTTGTATTGAAAGATAGTTCAATGAGGCATTTAGGCCTACGCTTGAGTGCTAATTTTTTTTTATTACATTACTAGTGCACTAAAAACGAGTTCCATCATTTCCAAGATATACAGTATTGGACAATGTAAACAACAAACAAGACACCCTGTAGCCGACACGTGATTTACAAAAGCATCATTATAACCAACGCCAGAGACCTTTTAATACCGGAAGAACGACGTAACTGAAAACGACATTTTGTACAATTTTAAATCGTATCTTTCTCGTTGTAGTGTGAAATTAAAATGCGTTAAGTTTCGAGTTATGTCATAGTCGCATACGAGAGAAACAAGATCAGCCAGGAATGGGCAGGCACGGCGCGCGCGTTCCTCCAAAAACACAACTTAAAAGACGTTCACTGCCACCATTTTGGGATAGTATGTGATTTAGATACGCTATGCGTGTCGCTGGCAGTTAACACGTTTAAACATTGACCGAAGAGTCGCCGGACGACTTCACCGATATTAATATCGGCGTCAGCATCATTAAGGAATTCCTTTTATTGCGACTTTAAATAAGTCCGTTCGCCGATCGCCTTTATTAAAGCAGGCTGGCTACCTTTCTCCAAGGTTTTGCAACGTCGCCCTTCTTTTAAAGCGGTTTTTAATGTACGACCACGCAATTTACTCACAGTACGCCAACAAAAGAAATTCTTATCAATTTTTCGTTGTAATTTTTTACACTCTTTTGCTTAATAATCACTTAATCTGCGGCGATTTCGGTAATTTATTGGACGGTTTACGGTCGGCAGCTCATCGGCAAACAGCGTGCCCAATAATGAGCTTGTATTCACACGTTCGAGGCCAACCTTTTCGATTTCCAGATAAAACTGACCCTTCGTCTATAGTATAATAGGTCTAGGCGCTTAAATTTATCGGCTTTTAAACCACATCGCCTCTCCCGTTTAAACAACAATTTTAAATTCACCCCTTACCATATTCCTTTTGGAACCGTAATTGCATAAAAAGATACGAAAATAATCGTTTTTGGTGTGGCTTATTTCTTTATTTATCTACATTAAGTGTCATGTCCGTGTAACCCGAGCAGCGCCTACTGTGTGCGAAGACAGACAGACAAAGCGACCAACCTTTGTTTATTTGTTTTGTACAAAAACGACTCGACACGAAGGCACCCGTATAAATCATGGAATCTCCAACAAAATCTTTATGTGGATACGATTATTATAATAGTTTATTGTGCTGCTCGTTAAATATCACATTTATTGGGTATTGGGTATTTGTATTTCGTTATTTTTAATTCTATGAACATTATCGTTATTTTTACGCAGCGTCCATGGAGGATTTTCTTATAATAGTTTATAAGAGCTCTAAACACACATAAATATATAATTTTTGAGTTTAATAATGTTGAGGTGATATTTAAAAAATAGTTTTAGGTACTAAAAGTGGATATAAATATTTTATACACAATTTTAATTTATATAAAACAGTCTGCTCCTCAAAACAATATGACTTTTACAAATGACAACACTTTTATCCAAACCCTTTTTAATTACGATGTTTATCTTATTTTCAAAAGAGCATCGAAGTAATATTTTAATTGGTTATAACATTATCGTAACATGTCCTAGTCGAGCATGTTATACATTTAATTAATTAGCAACCTCGTACCGCTTGTGTAATGGAAAATTTAATTACATACATTTATAAACAAGTTAACTGATGAAATTGCGATTGTAATTTTTAACGTATCATTAAAAACAGATCGACGAATTATACATCATCATCATCGAGGATCTTATTACAAGATCGTAAATCTACAAATAAAAAACCGCTTTCAAAAACGCAAAAAATAACTTTTTTTACAATTGTAGGTATCTACCTAATAGATAACCCTATTAGTTAGGTAGGTAGTAGTCTTGTTTCTTTTTTATAACATTTATTTTATTTTATACTTTTTAGTGATCATACTTTTTAGTTGATATGAAACTTTAAGTTTCAAGCGCGCCGCAAGTAACGCCGCTGGAAAGTCATAGTCATATTTCAACAAGTAAATATTCTTCGTTGTAGTCGCTCAACTATCTTAATCGAGATATCTTATCGCCACCCTAGAAATAGGTACCCTTGAGGAGTTTCGGTTGCCATCTGTGGTCTTCATCATTAGTTCTACTTCATCAAGTGATACTTTCTGAATGCAAATGCTAGACTTGTTACTAAAAATACTGAAATCGCTATATGTTGGCCGCCCACAATATTTGAGCAGTTCACTCAATTCCTCACTGATCCCCTCATCAGATTCAGATTTGGTGACAATGGGACCACCTCGAAAGTATACTCTATCAAAGCAAAAAAGAGTTCTAAAAATCGGTCCACAATTGAGTAATCGGTGAATATACATAAAAAGTACATACAGTGGAACGTATAAACCTCCTCCTTTTTTGAAGTCGGTTAAAAATAATGGGTCACTTTATTAAAATCCTTGCATTATGAGATTTATGAGGGTTTCGTACACGACATACAAGCCGTGCCTTATTTTTTTTTACTTGTAGACCTTTAACTAACTGCAAGACAACGTATCCTCCTACGTTTTTTATACTCTTCTTGTAAAACATTAACGACCAAGCATCATTTTTGATTCAGTAGGTCCACTTTTGAGAACAGAACCCTTGAAAACATCATCTGAAAATGAACGTAATATGGTGAAATAAAAAAAAATTAGCATTGACGTTCCTTTGCATTTGCGTCTACTTTATAGCGCTCAATGTTTTGAAATCGACTCTCCGTTTTTACATATTAAATACCAATGGCGTATCCACACTACCCTGCCGGCATCCTCTAAGGGCCGCCTATGCCCATATCACGAGCGAGTCCGACTCGTGCTTTATCAAATTAGCTGGCGTTCCCGCATTTGTCACGGCAGCCTTCAGCACAATCATATCTCATAACGTTGACATAATTAATTCTGAATAATGTTTCTTGGAATTTAGAATAAACCACGAAGACACCGGATTTGCGAGCGAAGGGTTAAGAAAGGTTTCGGAAAAGGGAATCGGTAAATGATTTTGTGTAAATTATGTTTCGTTTGTTTTATGTGATTTATCAATAATTAAACAGAGATTTTGAGATTGAACAACTGAATAATAGCTAACAAAATTACAATTACGGAAAACGGTTTTCTCCAGGCTTTTCCTGACTAATGAACACTTGATCGAGCGCAGAACAAACCGATAACTCCTGACGTCGCTTACACCCATTGGCGCATGTTAACATCGGTTATTCATAAGCCTGTAGCTTGTAGGTAATGCATAAATTAAACCCGTCGGTACAACTAATAAATGCTTTAGGTACGGTTACGTATGGAATGAAGTGACCGGCCAAAACCGGCATTGTATTACGCAAAACGACCAAAAATATATGAAAATTCCACGTCGATTATTTTACTCGCGTCATGTAAGACAAGTGCAGGTTGCGGCTCTAATAATTACGTCGGAACCGAACTGGGGCCGTTATGCAATGCTCTCGGTCACTACGCGGATGAAAACGTACCGCCAAGGTCCGTCCAAATATAAAAAACTGCCCTGTGGAGTTATTCTGTTGCGGAGTAATGGAGACTTCGATCGAAAGCATAACTTGGGCCATGGGTGTTATAATCTCTATATACTTGTAAATGTCTATCGTTGCCTAGTACCCATAGTACAAGCCTAGAGCTTAGTTTGGTCCTGGATCAATTTGTGTGAGATTAGGCCCGATACTTATATATTTTATTTACTGGAGTATAATTGCTGATAAGCCTACTGAGGTTGTAAAAACTATCGCCTACTGGCGCAGTGGTCAAGTTATAATAGCCGGTTGGGGTCGTTGACGATCGTTCCTCATCACGGCAAAAAGTAAAAAAAAAAAAAAAAAATTGGGGACAATCTCACCCATATTGTCCTATTTAGTCCCAAACTAAGCTTTAGGCTTGTACTATGGGTACTAGACAACGATAAACTTACTTATATAGAGAAATATATACTTAAATACATAGAAAACATCCAAGACTCAGGAACAAATATTCGCACTCATCACACAAATTACCTTACCGGGATTTGAACCCAGGACCGCTGGCTTCGGAGGCAGGGTCACTCCCAACTAGGCCAGCGTGTCGTCAGTGGGTGTATTTTGCAAACTTTTTATGTATGTAAGTATGTTCGGCTTAAATCTTGCAATAAATTCGAACCACTTCTCGGGGACCGATTTAGTTTAAATTTAGTATACCTGCGTCACTTTGATGACAATATCTATATGGCACTCGCGAGCTAGTCTGATGATGGAGATGGAAGGTGGCGATAGGATCTCAGAAAATTCGATGAATTGAAATTCTCTATTAACGTAGTATATTCAAGTAAATCCGGGGAACCCATTGGCACTAATTAAAAAGTCTACGAGTATATCGCAAATTATCATACTGCGATCTGTTTTTGGCTTAACAGTCTTCCTTTGGTTTCGAAAACAATAAGATTTAAGACAAAGCTTGAAAGTTGAAGAGGCATATCTGCTTGATAATGTGTTGCTATAAAGTGAGCTTTTAAATATAATGGAGATGAAGAAGACAAACTATAAATAGAGCAAGGTATCGCAAGGCATACGCGAGATGCAAGACGTGATATTGGATAAAACTCAGTTCGATCGAGTTCTCGTTTGCTGCGGCTATAATAACCCCGCTGCCCTGCTCCAATTTATCAAGCCAGCACGCAAATTACCTCACTTCGCGAGGGCTTCATTATTTTACGTAAAAGTGAAAAAATGCGCACTGCAGTTAATGTCAGGTGGACTGGGTAATTAATGGAGGCCTCCCAAGCAATAATTCGGGCGGTAAATGTGGATCCCACGAGATGGCGCTGTGAGAGATATGAGGAATTTCAAGCAGCTCGCGTTCCGGGTGGTACCGTCAGTTGCTTCGCTAATCCTGGATAGCGATGAAATTTTAATGCACCAGTCTTTTGGCGATATTTTTATTTTATCCATCTCAACTTTTGAGTGGTGGTAGGACTTCGTGCAGGATCCTTCCGGAACGCTACTGCTATCTTATTCGCATTGTGATTCGCCGGATTGGACTTTTCTTTCCAACTTAGTCCCAGATTTGCAGTTTTAAGATTGTAGAAGACTACAATTAGAATGAAAATGTCCATGGATCTCAGATCCTGCTTACCATCAGGGCCTATGTGCTCATTTGCCTTC
This sequence comes from Acleris holmiana, assembly GCA_949316455.1. Classification (NCBI taxonomy): domain Eukaryota; kingdom Metazoa; phylum Arthropoda; class Insecta; order Lepidoptera; family Tortricidae; genus Acleris; species Acleris holmiana. The sequence goes on from OX438777.1 coordinate 13,808,226, forward strand.
TCTTTGCCTTAAAAAAGTAATATAGAACCCACGTACCACTTAAAATTGGTGCACGTACGCTACGTCCCGCGGCTTCGTTCGATCATCGCGGCCAATCGTTCATATTTACCGCGTTTCATACTTCGCCGCTCTTGTCACTACACGTTATGGCGCGATCGAAAATAAATTGCCCAAAACTTAGCCGTGCGGGCTTCATCGAATGCTGTTTACAAAACGGGATGACAGCTTCGGCAGATACGATATCGTCCGCTTTGATTTTAATTATGTATCAGATAAGTATAATATATCTAAAGCCATGCATAATTGCACAAATCGGTAAAAGTTTGAAAGGTATTTTTGTAGCTTTTTTCTATACAACGATAACGTTGAAGTTTTGCAAAAAGGCATTTTTCCTTTGTTTGTAACTGGAGGACGCACGCGGCTTCGTACGCGTAATATTCGTTTCCCGCTACACCGCCTATTTTCCTATTGTGGGTCGATTTTCGGAAATTACATTCTGAGTGCACCCGAGGAAACCTTTGGGTACCCAAGAAATATTCCCTTCAAATTTCAAGTCTCTAGCTCCAGCCACTGATAATATTGATAATTCTGAGCCAGTCAATCAGTCACAAAAGATCTTATTTTGTGTCTAATAAATAGGCCCTTTTAGTGAGCTCTAATTTTGTTAGTTTTTATTGATAACAGTTCTTAGAAACAGAAAAAAATCGGTGACGGATAGTAAGGAGGAAATTGGCCCCTTCAAGCGCTCCCTAATTCTTAAGCTTGATATTATTCCAGGTGCGAAGGTTTCCCAAAAGGGACGCTTGGGGTGAAGAAGGCAGATGTCCACCTTATGGCAAGTAGGCCCATGGACATGAATAAAGTGTTTGCATACATACATAGAAACATACATTTCCAAATTACATGGACTTTTATCATTATCAAAATAAATAAATATGCTCTACTTACAACAGTATAAATTATACCCTTTCATGTTTAAGATAACCCGGCGTAGTTACACAGAAAGTGTATTATTTCCGAGGGCAACGGTGACCGTTTAATTGATTACCCTTCGCCCTCACCTTGAGACGAATTAAAAGGCAATAAATTCTTACTATCACTTTATTTTATGCGCGGATTTCTCGAGGTTTTGGGTGACAAAGTATTAAGCGAGATAAAAATTATCAGTGACTAATTAAAATCGTGGAATGGTAGCCGAGGAATCAAAACGATTCGCGGGTAGACCACCTGCTTGATAGGAGAATGACATCCATAAAAAGACGGAGGGACAATGGATGCGATTAAAGCAGGTCAGAGGAGAGGTATGTGATAAGAAAGAGGCATGTTTCCAACAGGCTGACTAGATATGGATGGAATTCAAATTGTACTTCAAGAGTTTAAACTTGAGGTCAATTAGTGATTTACACACAGTATGAAAGGTAAGAAAGCCGGTAAAATGGATAGGCCTTACACATTATTTTTTTTCTCAGGGGAAATCTTAATGGATACCTAGCTACCTGGGGGGGGGGGCGGGTGGTTATGTCGAACTCGCACCGACTAAAACCCCTGAGGTGTTCCTTCTCCCACCTTGGACGAGGTCGCGGGAGTGGTATTCCATCCACTAACTCGTCCATCGGCGTTTGCCCTTACGGGCCCATCTTCAGTGGTTTTTTCTCTCTTCGTTAAAGGCGCCCCGGAACACTCGGAGACCTTTCTTCTCGGGACTTTTGAGTGCAAGCGATGAATCCCCCGCTCCATATAGGCCTTACACCTAGGTTAACTGTAAATAAAGAAAACTAAACCTGACCTGAGCTGGGTTAAGCCTCTAAAGGTCCTCCTCTAGCTCCGCCCCAGATCTTTCTGTCAGAAGTTCAGACGCACGATGGTCCCAAAGCAAAGCAAGTCATTAGTAGACGTGTTTTAGTCGAAAACACGTCTACTAATGTCTAAGTCTAGTTGCGTGTTTGGGACTGACCCTACCTACGAAGGTGATGTACGCAAAAAAATTTTATTTTTCTGGAAGTAGATGAACATGATGTTCGTAGATTAAGACCAGTTTTTTTATTCGTTTTTCGTCAGTCTTGGATATTTTTTATGATAAGATGATAAAAAGATAAAATATGTTTATTCAGTAAGTAGGCCGTACGGGCACTTTTACCCGTCAAAAATCCACCAGTGCGTCCCAAGAGGAGACCATTGTTATGAAGAAACGCCGCAAAAAACTCATCATTAAGTATTTTTTTTAATTATTGTTTATAAATGACAATGATAAAGATTGTTAAAAGAATATTATTTATGTTGTACCGTAACATTACAATACCCTTACTGGGTTGTACTTAGGAATAAGTATCTTTTGTACAAAATGTAATGTAATAAATAAATAAATAAATATGTATATGTATAGCGGGGACTTAGGACTTGTCAATGAAACAACGGTTGATACAGAACTGAGTAAATTTGCCTAGTGCTGCTGTTATATAGGATATATAATGGTTACAGTATGCTTACCACTACACCTTTCTCCCAAATATAGCGTTAAGTATAGAAATATAAAGTAAAAATATTATGCGCAGTTAAGCAGAAAAACGTGTCAAAAATAAAATAAAATAACGTATCTATGACGGTACATTAAGGTATTTATTTATCTACATAAGTATATTTGTCGTTGTCCTGTAATTATAGTACACTAGCGACCCACCCTATCTTCGCTCCGGGTTAAAGTTTTATACATATTAACCTTCCTCTTGAATCACTCTATCTATTAAAAACCGCATCAGAATCCGTTGCGTAGTTTTAAAGATAAGCAAGCATAAATAGGGACAGACAGCGGGAAGCGACTTTGTTTTATACTATGTAGTGATAGTGAAGCCTAGAACTTACTTTAGGACTAAGTCAAGTTGTGTGAGAGCGTCCCCTGATATTTATTTATTTACATACTGACACCGATAAGCTACCGACAGGCAACTGTAAGTCAATCTTTTGACAAACCCATTTAATACAGCAGCGACCACCATCTACGGTGTTGCAGGTTTTGAACAAAACCTTTAAGCTCCAGTTCTGCAACCCGTTAATCTTGTATAAAATCTGCTTACGTCCATTTGCGTCCACTCCCGAGTGCTGACATCCTTAATTGAGGCGAACCGTCCATCGCCGTCCAGCGGATTAACCGATCCGATTTGATTTTGATTGATTTTGCGGGGAAACTGCCCAGTTGTCTGAGAGGCTTTAGGCTTTCGCTCGATTAAATACACGGTAGAAACATTATCTTGGTCAGTTTCGGAAATCATTAAAATTAACAGCCGTCAAGGGTTCAGCCTCCTGGCTTACGGGGAACAATGTATTTAAATGAAGCTTTCTGCTTGTACTTTCAAAAAAGAATACAAATACTTTGCAATTTCGAAACAATACAAAATACATACAACAATACAAAACAACATTACAATGTTACGACTGGTAACTAGAACTTTAACAGATTAGACATTTAAATCTTGGAAAAAAGAGCTATAGCAACAGTCAGAGTCAGTTAAGAGGATTAAGTCGTTTTCATTTTGATGCAAGTGCGGAAAATATGTCATTTTACACGAGTCCCAAGGTGTCCTGGCTGGAGCTGCAAGCGAGCGAAGACTCGGGACGAGTTAAAATGAAAGTTCCGCACGTGTATCAAACGACGTTTTTACGTTTTTTTGCGAAGAAATATCAATGAAACAAAAATTAATCAGTAAATAAAACTATTACAAGAGACATTTTGTTCTGTTTTTTTTGCTGTTCAATAAAGAGCATTTGTATTGTATTGTATTTTTACTTTAAATTGACACAGACTTCATAAAATGGCAACGGTTGTAACCATTCAGCCAAATATGTCACATAGTAATTTAACTACGTATATTTAAAAATAAAAAAGTATAATCATCTATTAACCAGCGGTAATGCATAAACGTGGATTCACATTACGCCGTGCTGGGCTGGCCCGGTTTCGGCATGGTGTAATGTGAATCCACCTTAATACTCAACTATCATTCGTAATACTAATTCAGATTTTTTTTTAAATATTACCTAGATATTTTTTTTTGTGTGTATGTATGTGTGTAAGTATTTGTGTAATATTAATATTTTAAATTATATTAACTATACATATAGTTTCAATGTTAAATGACTTAGTCAAAAAGTGGTTGAACATGCAAACTCTTTGGTTGGATGCATGGCTTGGAAGTTGAAACAAAATTATATTTAACAAAAAAAAAAAGTAAAACGCACTAGTGCGAAATATCCAGCTTTTATTTCCGCATGATATTTATACCTACAGCTACGAAAAGTACCACTTTTTAAGCAACTGTTTAAAATATATTATTAGGTTCAATATCAGAATTTCAATTTTAAAAACAAAAAGAAAGACTAACGGTCGTACGCAGCGTCTGTTACTGACGATTAAGTCGCTTCTTAGATATTATTTTTCATATACAAGTTTGAAGAAGCGACAACTTAGCTCTCTCTAAAATGTATGTATGTATGTATGTAAACTCTTTATTGCACAAAAATATAAATATTACAATTATAATAATAAATTAATGTACAAAGGCGAACTTATCCCTAATTGGGATCTCTTCCAGCATCAATGTGTCATGTAGTACTACAATATTTTAAAGTGGCTACTACTAGAATAAGCGGCAGTAAGAAATTCAAAATTAGATAAAGTTATCAATAAACTCCAATCATCACTCTCAAATTTTCCAAAACATTTTTACCACGCTATGTTTAAGGTAAATTGTTAGCTTACGTTCATTCTTCAAATGCAACGTGCCTAGATATTCTTCAAAGAACACTATCGCAATATAAAATCTGTGGAGCAACACGGTAGCAAATACTAGACTTCATAGCTGTCTCAGCTGAACAGTTTTGAAATGCTTCTGCGCATGGAGCACATATCCTACGGAGGACTCGGCAATTCATCTCGATTTGTCTACGGGTCACGGAAAGTGCGCGCGTCGTGAGTAGTCGTGACTCCTCAACTATGAGCAAGCGCGCGCGCCGACGTATATCTTTATTTTTAAGGCATAAATGGGGTCTTATTGATTTGTTATTTTATCGTTGCTGATTTATGACATGATTGTGTGGAAACGTCAATAAGTGATACAAAGATATTAGGCTCATCACATCATTACAGAATTAGCAACAAGTCTTTTTAAAATTGTTGGTAATTCTGTAGTTCTGCCTGCCCCACTCTGGGAATGAAGGCGTGACGTTATGTATTTATGTACATTTTATTAATCTCTTTAATCGTTTACCAAAGTATAAAACCTTTGTAAAATAATAACAAAATGTAAGTTTTTAACACTGACAAGAGTCAAGTTTTAAAACAAGAACCACTTATCTTGTTATAAACATTATGAAACTTAGAAGTTGAAGTTTATATGTCCAACTGCAATTTTTGTTTCTTTAACTGCCTATACGGATAGCACGAGTTGTTTTTTCTCGCTTGTCGCTAAGTCTCTATCTATAGAGAATAGAGAAAAAGGGAGATCCGAGCGACAAACAAGTCGCGAACCGCGTGTGCTAGCCCACCTGACCACAACGATGCGCGATAGCGGCAGCGGTAACAAACAATAGCATAGCGATGTATGAAACAAGCCCAGCTGCCGCGGTCACTGCTTAAAAAGTTGCCGTTTTAAACTTTGTATCAAAGTGCAGAACTAAATTTACCGCACATCCGTCACAAAAACAAGAGAGTCCCTCGTTAAATCCATTTCTCATGATCAACTTTAGAGCACAGTTGCCCCACCAAAAATCCCGTAAATTTGAACCCTTTCCAATGGAATCAAGACACAATTTTGCTGTTGGGTGTCTTACAAAGAAATTTTGATTTAAGGGTCCATATCTGCCATCTACCGGACGATTATATGCATCTATCGACGGGCAAATAGGTTTATCGTTTACTGTCGTAATAAAATTGTGTGATTTATCAGCAGTGGTAGCAGGACGTTATCCTTATTGGGTAGGTATATTAAGTCACTGGTACAGTTCAGCGGTTTGAGGATAAGTATCATTAATTTCCCAATATACACATGTTTCCTCGTGTTAAGCGGATTCTAAAATTAGACAAGACCAGTATACTGCTCTGTTTTTTAGTCTCTGAGATTCAATTTCATTGCAATCCTGTTCATTGTTGCTATTGATCATGCGAATAATTTGTTCTTTTTGTGGTATGACTTGCAACATTATTATAAAGCAGGCTCATACCTACGTGCCTGTGCGCAGCTTTTTGCGAGGGAAACCTCGGCGGGCAAGGTAACGGGCATCAAAAATAGCGGAGGCACTTGTGCTGGATCTTGCGCAGGATCCGTCGCAAGGTCGCGGCCACTCGTGCGCAGCGATACGTGCGCTGACTTAAATCAAATTAAAGACGTCTGTAAATAAACCAGTATCAACAAAAGCCAGACCAATATGCTTCTGGAAATTAAGGTTGTGTTTTCTATGTAATTAAGTATCTATTTTTCTATATAAGTTAGTTTATCGCTCTTTGTGTGGTTGCCGGGTTACAATAGTGCCACTTCTATGTCTTCCGTGGATGTCGTAAGAGGCGACTAAGTGAATAAGGGCTAGCAGTACTATTAGGCGATGGGCTTGCAACCTGTCACATTAGTGACAGGTTGCAAGTGTATTAACACTAGTAAACTTCTTAGCCTGATTATGCAAAATGTAGTTACAGAATTATTGACACATCTTTTTAAAAGTCTTGGTATTTTTGTAGCTCTGCGTACGCCACTCTGGGTTGAAGGCGTGATGTTATGTACCTATGTATGCAGTACCCATAGTACAAACCAAGAGCTTAGTTTGGGACTAGCTCAATTTTTCAGTGATTGTCCCCTGTTTTTTTTAAACCCTATTGAAAGGAGGGTTTTGTTTTTCGCGTGTACGTACGTGGGTTCCATTGTGATGTGACCTCCTGTAGCCTAAACGGCTTGACCGATTTTGAAGAATGAGGTGTCACTAGATTCGTCTTACCATCGCGAGTTTCACTGGGTACTTAAATTAAAAAACAATATTGTTTTTTTAATTTACCCATAGGTAAGGATCAAAATGTTGGCCACGCGCGAGTCATCGCGCAATAAAATTTTCTATGAACCTTTTCCGCTGTGCGACTTTAGGATAAGGATACTTTTCGACCCACAACTGAACTTTTTCCGTCTTCGTTGTTGGTATGGTAAACTGCGCTTAACGTGGTCCAACTTTTTGGTCCTCATTAGTTAATGGTACGCGGTAACTAACATATATAGATGACATAATCAAAGCACAAGCGATTTTACTAGCTGACCCGACAGACGTCGTCCTGTCTTAACTATAAATATTGAATTCAACTTGGTACACTTAAGAATAATATCCCAAAACATAACTGTCAGTCGTTTGACAGTTAGCGTCAGTGATAGAATGCGCGCTGCAAATGTCTTTTAAAACAGATGCGTTAATAATCTTTGTCTATTTTTTCACGGAATTTTCTTATTTTTTTCTTTCATAAGAACTTTCTGTTGACAATAAAAAAATAGGGTTTCATTTTTAGGGTTCCGTAGTCAAACTAGGAACCCTTATAGTTTCGCCATGTACGTCCGTCCGTCCGTCGGCAGACTAGCGCAGAGACCCTTAGTACTGTAAGCTGTAATTTGGCATGAATATGCATGCATATTAGTCATGTCAACAAAGTGGTAAAATAATAAGATGTAAAAAAAAAAAATATTTAGTTTACCTCCCCTACACGTAACAAGGGGATGTATTTTTTTTTCTCGTCTACCCTATAGTGTAGGGTGTCGTTGAATAGGTCTTCCAACATTATTACGGGTTTGTGGAAACAGTTTTTCGATTCAGTAATCCGTTTATGAAAATTAAGCGTTAAAGTGCTAATGAATACTAAAAATCATAAAAGAGCATGAAAGAGCATAAAAGGAATTTAATAGGCACCAATTGGCACCAATTGATTTTAAATAGAAAATTAGTCATTACTTGTTGATTTTTATGTTTGTAGTACTTCGTACGGCTTCGGAACCCTACACTGAGCATGGTCCGACATGCTCTTGCCTGGGTTTTTTATAAATAAAGATAGATAGATAGATATCATAAAATGAACTATAATATTTATAAACGTTAAAACATCCCACTATTCGAAATACACATTCAATAAATAACATAGCAAGCAACTGCCACAACAAGCTTTCTAGCGACGCATGCCAGAGTGGCTCCGGAGCAGATGATAGACGTCAGTAATACATAGTATCAGCCGCTTGCAACACTCAACGCGTGTGATTGGCTGTAATTGCCGGGGCTTATTAGTGAGATGTGCAATTGCCAGCTCAACGATTGAACACCTGGATTAGATCAAGAGCATGAATGATGTATTGCGTTGTGCTAACGCTTTTCAGAGGGATCTATTTGCATAGTTTAAAACCATGTGGACATTTACAGTGACGCTGCGTTGTTTATGATCATACCTGGGTTAACTCGGGGCAAGTTCTAGGGATTTGATATCGATGTAATTAAATACTGGTTATGACACCATGAAGAAAGTAAACAGTCTTATAAAAGGAGAGGAAATTTCAATAACCAACATAAATGAGAAATTGGCTTTGAGTCATTATAAATATTTAAAGAATGCCCCGTTGACCACTGTGGTCGTTGATGGAATGCTTAGCAGTTTAAAGTGGATATTTTCATCTAGACGGCAATAATTAATACCATCCAATATGGAAAATAATATTAAATGCATATCATGAAAAATATTTTGAAATAAACATATAAATAGGTACACGTTTTAATTTATTTCTTTTTTTATTTAAAAATGAGGAGAAAATAAGTAATATTCATTTATGTCGCATAACATTTAGATTTTGGCAATAACATCATGTATTTTTTGTCGATAAAACATTTTGCTACATCACTTTCGTATAGATGCCGCGAGATATCCCAGGTATGTTTATGATGATATTTTCTGACCCTTAGGTTTACTCGTAGGTCAGGGAGTGTTTTGTGTATAGATTTTATACCAAAATTGAATTACTTTAAGTGTTTCTTCTAGTTTTTTAGATTTAGTTCTAATGGAGTTAGTTTACACCGCCTGCCATGAAGTCTCTCGCCTGTCCTTAGTTATTTCTCTATGCAAGGTTGTCTGGAAGAGATCGCTAACAATACCGCCTGTTGTATACCTATAATTTAAACGTACTATTTCGTGTTCTGTTTTTTTTGTATTCAATAAAGAGTATTTGCATTATATTTTGTTGTATTGTATTGTGTTCTACTCGGTAAACCATATTGCTTTTGAGATGTTACCGTATAGTCAACGCTATGATAACTCTTATTTACTTGACATTAATGGTAGAAGAGTTAAAAATAATACGATAAAGTGTCGTAAAATAGAGCCGCAGGTTATGGATAGGGGTCGTATCGTAATATATAAAGTTTAAAATACATAACGGTTCATTATATATACTTAATAGTTTTATTTCTGAAGCCGTAAACTTTTCAGGATTTTTTTAAAAGGCCGTTGTTCAGAACCCATTAGGTTAGGTTAGGTTTGTTTTATTACAATCCTAAAAAATACGATTTTAGAAAAATAACAATTATACAGGGTGTTAGGCAGATTGTGTGCCAAATGAATACGATGGGTACGTAGGGACACTTGCAACACACTTTAGGCTAATTAACACTTATCCCACCCACAGTATTTATTTTTTCAATATTTCTCACAAGTCCAGTTTTCTTTACAATTTTATTTTAATGTCGCTGCAATAATCTACTTGTACTTTTTTTTATCTCTAATGTTTGTTTATTCTATTAACATCTTATTTGCATTCCCAAGATATGAGCCGACAAAATGTGAAACTTAGAAAATAAAAGTCGTCAAGCTCAACTTCACGGCACAATTTAAAAAAAATAGGAATTTCTCGAATCTTCCAATTTCACAAATACTTCTTCAATTCATGACCACTGTAATGGTATACCACATGTCTTGAATCACTATGAATTTTCTGGCAAAAAAATGGTTTTACTCTAAAATAGTAGTTTACATCACCTATTACCTCTTTGAAGTTAAATGAACTTACTTTATGAAATAAAAAATAAAAATAAAATGCACTCAATAAAACAAGTTAACTTGACAAACAATTATAAAAATCATTAAAAGTTATCTACAATGATAAAAAACGGTAATAAAAGTTAACATTTATTTTCACCGCTAATTATTCTTTAACGATATTCAATTAAATACTCAACTTAGGACCAAAAAGAGCCTATTTATTTTTTCTTTGTGCTTGACGTATTTTATTATCTAATTTTCACACTTTGTCGGCTCATATCTTTTTTTTTGTTTATTATGGGAATACAAATAAGATGTTAATAGAATAAGCAAATACCTTATTGATGCGACATTTAAAAAAAAGATATGTTAAAGAAAACTGTGAACTTTTGGGAAATATCAAAAATAAAAATAAAAATACTTTAAAAAAAACGATAGGCAGGATGAGTGTTACGAGTAATTAGCCTAGAGTGTGTTTGTTGCAAGTGACTCTACCTACCCGCCGTATTCGTTTGGCACACGATCTGCCTAACACCCTGTGTATGTATGTAACCATTGCATTATGAACCATTATGTATTCTGAACTTTATTTATTATGATACGTACCCTTATTTTATAACCATAAACAAAAACTCTTTTCGTTTCCGCAACTGAAATACGTTAAAAAGAAAGGTTAGGTTATGTTAGGTAGTTAGTAACCCACACCTCAATAGTAAATCAACCCATATTTATTACTCACTAGCGACCCGCCCTCGCTTCGCTCCGGGTTAAAGTATTATATATACAAACCTTCCTCTTGAATCACTCTATGTATTAAAAAAAACCGCATCAAAATCCGTTGCGTAGTTTTCAAGATCTAAGCATACATAGGGACAGACAACGGGGAGCGACTTTGTTTTATACTATGTAGTGATAAGTAAAAACCGGGCAAGAGCATGTCGGACCATGCTCAGTGTAGGGTTCCGAAGCCGTTAAGTACTACAAACATAAAAATCAACGAGTAATAACTATTTTTTATAAATATTCGTTTAAACTCAATGAGAATAATTATATAATGGCTAATTTGCGTTAGGATAGACAATCATTATAAATAACCCATGGTAGGTATTACAGAATAAAAATATGTCAACCGATCTCAAGATTCAGGCTCAGCCTAGTTTGATAGCCACTAGATAACGCCTCTGTTTGTAACCATGAGTTTTTTTTTAATAAATTTATTATTATTCTTATTCTTAAAATACTGGACGGATTCCAATATAGCCACTTAGATATTATAATACAGAAGATTGCGGTGAAGTTATTAATTAGGGGCACTTGAGGGATTCTAATATAGACCCTTAGATATAAAACAGAAGATTGCGGTGAAATTATTAATTAGGGACACTTGAGGGATTCTAATATAGACCCTTAGATATAATACAGAAGATTGCGGTGAAATTATTAATTAGGAACACTTGAGGGATTCTTATATAGACCCTTAGATATAATACAGAAGATTGCGGTGAAATTATTAATTAGGGACACATACAAACGAGACCAAAGAAGCTTAGGTACTTGTTGATAAGACTTGCGAGGTCACCGGTCCAAATAAAAAACTTTGTTAAGGCGCTTAACCCACTTTTTGATCACATTCTTTCGATACGACGAAAGATTAAAGATTAATATTTGGGTATTAATTAGATCCTTTATGTTTTTACAAAAATATTTTTTCACTAATTAAATCAGTGGAATAATATAAAGTCGTAGTAAATATTTATGCATAAATTAATTAAATTATCTCCACGCCCAAAATTGCTTTTTTATTTATATACATTACTAGCTGTTGAGAAACAACTCCGTCCGCGTAGATTTATCGCTATGCCCTCAGGAACCGTCCAATTTTTTGGAATAAAACGTACCCTATGTCCTTCCCCAGGACTCAAACTATCTCTTTACCAAATTTCATCTAAATCGGATCAGCGGATTATCTGTGAAAGCATAACAAACAGACAGAAAGACAGACAGACGGACAGTTGCTTTCACATTTATAATATTAGTATAGATTTTCACACTCAAGTATCTTACAAGTAGTAAAACATATAAGGTTTAAGCATATTGTTTATTTATTTGGGTTTTTATAAGGTTTAAGTATATTGCTTATTTATTTGGGTTTGGGTTTATTCCATTTATTTCCGTTGGCACCATCTGCCAGTTTATTTTTATTAATCTTTCGACTTCTCTTATTGTAAGGTTATCTGGTAGATATCGCTATTTAGCGATAAGATCGCCTTTTGACTCACTTTGTAACTTTCTTTAATAAAGTAATTATTCCATACTGGATTGTACCCAAAATAATTACATACATACCTACATAACATCACGCCTTCATTCCCAGGTTGGGGTAGGTAGAGCTACGAAATACCAACAACTCTAAACTTGTTGATAATTCTGTAACCGGGATCCTATTATTTCATAACCAGCGTATCACAAATGATTCATTTCACAAACATATCATTTGACAACCCTTGTGTAGAACCCTATAGGTTAGGTTAGGTTAGTTTTATAAAAATCCTGATATATTTGTAGTTAAAGAAAAGAAAGCGGGATGGCAAATGAATAGGTTGCGAAACGATGCATTTGTCAAAGATTTGTCGGCGAAAAGGCAGAGAACCTCTGTAACCACATTTCGCAGAATCAGTGGGGCTAGACAAGTTGCATTCCACAATCGTTAGCGATTATGTTTTGATTGAAAAATATATAGAATTGAAGTAAGCCACCGAGATACCACGTGACTATCTCGGTGGCTTACGTCAATTCCATACATTTGTCTATCGAAACACAATTGCTATCGATTGTCGAAAACAACTTGTCTAGCCCCACAGGCTTGTTTAACAGTGTACTTTGTACCAAATTAATTAGTAACACGATACAAGATCTTCTTAAATATTATTCAAGAAGGTAACATTTTCCTTGGATCTCGATATCTGCAAGCTCGCTTTATATCGATCGTCCTTATAAGCGCAGCGCCAACTTAGGTAATACACTGCACCCCGCATAATGACACAGGAATGTCGAAATTGGAGTAAATGTTTGCACCGAAGGTCGGTGCGCGGGCGCGGTTTTTTAACCGCAACACCAAATTATCTTGCTTTATGAACGTAATAAATACAAATATGCGACAAATTGTCTCAGTTCAAGTGGCAAGTAACTTCCTGGGAATTTCCCCAGTGACCGATGACGTCATAATTAACACTGTCGATAAAATCGAGTTGTTTCAATGATATACTTGAAAGTGTGATTAAAAGTAAAGGGAATGAAAAAGGTGAAAAAGTGGGGAAGGCGAACGAGCACACAGGCTACATGATGTTAATATGGATCTGTGACCCGAGACTACAATCTTCAGACTGCAATCCTAAGACCGTAAATGCGTTGCCCAACTTGAGGGCTAAAGATGCTTTTTCACCGGCGAGGCGAGGCGAGAATTAAATAAAATTCATATTGAAAATATTTCAATTTCCTCCTCGCGCATCTTCGCCTCGCCTCTCCGGTAGAAAAGCACCTTAAGATGGAATACCTCTATTCTCTATTCGTAATTTCACCAGTGGTGGTTTTCTACTGCTGGTTAAAGAATAAGATGTTGGTAGCGATCCGGACGAACCTAGCACAAGGTCCGTTCACCACCACCACTGAAGTATTTTTAGTTTAAATGGTGACCATTGTTGTTTTCTTGGTGATACTTTTAACATAAAAATGTTTCTTAAATCTTAGAAATTTTCCACTTGGATTAGAGATTTATTTGATTTAATTTCAATAGACGTTTTTATTAGGGTTCCGTATCTACAGGGGTCCTATAAAGCCTACGCGGTACGTCTACCAGTCTAATACATACAAGAATAATACAGAACCCTTCCTGTGCTCGGCGGATTTGCACTTGACCGATTTTTTTTTAAGTACAAGTCTTCGATACCCAATTATAGTGTTTCCAAACTACGGAGGCTACTCTGCCAGTCAAATTGACATTTACGAATTTACGGATCTTTCTATTGAAAAAACGTGATTTTCGATGGTTTCTCTTTGACCAAAGCAATTGTTGTACCTATCTATTACACGAAATATGTACACACTTGGAATTTATGCAGTATATATATTATAATGACAACAAATATCAAGCAAAAAATGTTATGGCGGTTAGTTCGATATATGTTTTTTTTTATATGTTGCACGGTAGTACGGAACCCTTAGTTTGCACATCCGACTCGCGCTTGACCGTTTTTTTTACCTGGGTTAGATAAGATTTTCACCCAACCCTGCTACGCCTCGTTGCCTACAATACAAACTTAATAGCAACATTTAAGGTTCTCAGCGGGACCCCTGATTCGCTTGGCTTAACAAAAAACTGTTATTTTTACAAATAAATAAATAAATAATGACAATCTCACACAAATTGACATAGTCCCAAGCTAAGCTAAGCTTGTACTATGGGTACTTGATAACGATAAACAAATGTATATAGAGAAATACATGCTTAAATACATAGAAAACAAGATTCAGAAACAAATATTCGCGCTCATCACACAAACATCTGCCCTTACCGGGATTTGAACCCAGGATAGATGGCTTCGGAGGCAGGGTCACTCCCAACTAGGCTAACGTGTCGTCAAAGCAATATCATCCATAACAGGCATTTTCTGACAAAACCCACAATTTGTTTGGCACTTCCTACGACTTGACACCGTTTTATTTTTTTTAAGGTTCGCCTATTTACTATAAGCCCAATGTAACCCTGATCCACCATAGAACGGAGTCACAGTGACATTATAAAACACTTAGTTTAACACTTCCTTCGCTTAAATCATAACATGACTTTGACACAGTTCTATGATGCATCAGGGTTCTATTGAACTGATAATACATTTACTGTGTCGATAATAATCTCCTAGTTGTTTATCAGCCGCACTCATAGTCAGATAATGACGACTATACTATAAACGACGAATATACTATTTCCATAACGAAGTATCAAATTAGCCGCAAATACAATGCGCGCGTTCATAGGCACGATTTGGCCAAGTTGTTCCGTCGACGATATCTGCGACAAGTTAATAAATACGCGCATTAAATTTTTTTACATCGTAAGCTTGCAGGTTAATAATTCATCGTCGAATTGGAGAGTAAGTGGTTTGGGGTCTGGGGATGAAGGCGTGATGTTATATATGTATGTATCCCCACTCATCTCTGAAACTGGGCGAATTATTCAAAACTATTGCTTTTTTATGGATTACTAGCGAGCCGCCAGCGGCTCCGCCCGCTTCTATTTTTTTTTCATATCACTTAGGGGTATGAAAAATAGATATTGGCCAATTCTCAGACCTACCCGATATACACACAAAATTTTATTAAAATCGGTCCTGCCGTTTCAGAGGAGTTCAATAACGCACACCGTGACACGAGAATGTTATATATTAGAGATAATAAAACCTATAAGGTTTTTTTCAGTACATTTCTTTGTCCGTAAAAACTGAGACGCACTATAGGATTCCAACTTAATTGAGAGTGTATGCATGAGGTTCCGGAACCCAATTATGGTGATTTTTCATACCCGCACTTTAATTTTAACCCGGCTTTTAATTAAGTTTTCCTATCAGCCTAATGAAACCTTTTCCAACATAGAATGGACTCACACTGACATTATAAAATAATTTGATTCATTTTTCCTACGACTTCAATCATAACTTCACTGCCACACAGTTCTATAGTAGGTCAGGGTTCCATTGGGCGATAGTACTTCTATAACTAGTATACGTACGTTAATTAATTATTCCATAAGTTAATTACTACTTACATTTAAGTTAATTAAACATACCTACTCTGTTATGAAATGCCATCTATGTTAACCTTAATTTAGTTGATTAAGTATGAATTTCACCATACGATTTTAAATTTAATCAATGTTAATCGACTGTTAGTTCATACATTTTGACAACTGTTAACGCTCTAATCGTCTGTTAAGTGTTTAACATCGTATGGTGAAATGGGTACTATTTTTTTATTGTAACTGGAAGAGCGGGTCCTGACACAAGTATAATTATTCCTATGCTTACTAGGAGCACCCAACCTTAATATTATTCTCGATTTTGTAATAACCAAAAAAATATTTTTCATATTCTTTTTTTTTAGTACGCGTGTGCATACGGAGCCTCTCCCCTCGAGTTAGACTCGCGCTTGTCCGGTTTTTTCTAAAAGTGACCTTGCCTCGTCTTTGCAACCTGTCACTCATCCAGACACTTTCGATTGCTCTAATGGATTACACGGTTGACCGGATAATTACGTTGGCGACATTTTTTTGTGGCAATTTTTTCCGATAACGTTTGGAGGCGGGCTGGCCTTGGGGACACGGAAGGCAGATTCTGAAGAATACTTTGGCTTTAGGCGCAAGCTCTCAAACCAGTTAATTTGCAAAAAGTTCAATCTACATACCATTAAAAAAACATATTTTTCATTATTTACCTAAGTGGTTTTGAACGACTAGTGGTCATGATTCCGTGCCCCAAATGTTTTAGGGTTCTGTACATCATATTAAAAAACCCTTATAGGATCACTATGTGGTCCGTCAGTTTGTGTGTCTGTCATGACCCTTTTTTTAGGAACGCGAATAGATATCAAGTTCAAATTAATATGAAATACCCGTGTGGTTGCCGGGTTAGAATAGTGCCACTCCATGTCTTCCCGTGGATATCGTAAGAGGCGACTATGGGAATAAAGGCTTTGAGTCGATGGGCTTAAATTGTCACTAATACACTTGTAAAAATCTTAGCCTGTTTGTGCAAAACGTGGTTACAGAATTATCAACAAGTCTTTTTATAGTTGTTGGTATTTCTGTAGCTCTGCATACCTATCCATAGCTCTGCATATCCTCAATAATTGAGGATTGCGTTGACTTTTTTATTTTTTAACTGATCCAAGTAATTGCAGACCTAAGTACATACATACATAACATTACGCCTTCATTCCCAGAGAAGGGTATGCAGAGCTACAGAAATACCAACAACTGTAAAAAGACTTGGTGATAATACTGATAATTCTGTAACCACGTTTTGCACAAACAATGACTTCTTAAGCCTTAGTTTCTAACACTTTGTAGGGGCATTTCCCACCTAGGATCATGAAATTTGGCAAGAAGGAAGGTCTTGCAGCATAAATAAAGGAAATATCCGAAAATCGTTAATTTATTACTCCATCACATAAAGAAAAGCGATTACAGACTTATTTGCAGTTGGTAAACTAATCGCTACTATGTTATGAATGGAGACGGAGTTTATAATGTTCAAGACTCGATCACCGTGATGAACGAACTGTTTACATACTTACAAATCTTACAATACGGAACCCTCGGTGTGCGAGTCCAACTTGCACATGACCAGCTTTTTAGGTAATTAAAACGGTGAATAAATTTTCTATTAGGAAAAAAAACCTATCATGTTTGTCAATAAGCCTTACGCCCACACGTTGGAGATCTTATCAGCGCACTGATGAAGAAAATTAACCAAAATTAACAGGCACCTGAAGGCTTTCGTGTTCAGAACACCTGACATCGGCTCGTAGCAACGATTACCGCCGCTCATGCATTATTTATGTATGTTACTGCTATCTATTAGGTCATCAAGTCGTATACGGACGGCTTAACTGGTCTAAATATAATTGAAAGACGCGATATTTTGGATTTGAAACATTGTATTCACGATATATATATAATACAAAACTGAATTATTTAAAAAAAAAAACAACACAAACCCGACTGTGAGAAACAGGTTCTATTATCTATAGGAAATTAAGAGCAAGAGCATTTGGCATACAGTCTTTTTTTTTCAGATACCGTATACTTTTCAGGATTATTTAAAATAGCATTGCATAGAGCCCATTAGGTTAGGTTAGGTTTATTTTATAACAATCCTGAAAAGTATACGGTTTCTGAAAAAAAAGACTGTATGCCAAATGATGATTATGACAAGTGATGATTATGCCAAAAAAAGTTATGCCAGATGAATGTAAACCTTCTAAACGTGCTTAAAAATTGAAAATTTTCCGGGATATATATTTACAACTATTTTACATAACAAACCAGACGTGATGAATTGTTGCGAGTAATGTATGGCTCGGGAAGCGTTAGACGATGCTAACTAGGTAATACCCATTCATTTGTCATAATACAGGGCAGATCGTGTTATGCTCATGATGCTAACTGTATATTGACAAATGAGAAATAGTTAACATTAACAAGTGAACATAGATACATAAGTCATAACTCTCCCTTTGTTTTGCCTGTAATCGCGAAAAAACTTAAAAAACTGATTTAAAAAATATATTTACGTTTAATTAATAAAAAAACACGTAACAACTTCCGTGGGGCAAAATAAAATCAATAAAATGTTTCTTTAATATTTCGGAAACATCTAAGGCTCAGGAACAAATATGTACTCGCGCGCTCATCACATCACACAAATATCTGCCGTTACTGGGATTCGAATCCGGAACCGGTAGCTGAGTAGGCAGTGTCCTTGCCAACTAGGCTAACTCTTGAAGTGCCTTTATAAAAGATTAGCCACTCCCCTATTATAAAATACTATTCAAGTGTGCAATATAAAAAAATATCACGAATTTCCATGTCCAAAATTTTACAACGTTGTCGACTTGTACACTTGAAAAATAATTGAGGGTTAGGGGACAGCACTTAGGCAGAAGTAGTAACTACCACCTTGACTTCTAAGTAGACCAGCGTCAGCCAACTAACCCGTCAGAGGTGCGTTTCCATACTTCAGAAAAAAGTGTACCAATTTCACGCAACATAAACTTCGTGACCACTTTTTGCTTGCCGTGATGACAAACCACTATACTTCCTACTTACCACCCGAGCCATTGTGGTATCGACTACTCATCGATTTTTTCTTAGTACATCAGACCTTGCACTTTCGATTTTGTAGATAAATTCGTAGGAAGAGTACAAAATAATAAGAAATGCCGTTGTTACATTGTAACGATTCTCTTTCTTTTCTATTTAGGTTGTTATAATGGAACACAACTACTCGTATTGGAAATTAAAAGCGAAAATTAAAAGTGAAAAAGCGAGATTTCTAGCTCCCTATCTAGGATTGAATAGGATATAATGGACTGATTGATTTTATAACTCTAGATAAACTATAAACTTTCTGACTGTGTGGTTTTGTACAGTGGGCAGATACCGTACCATACTTAATAATAATTACCCTCTAGAAGATTAAGACTACTAATGTAAGGATTATGGTCGAGAATCAATACCTAACAAAGAAGTGTGCCATCTTTCTTTCGGTAGTTGGTTTTGGCCAAACGGTGTCAATCGGCCGGTGAGCGTGTCAAATAGACCATTGCGATTTCGATTGTGGTATTGAATTTAGAACTTTTCTAAGTGCCGGGGCCATAGCTTTGGTTCGTCGTTTACGGCAGGAATAGAAATTGACCTATAACGTAGAAGGTCAGTGGCCTCGCTTAGAGATTTGACTCGTGATCGTAAGGTATTGAATTCGAACCCCCACGGTCTCCATGTATCAATGAGTTTTTCTAACCAAAGTACACTCCCGAAAATCATGAGGCACCAATCATGCGAATATAAAATTCTCGTGTCACGGTGTACGCTATTGAACTCCTCTGAAACGGCTTGACCGTTTTTATGAAATTGTATATGCATATTCAGTAGGTCTGAGAATCGGCCAACATCTATTATTCATACCCCTAAGTGACATGAAAAAAAAATTGCAGCGGGGCGAAGCCGCTGGCGGGTCGCTATAATATATAAATTTCAATATACATAATGGGAATGGGTCAAAATAAATAATGGTTTCAGAAATAAAACCATTATATATTATGACCATTGTGTATTTTGAACTTTACATATTGTGATACGATCCCCATGCGAACAGCTCAGTGTGCCAGGGGATCGAAGTTTATCTAAAAGAGCTTGTCTTATCTTAAATACCGTATTGTACTTGCGATGTGCAAAAGAATCTTAAATAGCATTTTTACTCGGGCGCTGTCAAGTCCAAAATGTTCCTCATTTAAGCAATTATTTATTTGAGCAGCACCTCAACTCTCCCAGGATATTTGCAAAATAAACAAGTATGAAACTCCTCGTCTTTTTTACAGAAAACCGCAGGCATCTCAGGTGCATATTTAAAAGAGCAAAGTTCCCGCATACCGTCCTTGGTGAGGAAGCCTTAAAAATTGTCTCCAAGGTGGTCCGCCTTGTCGCTAATTACTTTCGACGGCCTTGCGTTACTGCAACGAGGCGTTATCTAATATACATTATGAATTTAATTTGGGAATCTACATTCGATACCTGTCTCACTTATGCAACTCATTGACGCCGAAAAGTAGAAAGTGGACAGCGTTTTGTGATTGGTTTCAGTGCTTAAAAAGGTTGATTATGACGCAAAAAATAATGAATTCATAAGTAACTAAGCTGACAAGTCTAAGTTTGAGATTTGCTGGAACGAGTCTTATTGCGTTAGTAACCCACACAAATAGAAGAATATAAAGCGATATTCATAATATTAAAATCAAAACATGCTTCTATAAATTATTTGCGTAAAAAGCCGTTGATAACCGTAGCAAAAACAGTCAAAGAGCCGCCGGCCGCATCAAATTAAACTTGATCCCTGATACTAATGAACCGGGGCGTAATGTCGGACATTAATAAATTTGTCACCGCGTTATAGATAGGGCGAGAGTGCGATCCGCGGACAATGAGCGCGGCTGAATTATAGCTCTGATAGCCCATTAGTCTCTGAAGCTACAAAATAATGGTTGGACGGAGATACCGACTCTGGAACCGGCTGGGACGAAACTAGAGTTTAGGGTTTCTTCTCGTCTCTTACAGGACTTTGGTATCACTACGTTTGAGTCAAAACAAGTCCACTTTCAACTAGTCACCGTTATTGGAGTAAGTGAAGCTCATATTTGTGGAATAGAGACAGACAGAGTTAACTTCACATTTATTATATTAAGCATAAATAGATAGATGACTAACCCTCTTATTCACAAACGCATGATGGAAAATTAATGTATTTACTCCTGTACTTATTAGAGAAATAAGTAATGTCTCTTGTGGCTTGTGGACTAAACAGAAGCACATGGGGTGAGCTGCACGTGCTTCTGTCAAGTCTCAAAGTGTGCTTAATAGATGTTTTGTCCTTATGCTTCATTGTGATATTTGAATTTGACAGAAAGAGACGAATGTTTTAACGAAAAAGGTTTACTTTGCGTTTATGAATAAGGGCATTTTCATACCTAATCCCATCTAGCCTGCCTATATTCTCGACGGAAGGAGTAATGGGAGCTTAAGAGCCGGTCGGTAATTCACGGGGCGATGGTATCGGTTGTCGATATGCCCTTTTTATGACCACTCCGATAGAGAAAGAGTTGGCAAATCTGCGCCGGGGCAGCTTTATTGGACTGCTGGGGGAATTAGGGCTAGATACCGATGTAGGTGACAAATGTTTTTGATGGCGCTTTGATTTTGAATTGTATGTCTGAATTATATTTTAGCTAACTTATGAAATTATTTAAATTGATAAATTGATAAAAAAATAGAATTAAATATTCATTAGAAAGCTCTCATAATAACCACGAATAAAATTAAGCGGTTGGTCTTTAACGAACTAGCAATTTAAATTGATTCTTTGAAATGTACACTCGTTAATTATTTACCAGTTTTATCACAAATCGGTGTCGAAATCTGATATAGTTATTAATCTTAGCTTAATCTAGTGAAATATATTACAACAATTTGATACCTTCTTGCCGAAAAATGCGATCAGTATGCGCCTGGCAATTTTCACATGAATTTACTTATTAATTTACAGTGTTGTAAATCTTACTTAAGAAGTATAAAAAAAAGAAGTGTACTTAAATAATACTTCAGGGGTTTCCTGGCGCGGCAATATTTTCGATAATACTAGCTTCTCGCATCGTTTTATGTTAGGGCTACATAATTATTAATAATAATATAACGGTGATAACTTAAATGCTTGAAGTAACAGTACTACACATCGTACATAGCTCTATCAACCGTAAAAGTAACTTTCCCCCCTTATTCCCCACAAATGGAGCAGTTCTACCATTGCACGTGTTATTTTAATTACTCCGAGCTAACTACATTTACAAAGCGTTTTCCCTTAAGCCCCCGTGTTAGCTAGATCTGGACAAACCTGCCTAGATGACCTATGATATATTTAACGCGGAGGCAGGGCGTGGCGCGTGCGCAAGTCGCGAGGGAAGGGGACAGAAGGGACAGAACGGGAGGGCGATTGTGCAAGTGAAGAGATCCGAGCGGCCGATTAGAGTGATGCTGGATTAGGTTTGCAAAACGTGTTGACATGACACGAGAGCGATAGTAAGGTATTGTTTAAAGTGGTTTATGAAGTTATAATCTTAGTTACGTCACATTTGTTTGTGAATACTGTATTGCCTAAGCTAGAGGCTTCTACCGTTAATGTGCGAATATGTGTGTAGATATGTATGCTAACTCTTTGTTACACAGGAATTTGTAAATTATAAAAGAAAGCATATTTAACTATATGTAAATTTTAACGTAAGGAAATGTAGATAAATGACCATTTTCTCATGCCTTTTTTTATAAGAGAGGGAGGTAAACGCGTATGTGGGTTCCCAAGTAACAAATGAATGTTGTATAATGGTCGAGTAAACGTTTTTGCGTGATAGTAAGTAATCATCACTGCCAATAACCACGTTGCCGGCCTATAAGAAAATCAAAGCTCGTATCTTGAAGGCATCCCATGTTACGGTTGGGAATACCGCCACGATTTTAGGGTTCCGTAGTCAAACTAGGAACTCTTATAGTTTCGCCATGTCCGTCTGTCCGTCCGTCCGTCCGTCCGCAGCCTAGTGCAGAAACTCTTAGTACTAGAAACCTGTTATTTGGCATAAACATGCATATTAGTAACAAAGTGGTAAATAATACATACATACATAATATCACGCCTTCATTCCCATAGTGGGGTAGGCAGAGCTACAGAAATACCAACAAATCTAAAAATCAGGCCAAGAAGTTTACTAGTGTATAAATGACAACAGGTTGCAAGCCCATCGCCTAACAGTACTACAAGCCCTTATTCCCTTAGTCGCCTCTTACAACATCCACGGGAAGACATGGAGTGGCACTATTCTAACCCGGTATCCACACGGGGGTAAATAATAATAAGTAAAAAAAAAATTTAAGGTGTACGTCCCCTACACGCAACGTGGGGATGTATTTTTTTTCTATATAGGGTGTGGTGTCGTTCAGGTCTTAAAAATACTATGGGTTTGTGAAAACAGTTTTTCGATTAAGTCATCCGTTTATGAGATATTAAGCTTTAAAGCGCTAATTTTTGTTAGACTCAAGTGTCGTCGTCGTCGTCCCCCTACATCCAAAATTAAAAGTAGTAAAAATCTGAAAAAAATCTTATATGAAAGAGCATACTATGACGACTAAGTAGACATCATCGGTTCTTGAGAAACAGGCATACATTAAATTTGAACCTTAATACTATGTCGATACCGTTTGTTTTTCAATATACATGTTGTAGTGGCACGTGCTAACTCGGTAGCTAGCGGTTTTGTGATAATAGAGACAATGGCCTTTGTTTGAAAGATTAGGGCTCGAAGCGAAAAATTCACCTGGGAAGATTCATACTATATCTCAAGTTCAATAGCCAAAGCAGATTTAATCCTATCGTGTTAGTTATAAGGTTGCATTTGCTACAGAAGTTTTGTCTGAGATACTGCCATTTGTGTTAGAAGGGTAGATAACAGCTATGACGCATGATACATGCTACTATCCCGATAGCAACGTGATTCCTTTATGTACTCAGTTTGTTGTAATAAGTTAATCTTGCCTCGGCCGATCACGTGGTAATATCCTCGAACCGACCGTATCTTTAAGACATAAAACAGAACAATGCAAACAGATAATGTATTTTGCACATAATGATTTTATGTTACGAATTCGAATGAGCGCCACTCGTTGTTCTAGCGCTACGTTATCTATTACGTGCTACGCTACGCCGTAGATACTAAACCACCGTGCTAGGCTACTAATACTTAGCAAAAAGTTTATGTTACCATTCAAATTTTAAAACACTTAATAAAACAATTCGTCTGGGCTACCACACACACTTCACATCGATTAGGTTAGAGTAGACTTGTAAGTAAGAGTACGCAAGGAAATTTAAATGGCTGCGCAAAGATAAACATAAGCAAGCATCATTAAGTGATGGGTACAATAATTTATGGTTATCCCACATGTCGACAATCTCTTTTTCCCCTCACTTCTTCTTAATTCTTTAGAAACCGTCCTGTTTTCGAGACAGGTGGTTTAAGTATTCTACTCAGCTTATGTTACATATCGTCAATACCTTGAAAAACCTCGTATCTCATATTTTATGATGTCCGATTTTAAACTTACTTCTCTTTAGCTTTAAGTTTAAAATCGTACATCACGAAATATGATATACGCGGTTTTTTTTCAAAGTAGTGACGATATCAACTCTATGTGCTTAATTGCAAAAAAGGCGGAAAAAACCGGACAGGCACCAGAGGGGATGAACGAGGTAACAAGACATACTGAGGCTCCATTCTTCTCGGGCTAAACCTAATTTTACAAGCTTCTTATTAACTTGCAATGTTTGTATGTATGTATGTATGTTCGGGTCAATCTTACAAGGAAGATTTGAACCACTTTCCCGTGTGGCCGGTCGAGCTGAAATTTGGTATATCTTCGTAACTTCGATGACAATACAATAATATGGCATCATCGAGCTGGTCTAATGATGGAGTCGGAAGGTTGTGTCAGGATCTCCGCTATACTTAAAGGAGACCCACCGTGTTGAACTCATTAGGTTGGTCTTAATAAACAGTTAATGGCCAAAAAAGTACAGTCGGCAACAAAAGCTTGTCCCTAAAATTAAGTTTTTGTTAGAATCTCTTTTTACTTTGACATGTTATCGCATTGTATGATAGATCCTATTTTCTTGAAAGTAATGGAAGAAACAACCGCGTACGCTCATGCCTTGGGCGCGGGCAGGAAGAGTGGCCGCGCGTCGTGCGGCGATCGCGCAGGCTATTGATAAATCATCGACCGGCCACGCGCGCCCCCGGCTGCGCGGGCGCAACCGCATACGCCGGCGCTTAAGAACGCTCTACTATTCTACCGTTCGAGCTAAAATAGGGCCTGAGGCCCGTTTCGTAAAAGCTTGTAACTTGTAATGCAAGTGGAAGTCTCTTTTTACCCGACTATGGCGAAGCAAAAAGGAGGGTTATGATTTTGACCGGTATGTATGTATGTATGTATGTTCATCTGTTCCCTCGTAACTACGTTCTAAACGACTTATCATAATTTAACAAATGGGGTATCGTTGGAAGCGTTTTGATGGTCCGCTGGTTATAAGCTATGTGACGTCACATTAAATTGGATATAGCGCCCTCTAGATATATAAAAAACTTATTTATGCCGTGTCCCCACACGGCATGAATAACTTTTCAAAACGTCAAATGAAAGGGCATCATTAGCATATATATATATATATATATATATATATATATATATATATATATTCTGCGACCACAGTTATCCTCTGAACTTCACTGGGAATAGCGATAAACGACTTCTAAGCAGACAAAGTCGCGAACAACAACTAGCAGAAAAGAAACATATGACATGATTGACAATATTTTCTTGTTTTATACTTTTTAGGGCGTTTTTTTTAGAAGTCAGGTTTTATTAATACATATTGTTGGAAGGAGACTTCCATTTATAAATTAGGCTACTATTTTTATATACAATAAAACACTGGAGCTCGTTTCATAAAAGTTTGTAACTTGTAATATAAGTGGCAGTGTCTTTTTAAAAGAGGGACAAGATATTGACATAGGCTAAGGACTATTTCATACTCCAAAGTAACAATAAAGTGTTAAGGTTTAAAACAAAAGTGTGTTTTGTGCGATTTCAGTCATTTTATTACTAAGCAACTGTAACCCCGGTTGGCTGTCAATTTAATAATTTCAGTATAATAGCTACTTCTTATTTGACACTAGTTCCCATTTGACGTATTTGAATATATTCTAGTTAGAGTAGATGAACTGGTATCATTGTAGTTGAATCATTGTTTTTTCGGTACATAAGGCAAATAAATGTCTTATCAAAAGCGTAATGTAAAGTTTTTTTTTATGTAACACTCGTGTACCTTCTGTGACAAAAGTTAATACGATCTATGTGACGAAAGTTTACACTCTTAACTATCTCTCGATGCTGGTTGCAGCAAAAACAGCAATTTGGAAAATACTAACAGATCCCCGATTAGCTGGTAACTTAGTAGAGGGCTCTATTCTCATAATCTGAAACAAATCAATAATTTTACAATATAACCAGAGTATTGATAGCACTCGGCTGTTTATGACTGTCACACTCTCTCTGGCATCCGTCAGTATATTTTTTACGCCAGAGAGAGTACCGTGTGAAAGAGATAGAACCTTCGAGTACATAGGTCAACCAATAAGTTAAATGTGGTATTTCAAATATATATGTAGTTTATTAACCACATTAAAAACAAAAGTGTTCTCATTAATCTGCTCTAGTATGTTTTCTAATTATTAACAATTATAGTTTATTGGACAAGGTTGTACAAAAGTTCTTAAAATTGAATGTTGCCTATACTGTCACTTTCTATCTCGAAGCAATACACCGGTACCTGTAGAAGATTATCCAAAACTGGAGGATACCCGAACTTTTGCAAGGAAAAATCTTAAATTTTACTGTACTATAAAGTTAAAATGTAATATTATGCCAGCTAAAAGATTGATTAAATACTGCCTATTGTAATATCAAAGACACTTGATTTTGACATTAAGTAGCTGACTTAACCAGACTGACCAATAAGCAGCCTATTATATAGTTTTACGAATTCTATTGTTTGTTCAAAGATTTAAACCGGCACTTTAGTAATTCGATTGTATTGTACTGCCTGAATTCTCGCTGCCGGTAAGGATTTTAGAGCAAGTGTGAGTAATTTATGGGTGCCAAGATTATTCTAGTAATCTCACTAAATGCCAGTGCCTAGTTGGAAAACCTAATAACGTAAGCAGGTACTGGAATCTGGGCTTGTATTTGATATCGGTCCAGGGGCTTATTATAGCTGTGTCTATCGCGTGACTATACGTGGATAAAAAACCGTCACTTTCTGACAAGTACAGTGCGAGAGTGACGGATGCTTTATCCACCGCGATAAACGCGACCATTATAAGGGGCCTGGTGATATTGAGAACAGAATTAAAACGAGAAGCCACTTTAAACTACTGGAGCTCTACTTATTACCCGGGAAAGATATATTTCTTTTGACTTGCTATCGTATTTTTGCTCCTATTTACTTGACAGTAATGGTGGCTTAATTAAAACAATATCATAACATGACAATAGTAACATGGTAATTGGTATGTCAAGTAGAAATGAGCATATTAGTTGCTATTTTAATATACGTCAAAGATCGACTTTGAGAGAGCTATGAAAAGCGAACGCATAGAACGCATTGATGTGTTTTTCCTACTCAAAATCTATGCCGTCCCAGCCTAACTAAACCTCAGCATTCTACGATGGTATCTGTTATGATAGCCCACCCGTAAGTCAGTCAGCCTGGCACTCACTGGACAGTCCTTCCCTCTGTGGCTCGCTCGTGTGCATCACTGACTCAGAAATCATGTAAGACATGCTGTTTACTGCGCCAATTTATTTTCTATTTTTATTGTTATACATGTTTGTAATGGATGAAACTGGACTTTAGGATCACATACATTTTTTCTATCAGATTCCGCTTTACCGAGGCGTGTCGCCCGCGACGCGGCACCGCTCGGGGGCTGCGCAGGCGCACGAAGCCTTGTAATCGATGACAACCGCCTCTTACGCAAACTAACCCGATAACGTGCGCAGAACTCTTACCAAACCGCAAAACGAATTGCAATCAAAAATTGAAATCGTATTTTTTCGTCAATTTGCAGTGGTTAAAATCAATAAAGTTTAAAGTTTGCGGTCTTTGAATGTAGGTTAAAATACACTGACGCACACACGTGATGGAGCTTGTACGAGATTCACACACATACAAAGGTAAGGTTAAGTTTGAACTACATTTTTTTACTCTAGAAACGTAGTGCTTAAGCTGGTAACCCATTTTTTTTTCGAATTTTTCGAGTGATTTTTTTCAGGATATATTAAGTTAGGTTAGGTTAAGTTAGTCTTGTGACTACCAGAAAAAATAACTCATGTGCGAGACATGCTTTCGATGAAATGAAAACTCTGCTTAATGAAATGACACGTTCCTTGAAAGGTATTCCTCTAAAAATAATGGGTACCCGCTAAATCTATAAACATAAAAGAAGAAACTGATCAACGCATAACTGAAGCCGCCTAGGGACTTGAAATTTGGAGGAAATATTCCTTGGATATCCTAGGGGTGCACTACAAAGGGATTTTTGGAAATTCGTCCCTTAAGGGGTTATAATACGTGGAGAAGCAAGATACTAATTCTACGCATATGAAGTCGCGGGCGACCTCTAGTCTCCTATAATTGAAAATAAGGCGTTTGCAAATTATTTCTTAATTCTTATTGTGGTATTGAAACATCAACGTTTTTAATTTTTAACGAAATAATTATCCATTTACGTGGAAGAGCCATTTGCTACGATTAAAAACGTATTATTTCTTCAGATATCATTACTTCGTAAAAGAAAACCATTGATCTGTAAATAGTTATTTATTATGTACATAAATTCAAGTAAAAATAATAATGAAGCATGACACAGTAATAATTTTATCCCCAAACACGTGATTATGGTAAATACACACTTCTTTTTCCGTTCACTTCCCATATACAAAATAACGCGGCGCATATTTTCGCTACAAGACTCATGTGCATGCGCATCAAGAAACTATAATTTATTTAGTACAATATTACGAGGCAATTTTGCTGGACCCTCAATTTTCGCCGGTGAGAAATAATTTTCGACAATTTATAGCGTTAATAAAATCGCTCGATGGATTGATCGATATCTTGTTTTATCTGAGTGTACGCGTAAAGAAATGTTCAGACACGGCACGTGCATCGTTTTGAGTTAAATTGTGAACTGTACTTAATAAACGGCGCAGGCGCAAGTCGTCTTCGTGATCTGATTTTTGAAATTGAGGATGCCCTGCAGCTGTAACGAATCGAACCGAATTTTAAATTATTTAAATCAAATCTGATTGCATTATTCTTAAATTGACACTTTACTTGAATCATATAACCTCTATCAACTTAGGCATATTTTTGTAATACTAATGTCGTAATTTACTTTTATAAATTTTCTATCAAGTCTTCGATCTAGGTTAAAGTAAACTAAAATGAATTTAAAACAAACAGCTAAGTAATTCAGTTTCAATAGAGCTTACGAGTACCTACTGTCTAGAGCAGAATAGGAATTGATTTTAGTCTTGTAATTGCTTTATCATTAAACGATATCTCGTTTAGTAATAAAACGATTACAAAACTAGATACAATTCCTTTTCGTCTAGAAAGTAAGCTCTAAAATAAATAATTCAAAATGAATTAATTACCTGTCAGAATCAGTTTTAAAAAAATAGGGACTTCTTTATTTAATGAGACGTGCCTTTGCGATACGTGGCAATACCAGTGTCGGTTATAATAGAAGTAAAATCAGCACAAGATGGTTATTAACAACAGCTTGGCGTGACATGCTGACCAAGCTACTGTTAATTGACGACACGCTAGCCTAGTTGGGAGTGACCCTGCCTTCGAAGCTAGGGGTCCTGGGTTCAAATCCTGGTAAGGGCAGATATTTGTGTGATGAGCACGAGTATTTGTTCCCGAGTCTTGGATGTTTTCTATGTATTTAAGTATATATTTCTATATATAAGTAAGTTTCTCGTTGTCTAGTATCATAGTACAAGCTTAGAGCTTAGTTTGGGACTAGCTCAATTTGTGTGACATTGTCCTGTGATTATTATTATTATTATTATTAATTATAGGATCGAGGACTAACTAATGGACAAAAATGCTTGGCCTAAGCTAGAAACTTAAATAGGTAACTTTGTAATAATATTTAAGAATGAACACTGTATCTTGTCTAGGGGACACAGTTAATGTAGAAAAACATACTAATCAAACCTTTTTTTTACGTAGTTGTCCTAAACTGTTGCATTTATATAAGTATTTACTTTTAGTTATTATTTATTTGCTCTTGTAATCATTATGAGTTTTGATACGTTTTTCTGTTCTACTACGCATGATATTATATGTTACATTCATAGTTTTATCATTGTCATAAGTAATATGGCAGAGAATGACTGGATGTTAAGTTCACCGCCGCTTAACATAAATACAACAACAACATAGTTATTAAAACTTTTCTCTCACTCGCTCTTAGTCACTCTTAAGCTTGTCTAACCGACTTTAGGCGAAACCAAAAGACTTTCAAAGGCTCTATTCCACTCGAAAAAATCATTTCTCTTTTGACATGTTGTCTTACGTTTGTAAATCAGCCGTCATAAATGAATAGTAAATAAGTGCTATCATAACAAAAATCAATTAAGGTGATATTAGAAAGTTAATTTTTTGTTCATTTTCTTATTTCATTTTGCATCTTTCACTCAAACGTCTGAACGCTAAGTGAAAGAAAAGTGCCGAATGAATTCATTAGTGAATTGATCTACCGATGTTAGATGTTTCCATTCGGCATGATTCATTCCCACTCCGAATGAACGAAAAATGAACAGTCTGAACACAAAGAGAATCTTCACTCGAATTCGACGCAAAATTGAAGAAAACTACGGATGAATGTTCGTTTTTACGTCATTCCAGCTAAGCCGTGTGAACAATAAATGAAAAAAAATGAAGCATTCACTCGAAAGAACATTCACTCGAGTGAACCGTCTGATATCCCCTTTAGAGCTCTTGCATATTCAGTACCGATGCTAAACGCATTTGAAATGACGCATTTGTCTGAGCTAAATATCTCAGGACCTTGTTCTGACAAGAAAACAGTCACGCTCTACCATTTACTTATTACTTTTCCCTTTTACCTTGCACAATAAAAACAATCGTCATAATCCATATTGATCGCATTACCCGTAATGACGTGATTTATTAGTTATTACGTATGTTTGTCAAATTCAATTCCGAAACCATTTCAATGTTAAGTAAACGCCGGTCACGCTCGCCGCTGCAACATGATTATTTCGTCGATTGACTTTATACAAATGGATTTATAACAATCGTGATACACATAGCCGTAATCCAGTGTGAAATTAAGAATTGATAGCGTTGTTGAAACGAGATGGAAACCATTGTTTGACCACAGACCTCATTTCTTACCGCACAACGTGTAGAACGTTTTTTTAATTAAAATTGTGTAGAATTAAATTTAGAACATGGTACACTACTTTGTTAAAAGGACAAGTGAAACGGAATAAGTGTTAAGTGTAACTGTTTATCATGCGGAGTTAGACGCTGTATCCAATAAATAAAAATATATATTTCGATTCATTTTCAAACCGAAAAAAAAACCTCTATTTTGGACTCATTTACGCCTTAAACGAAGTCATTAAGAAATTAAATACTATTTGATCTTCCATAAGCAATTAAGAACACTTAGAATGGTTAGACATATTAGTATTTTGGAGAGTTATTTACGTATTTAAATTTAATTGTGCTAACTGGTCCGTTATTATTCTAATGTGAAAAAAAACGATATATGCCTACGCGAAAATGACGATATAAACCTTTTAAATATATTTCCGATAAAAAAAACCATGAAATATTATAGTACTAGTTAGGAATTTTGAATTTTTCATACATTTCAATAAGGTATAATCCAATTTACTATTTTCCAATCAAGGATGAATATATTTGTAGTTCTCCGATTTTTTCCTTTATTTGTGCTGTAAGACCTATCTCGACACCAAATTTCAGGCCTCTAAATCATCGAGAAGTACCCTAAAGGTTTTGATGAGTAATTGAATCAGTCAGTACCAAATACGACGTTTTTATACGACAAAAAAACTTTTTATAGGATGATTTTAGAACCTTGATTTTTTACTGGGCTATAAGTTCATACTTAAAGTATTGTGTAGAGAAAGGTTCCTAGCTACATTGGTGAAAGAGTTACGAGGGTGGGAAATGGGCTTTTTCTTCAAACTTGTCCGTTGCATAAAATTGTACTCGTACATCTGCGAAAATAGTGTGTTGAAAATTATTTATTAAAATAACTTATTTTTGCGAAGTACGTGCAAATTAGAATCTAAGCTAGACTTGAGCTAGTTCCCTTACATTTGGTATTTGGTCTGTCCGTCGTTCAGGGCCGGGACCGTCAGGTGTGGCGAATGAGTCAGCGCCCGCGCAGCCGAATTCCACTCCTAACCTATTACCTCTCCCTACTTTATGCGTTTAATAGTGTCATCAGCAGGCAGTAAATGGATTAAATAAAAAAACCCGGCCTGATTATTTATTTTTACCGAGTAATTAGGTTTGTACAATTGACCCTGGGTTCCTACAAAATGTCTCGGTAAAGTGTGACGTATTGTTAAAATTTGATATTTGCTACATACTAAAATATGTCAAATTTTAACGAGACGTTTTGAATATAGGAACCCAGGGTTAATGTTTTACTGGCAGTACTGCTCACTCTATTAGATATGATATGGCTGATGCTTTACGTAGCAAATAAATTAACAGTACCTATCAAAAGATAAAAAAAAAATATGAAACAAAACCAATAATTGTTTTTTTTTGTATAAATTGCCATGGTGGCTTGACATCGTTGATTCTAGTACCCATAGCCTAGAGCTTAATTTCGGATTGGGTCTATCCGTGTTATGTTTTCCTGTTCAACTATGCATGATATTTTTATTTTTATGAACATTTTTTTACATAATGCTTGGTTCTATCATCGTTGCCATTGCGGCGTTTCTCCTCAGCAGTGGTGCCAGTGGTCTCTTCTAGGGAAACGCTAGTAGATTTTAGGCGTGTAAAAGTGCCCGTGTTTTTTTTTCTCTTACTTGCGAGATTGCATGTACCCTATCCTAAAGCGCCGCAAATATTCATCTTTATTTAATGATTACGAATTTGTGGCGCTTGCAGTGGAGACCATGGGACCCTGGTCAGGAGATATGAAAAGCTTCATAAAGGCCGTATCATCCGACTCATAGACGCCTCGGGAGATCCCAGAGCTGGTGCTTACCTGTCTCAAAGGATTGGGCTAGCTATCCAGAGAGGTAATAGTTTCATAGCAATTTACACGATACTTACCTCAACTCGTGGAAGAAAGTCGACTCTTACACAACTGTGACTGAAGTCAGCTCTATCATCATGTTTTAACAAACTAATTAGCCACTTACGCGACGGCCGGCGCTTTTTAAATGGCATAATCGAACATTTAATGCTGTGACGCAATGTACCGGACATTTCCAAAATCAGTGCAGAGAACGGAATGACATCTGACACTAAATTCGTTAATATGTGTATCGCTTATTGGAGTTAAACTGACAGAGAAAGCGAAGCTTTTATGGCGACGGTAATTGTTGGTGCCTGATGGGTATGGTTGGACTTAATGTTAAGGACATATTTGTACATTTTATACTTACCGAATCATTTGTATACTTACTGACAACACGCTAGCCTAGTTGGTAGTGACCCTGCCTTTAAAGCTAGGGTAGGGGGTCCTGCGTTAAAATCCCGGTAAAGGCAGATATTTGTGTGATGAGCACGAGTATTTGTTCCTGAGTCTTGGAGGTTTTCTATATATTACTCTATATAAGTTTATCGTTATCTAGTACCCATATTACAAGCCTAGAGCTTAGTTTGGAAGTAGGTCGATTTGTGTGACATTGTCCTGTGATATTTATTTATTTACTACCGAATATAATCGAATTGATATACTTCGGAAACAGAGGGATTACCATGACATGGCTAAAGGATTCAGTTTGGGACGAGTGGGACAGATATAGCAGTAAAATGACTCTGTCTCTTTTTATCACCGTGAACTGAACTGCATAACTACGAGTATGTCATGAACCGACCGACTGAATCGTAAAGTTTTATAATTTTACTTACATACACACATACATAACATCACGCCTCCCTCCCTCTCTCCCTGAGTGGGGAAGACAGAGTTAATGAATTACCAACAACTCTAAAAAGAGTCTTTATAATTTTGTAACCATATTTTACAAACAGGCTAAGATGTTTACCAGTTTATTAGTGACAAGTTGCAAGCCCATCGCCTAACAGTACTACAAGCCTTTTTTAGGGTTCCGTAGTCAAACTAGGAACCCTTATATATAGTTTCGCCATGTCCGTCCGTCCTTCCGTCCGCAGCCTAGCGCAGAGACTCTTCGTACTAGAAAGCTGTAATTTGGCATTAATATGCATATTAGTCACGCCAACTAAGTGGTACAATAAAATGTAAAAAAAAAAAAATTTTTAGGTTACCTCCCTTACACGTACCGTGGGGATGTATATTTTTTTTGTTTACCCGATAGTGTGGGGTGTCGTTGGATAGGTCTTTCAAAAATATTACGAGTTTGTTCGAACAGTTTTTTGATTTAGTAATCCGTTTATGAAATATTAAGCTTTAAAGCGCTAATTTTTGTTAGACTCAAGTGTCGTCGTGTCCGTGAATTTTAAAGGAAAACTATTACGACTATGTACACATCATTGGTTCTTGAGATACAGGCGATTAAAGTGTTTATACTTACTAAAATCCTCTAAGACGCCACCAAATGACTTTAAATAGAAAATTAGTTATTACTTGTTGATTTTTATGTTTGTACTTAACGGCTTCGGAACCCTACACTGCATGGTCCGACATGCTCTTGCGCGGTTTTTTCTCATAAATTTAGCTTTTACTTAGTCCCTTAGTCGCCTCTTACGACATCCACGGGACGACATGGAGTGGCACTATTCTAACCCGGTGACCACTAATTTCGCTTAGCGTTAGTGTGCTCATCCAGGGTACATCCATAAGCTGTCTCCATTCCAATTTTCATCCAAAATCCGTCCAGTCGTTGCAGCGTGAAGGGGTAACACACTAACAAACACAAACTTTCGCATTAATAACATTAGTAGAATTATCTACTTGGTTTAGCAAATTTATTTAAAATCCACTAAGTATATAAATGGGTTAACTAACATAGGATCGAATTTCAGTGTTTCGTTTGTCCCAATTTTCATGTTAGAAGATAATATTTATTTGAAACCGTTGTACTTTCCTGGATTGTTATAAAACAAACCTAACCTAACCTACACGTTCTGTAGGTATCTCTTTAAACATGGAACACCAAAAATAATAACTCATGAATTTTCGGATTAGTAAATGAAACAATTGGGAACCAAAATTTGGGACTTGCTGTAGGAAATAAGGGTACCATTTAAACGGCAACGTACGTGTCCCAAAAAGACAAACAAGTTCTTATGAGGAATCACGGAGGAGATATCATTGCTTGCTAAAGAGCCTACAGGAGCTATTAGATGTTCTAAAAAAAACAATTTAGATGAAGAATAAGAAAAGCTACACGAGTACTAAAACAAATATGATATCCAGAAAAGAACTCTAGAGAAATAATCTAGGAGGCTTACGCAGAAGGACAAACCTTTTTCTTTAAAAACTGACCGACAATAACTTTGTCATGAAATTATATACCAGTAACTTGTAATACACCAGTAAGTTATAATGAAGCAGTGTACGAGGTTAATACTAATTGAAAGACAGAATTAAATTAAAACGGTTTTAAATATTTTTTCATTAAATTTAAGATGCCGTTTATTACTTTGGACATTCATAACTATAACGAACGGTGTTCCTAATTGGCGTGTGCGGGGTTTACATATTAATAATCACTTGCTCAAGGCATTTCGCCTCGATGGTATATATCACGTTTAATCGAACGACGCCACGCTGCGTACAGTAATACGGGTAGCAGGCGAACGTCAGACCAAATGTCACGTGATAAAAAGCTAAATTTATGAGAAAAAACCGGGCAAGAGCATGTCGGACCATGCTCAGTGTAGGGTTCCGAAGCCATTAAGTAACAAACGTAAAAATCAACAAGTAATAACTAATTTTCTATTCGGTGCCGTCTAAGACGATTTTAGTAGGTATAAACACTTTAATCGCCTGTATCTCAAGAACCAATGATGATTACTTGGTCGTGATAGTTTTCCTTTAAAATTCGTTATATGCTCTTTCATTTAAGATTTTTTTCTGATTTTTACATTTACAGTACTGGCTGTAGTACCCCCTACTACAGCCAGTACTGTAAATGTAAAAATGGCACTTGACACTAATCGTCAACACACGTCTAACAAAAATTTGCTCTTTAAAGCTTAATATTTCCTAAACGGATTGCTGAATCGAAAAATAGATTCCACAAACCCGTAATATTTTTGAAAGGTCTACCCAACGATACCCCACACTATGAGGAAGGCGAGAAAAAATATATATCCCCATAACACGTGTAGGGGAGGTACGGTAAAAAAAAAAACCAGGATTTTATTCTATCACTTTGTTGGCGTGACTAATTTGTATATTCATGCCAAATTACAGCGTTCTAGTACTTAGAGTCTCTGCGCTAGGCTGCGGACGGACGTCCGCCGTAGTTTGACAGAAAGGCGGGATCCGCCATGTTTGGATATGTTTTACCTACAGGGCTGAGATTGTATACGGTAGTAACGATATTTCATTTGACGTGTTTCTGTATTTTCAACGGCTCATTTACTTGACTGTAATAGCAGTAATAGCGGCCAAGTTAAAAACAATACTAAATAAAGTATGTCAAACGCAGTATCGTTTTATCCTAGTATAATAGAGGCCTAGATGTAGTGAATAAACATATGAAATCGTTGTTTGATCGGAAAAGTTAATTTAACATTATTTTCCCAGTCAGCTTTAATACCCTACGAATACGTAGTAGTTTTCCGCCAAGGAGCAGTGTTCGCATTGTTGTGTTCCAGTGTGGGGATGAGACAACCGGTGAAATTATACTAGCATAAAGGAATTCTATCTTTGTCCTCAGAGTCGGCAGCGAGTTTGAAGTCTTAGGATTGCAGTCACGAGATTATAATCTTGAGAATTCAAATTTCTATGGGTCTCAGATTCCACTTACCATCAGGTGGCTTGAGTGCTCGTGTGCGTTCTCCTTGCCATATGTCCGACAAAATATAAAGTCGTATGAGAATCTCACTTTTACATTAGGCTCCAAATTAATGGCTTCCAAAACGTGTACGTACAGTCTACAGCAAAAGTCAAAGATCATTATAGTACTTTATCGCACTAACGCAACAATACTGCGAAGTACTGCAAAGTAGTGAAAATAACAAGGTACTATAATGATCGTCTACTTTTGCTGTTGACTAATATACCACCATCATCTTTATCGGTCCACCTTTGGAGGTCTACGGTTCGCAGTGTCGCTGACGTCACTTTTGGAAATCTTGGACCCCATCGGCCAACTGTTCTGCGAGGGGAGCAATGTGCCCCGCCC
The DNA here is from genome assembly GCA_949316455.1 of Acleris holmiana. Lineage (NCBI taxonomy): Eukaryota > Metazoa > Arthropoda > Insecta > Lepidoptera > Tortricidae > Acleris > Acleris holmiana. The sequence goes on from OX438777.1 coordinate 13,845,845, forward strand.
ACTGACACTTAACGCTGGGTTCCTATGTATAAAACGTCTCGTTAAAATTTGACATTTGCTACATACAAAAAGTGACAAATTTTAACGAGACGTCACATTTTAACGAGACATTTTGAATATAGGAAGAACGAGTCTAGCAATTCTTATCTCCAGGATCTCCTCATTTCTGATTCGACCACGGAAAATTCCAAGCATTTCTTGTGAAGCCTATTGTGAGCCATGTTTCAGTACCCATAAGCCATCACACACAGGTCAAAGACCATAGACTTGAGACACATATATATATAGGACCAGAAGATATCGATAAGCTTCCCAAACGCTGCCTAACCGAGTCAGATTCGACGATTGACTTACTCAACTATGTACCATAGAGTACTTTAATTGTTGAGCTACCATATACCCCTGTCATAATAAACTAAGTTGCATTTAATAACTAGCTAATTGCGACAGGATTCTTTAATAGTGGCTTAACTATTAAAATCCACGCAGGGTTTACCCACATCTGTTCGAAACACCTTTCGCATAACATAATGTTTAACACTTTTAGTCGAATGATAATCTTGCATAAAGATATACTTTGCATAACTATCACTAACCATATTTAGTATACATTTTGCAGCTTGTTGTTTAGCTGAACATTACTTTCGCTGATTTTCGTTTAACATAATTTTATTTACCATAAAAATCCTGCAGCATACTTTTATTACGGCATAATGATTGTTTCGGCAAGTGAAAAAGTTGGTTAGGTTAGGTTAGAACTGCGACTCTAACAGAAACGAAACTGAGCCAGAAAAGTATGTTAGATTAGATTAGAACTATATGCCACTTAAACATTATGCAAAATATTTTTCTGCGATTAAAAATTCGGTTATATTAATATAATTAACATCAACAGTAATTCAAAGTATGATTATGAATTAGAAAATAATGCGAAGTGACTATGGTAAAGGAAACTATGCGAAAGGCACTTCTGCCAAAAGATTTTTCCGCCAGGTAACATTATGCAATACAAATATGACAATAAAAATGCTACAACACATTAGTAAATCTCCATGCAGCACCATTCTTACCGAGTTTAAGGTACGACTTAACAAGAGCAATAAATAGGGTTGCAATTAATACGTATTCATTGTTATTCGGCGAAGCAGTCATAAATTAAGCGACTTTTTAAAGGTATTCGACCAGCCCACTTTATACTCGCATTAATCAAAGAAACGTAAAACATCGATAGCGTTGACCCTCTCACTCTTAATTAATTACGAATCCGCGTGAAAGGGACACGAATAGCGATACTGTGATTTGGAGCTCAGGACTATGTGGACGAATCGTATTAATCAAAAAGCCACATTGTCCGACAAACGGCACTCTGTCCTAATGAAATTATTTAATACCCATTGCACGTGTTTTATTTATTGTTCTCGATATCTCTCTTTTAATTGGTTATCTTTTAATTTATCGATCTGCTCGATAAGACTTATCACCGGCGATGGTCGAACGGTTAACGCAATAATGATACCGGACGAATAAAGAGTAATTCCAAGCGACTAATTGGAATTTAACTGTTCTTACTTTTTTAAACATGACTAATTTTACGCTTCGCTAGCGGATACTTTAATATTTGTATACTCCGTTTATATGTTTTATTAAAATAAATTAACACAAAAACTTGCCTTTTTACATTTTCTAAATCATATCCCATACGGGATAAGTTCGCCTATGTACATCATCTATATTGATGCAAATGTCTTGTAATTGTTTATGTGCAATGAGATATTTTATTTTTATGGCGATGATAAGGGATACGAGCGATCAGGCCATCTGATGTTAAGTATGTATGTTGTATGTTGTTAGTGGTGGTAGGACCCCGTGCAGGGTCCGTCCGGATCGCTACCACCATCTTATCCATTAACCACCCGCCAAGCAACAGTGTTCGCATTGTTGTGTTCCGGTGTGGGGATAAGACAACCGGTGAAATTACTAGCATAGAGGCATTCCATCTTAGTCCTCAGGGTTGGCAACGCATTTGAGGTCTTGGGATTATAGTCTTGAGAATTCAAATGTCTATGGGTCTCAGATTCCACTTACCATCAGGTGGCCTGAGTGCTAGTGTGCCTTCTCCTTAACATAAAAAAAAAAAAAAAAAAAAAAAGTAGAATCTGAGACCCGGACATTTAAATTCTCAAGACTGCAATCCTAAGACCTCGAATACGTTGCCAACCATGAGGAAAAGATGCAATGCCTCTATGCTAGTAATTTCACCGGTTGACTTATCCCCACACCAAAATATGAAATTGTGAACACTGCTGCTTGACGGTTGTTAATATACAGGGTGTAAGGGACGGTCCAACGAAAACTGAAACTGTGGTTTCAGACCATTATACTGAACTGAAATCCGTTGGAATTTTTTTGCGGAAACGTAAGGTTAAATTTTGACTTTTTCAAACAAAACTCAGCGCGCAATGAAACCGTCACTTCTAGTACGCAAAAGCAACGCGATAGGTAGTTATAGTACGTTTATCAATGGGAGCGGGCGCGGCCGCGCCGGCCGCCTCACTCGTCGATCGCCGCCGGCGTCGGTCGGTTCATTCACCCGCGGTCACGTGTCCGCGCGCGTGATTCCCTACATAACGTAGAAATAATCTCTCCCTGTTTAAAATAATCAACAATTACCTACTGCCTTCAGTGTCTACTTATTAAACGACATCAATGGTAACAAGGTTTTTTAAAATTAATTAACTTGCCTACCTATCTACTTCTTATTTTTTTTAAGTACCTGATGATAAGAGGTATCGGCATTGAGTGTTTAACATGCTCGTGGTTATGGGTTATGAAGGCACCTACCTACTGTATTTAGTGTTAAACTTTACAGTTACCTAGGTGTATGTTATGATGACCTTATAAGCAAAGTTCTAGGTACCTAGGTACCTAACTAAAATAAATAAAAGAAATTGATGTTTACAAACTTACGTGGCAGCAACTAACCATCATCCAAACTCCTTTTGTCTAAAGTTTAGCGTTATTAGCAAACAATCTCTCTCAAATCTAATAACGTTAAATACCGTACCTACCTACCTAATTTAATTTAATGATGGATTACCGTCCGTCAACTTCTTTAACTTTTTATTTGGTAGTAGTAAGGTAGGTAGGTAGGTGCATTATTTTTGACTGTAATGGTAAACAAGTGGGTAGTTAGGTAGGTAATTTACTTATTTAAGCTGCTGGCCAGTGTTATTTAAGTATTGTTCATGCGTAGAATAAACAGTTGAATAATTAAATTAATTCATAAAAACACGTTTTTATTGTAGGTTACTCATAAAGTTCATCAAAGTTTATCCAACGAGTTGGCACAAATCACAAGACAGAAACACTAGCACACGCACAATAACACACGAAAGAACAGACTCATAAACAAACACTCAGCGAAGGAAATCAGTAAGAAAACAAAAACGCATTGCGCACACCTACAGGTAGGTGCCTACGCACACGCACAGCCTCGCGAAAAATAAGACTAGGTAGGTACCAAGTTCAGATTCAAAATTTAAATCTATCGGCGGTTTGAATATTAGTAGGAATTTAATTAAGTAGGTAATTAATTGCAGAGCTATTAACCGCCGCGCCGCCCGAAAGTAAATACCTACCAACCTACCTAGTCCAGTCGAAGCATTTATAACATTTTTCGCAACAGTGCGTGCGGCCGAAGCACAAGGTTCGGCAGTAGGTAAGTTTAGTTTACCTGTTATTAGTTCGATAACGAATTGAAAAGTGATTGGTTTTAAATAATAACATTCCAGGCAGGTAGGTATTTTTGTCACACCTATTCACCTGCTTACTTCATTTATTCGGTTACCGGTGGATTATGGCGAGGTACAGTCAAGGACTTTAATTGGTATGCCACTATGGAACCCAGTCATAATGACGGCGTTAACCAGATTAAAGAAAGCTAAAATTAACTATTAACGCCGTCTTTATGACAGGGTTCCATAGTGTCTAACAATTAAAGTCCTTAACGCATAATTTGTAAATTCAAATAAACAAGCGTTGTTTCCACTTAGATAAAGATAGTGGCAGTTAGGTACATACCTACTTATCGGGCTTAGGACCGTCAAAAACACCGATTACAGTGTAATAGAATAGCACAAACGATTCTAAACTACTTATTTAAAAAAAAAACTCTTAAAGTTATGTAAACGATTGTAAAATCAACCTAATCACACCGATGAAGCTTCTTATGTTTTAAATTAGGTACCTTGAGTGTTCGAAGTTCCTCCTCTGTTTTAATGGCACAGCAAAGCACGCCCGTACAAATTGTCTCACATTTGCGACAAAACAAACATACTCATCACTTCGCACAGTGCACAGTAATCGAATGCTGATATTATCAGTTGTCTTAAGCTCACTAACATTGTTTATTGCACACTCTCGATTTGCATAAACTTGAACGTTTAAATTCACCAATGTTGATTATGTACGCTGCACATTGGTAGGTAGGTAAGCACCTAAAATTGTCGCTCGTGAAGGCAGGTAGTCGCCGGTTCGGGAATCTTTTCCGATACGTAGTTTAAAGCTCTTAGTTAACTATCACCACACTCATTTGAATTCGCACCATGTCAGTGTATTCCCGAATTATGCAAACATTCGATTTTGCACCACCGGCGGGTCGACGCGCTCGATTGTAACTAACTAAGTACTTACTTAAAGTAAAAATGAAAAACAAACAAGTTTACAATCTATCGCCAAATTTCAAAGGGTGCGAGTGAGAGGGCGTCCGGGCGCATCCGCTAAGTACCTGCTTACCTAGTTAAAAATGATTTAACAAAGCCGAGCCGCGCCGTGTTGTCAATTCTTAAACATTAAAAGGATATTATTGCAAAAACTTAGGTACGAAGCGTTTCATTAATCAGTTACGTTACATTATTCACCTGGCCAATAAAACTTACCACAGTTTAAGATAACAGCCTCTAGGTACTCATGGAACCGATCAATACTGATTTTGAATTGATTTTTAACTTAAAAAAGAATAAGTAGGTACCAATCTATGGCCTTAATTATCGCTCGCTCGGTCGACGGTTAGACATAAAAACCGTTTTAAGATAGGTATAACAGCTACGCCCCTCCAATGTGTGTACGGTGCTGCATGTGGATGCATTTTTAATAGGTCGCCTATCTAGTGTGGTGTAAATAATGCACATATCGAACATACCAGTCTTTCCTCTGCTCTTACCATGTAGCATCTTGTGGCAAGCGGCGGTCTAATAAAATTTTAGAATAATCATTAATTACATGGCGGCAAACAATTTGTTTTCCCGAAACTTGTCTTTGCTGTTGAGTTTGACCCTTTTTCGGGTCCGTAGCTAACTGTGTACTGATTTATTTATTTTCTACTTCAAATTACAGTACCTACGGTTAGCCATTTAAGTAGCTTTACACTCTTGGTGCTTTGTCACTTTAACGTCATGTTTAAACTACTGCACTGATATTATGAAGGTCTTAAACCGACAAGGTACTAAAGTGTGCAGCTACTTATAAGGCCAGCTACCACAGCGAAAATCTTGAGCACTTTGGAGCCTTTTCATAATAAGTTTCTAGCTCAACGTCAAATGCCTACGACAAGCATGACAAGGCTCAAGTATGCTGCTTTATTTTATTAGGTGACTGTATTTGTGAGACTGTTATTAAGTAGGTACAGTCAAGGACGTTAATTGTTATGCCAATATGGAACCCTGTCATAATGACAGCGTCAAACCACATGAAAGAACAAGGTAAAATAATTATAGTGGCATAACGGCATTAAAGTCCTTGACTGTACGAGAGGTTGGCACTCTTCTTCTACTTTTGGGTAAGTACACAAGTAGCTCCAATGCTGCCGATTATCTGAGGTCATTTCTACTGCTGTGATTCAAGCAAACAAGTTGGCCTCTATTCTACCAGGTTAATTTTATTTTTCGGTGTGTTCACCGGGTTAGAATAGTGCCACTCCATGTCTTCCCGTGGATGTCGTAAGAGGCGACTAAGGGAATAAGGGCTTCTAGTATTGTTAGGCAATGGGCTTGCAACCTGTCACTAATACACTAGTAAACATCTCAGCCTACTTTTGCAAAATGTGGTTACAAAATTATTAACATGTCTTTTTAGAGTTGGTATTTCTGTAGCTCTGCCTACCCCACTCTGTGAATGAAGGCGTGATGTTATGTATGTATGTATGTAATTTTATTTTCAGTCTACTAAAACCTACCAGTCTGTAATCGTGGGAGGAGCGCATCCAAACTGCTAACGTTACCGTTTCTTTTTGGTACTCGTATCTCGAAGTGGTGGCGCGACGCGTGTTTGATTTTTTTTTTCATCACAGCACCTCAAAAAGGGTGGTTTTGCTGTTTAAAGACAGAGAGCAAAAGTCGATTTTGCTACGAGCGTGAGCGAGCGTGAGACAATTATAGGAGATTGTACAAGAAGGGCATAAAACCAACCATTTTATCCAAGACTTATGGTACCTATCCATCCGAGCCAGCAGGCGAACTTTTTCTTGGAATTAAGGCAGCAAAGATTGTTGCATTTTTTCCATTAGTCCATTAGGTGTGAGCATTATTTCCTCTTCACTTGACGACATTTTAATTAAATTCCGTAACACAACAAATTTTGCAAAGAAAACAACTAATTAATAGGCCCAAACGAGACAAAAACCTGTTTCCCGCCACTGTTTCTTTCTTTTTTTTGTTAAATGTTGTGCATGAGATTTTTAACTTAGGTTCAACGGAGTGCTGCCAAGTCATACGTTGATTTTCTAATGTTTCTGTAAATAATGCTTGCTTTTAATAACAAGTTTACTTAGAGCAGTCACCTCGTCTGTCTGTCTGGCTGTAGTAGGGCTTGGTTGTCAAATAAAATGTTATTTTATGCAGTCTATACCCAGCATAGAGAAGGACTTTAAAAGCATAAGAAGTGAAAAGTAACATTTTAATTAATTTTCACAATGTGTAAAGGTGGTCGTGGTGTGGCACCATGCGGGCGGCGGGGTGATGGCGTTTAATGTTCACCATGTGGTCTTTTTTACCTTAAGGTAATATTTTCCCGCTGCTGCGGTGAAAAGTAGTATGTGCAACAGAATCTTTGTTTTGCAGCAAAATAGTACATTTTGATACAAGTGCGGAAAGTATGTCATTTTACACGAGTCCCGAAGTATCTTGGCCCGAGCCGCAAGCGAGGGACAAGACTCGGGACGAGTTAAAATGACAGTTCCGCACGTGTATCAAACGACGTTTTTTAATACATTTGCGAAAAAATATCAATGAAACAAAATAAATCAGTAAATAAAACTATTACAAGAGACAATTTTACTTTTAATTGACACAGACTTTATGAAATGGCAACGGTTGTGACCATTCAGCCAAAAAAAAAGTCACAGTAATTTAATTAATTACCTATATTTAAAAAATAAAAAGTATAATTCTCTATTAACCAGCGGTAATGCATAAAGGTGGATTCACATTACGCCGTACTGGGCTGTGCCCGGTTTCTGCATGGTGTAATGTGAATTCACCTTAATACGCAACTATCTAATCATTCGTAATACTAATTCAGATTCAGCCATCTTGATGAGAGCTGTTTTTTTTTTAATATTACCTACATACATTTTATGTATGTATGTATTTCATTTTAATATTTTAAATTATATTACCTATGTATAGTCTCAAAGCTAAATGACGAAATCAAAAAGTGGTTGATCATGCAAACTCTTTGGTTAGATGCACGGCTTGGAAGTTGAAACAAAATTATATTTAAAAAAAATAGAAAACTTTAACGCACTAGTGCGTAATATCCCACTTTCCGCACGATATACAGCTACAAAAAGTACCACTTTTTGAGCAACTGTGTTAAAAACCAACTTTGCTCTCTTGCACAAATAACTCTTATCTATCTCTTATGTTCGGAGAATATCTCAATGGCGGGATGAGAAAAGAAATTACATTCCCAGGTAGGTAAGTCATTTTGAAAAATGATTTGCCACTTTTGATTCTTTACTAGACCATTTTAGAATCTTATACATACTCGTACAGCCTTAATAAACTCATTTTTTAAAACTCGATTAAATTAAACGACATTCGGTTTAAAGAAATAAATTTTGCATCACAATAAAATTGAGACAAAGTAACATTAACTTATTCCTCAGACCGCAGTTTTGATACGCTCTGGTTATGATGCGGGGGTTTGCCAGGGGTCTTGCGTTAGGATAAATTTACACGTAAATGCGCAGGACTTCACTAGCTTTTCAAAAAGCTTCTCCATGACATAAAATATGTGGCCATTTTCCCAAGCGCTAAACCGATTACCTACTCATTACTCCAGCTCTTGACGAAATAAATAAACAGCAATAGGATCATTTATTCGGCTAATAAACCACGAACTTAAGAAACAAAATACTTAACTGTGTTTTTAAAAAACTAATTAAGACCAAGTAACCCAAACAGTGTAAAAAAGGGCAGTAAATATTTTACAAATGCACGACACAGTTGCATGACAAGTAAAGTACCATGAAAGTAATTTACTCTGTATACTTAAATATGTTTTGTAATGTAACTGCAGGCAAAGTCTACCCACGGGCTTTTCATCTCATTAGCTCATTACGCTCGATCGGGCAAAATGGCTTTTTCTATGGTTCCGTACCCGAAAGGTAAAAACAAGACCCAATTGCTAAGACCTCACTGTCCATCTGTCTGTCTGTCTGTCAGTCTCTTTGTCACAAGGCTGTATCTCATGATCCGTGATAGCCAGACGGTTGAAATTTTTACAGATGTAAATACAAAAACAAAATAAAATATTTTTTTACAACAAACGTGAGTTTTTGCCGTTTTTGCAAGATTTGTCTGTAACCACAGACAGTGAAACTAAAAAAGGTAATAAAGTGTGTTATGTTGTGATCATGGTACGGAACCCTTCGTGCGCGAGTCCTACTCGCACTCGGACGGTTTTTCATTTGCTTACTACGTAATACATAACACACTCATACTCCATCCAGCTCACCGATTTACGAGCCACTTGATGTGATTCTCATTCAAGATAAAATATCAACTACACATTTTGTTTTTGTAACATCTCGCTCGTTGTAAAGTTCATCTCGATTGACACCAGAGCCTTAAGTGTACTAAGATGCTGTTCACGCGACAAACCGTCTCGAACACGTTTCGTCCATGATATTTATACGAGCAACGCAAACGTATTTGAGACGTTTTTATGAATTAGCCACTTACACTAAGGGCTCTGAAGTTACGTGCGTTAAAGGGACTAGTAACTTTGAGCGGACGCATAAAAGGCGTCGTGGTTTATTATTATTTTATGCCTATCTTTAAATGTTACGTTGTTATGTTTGTGTAGTCATGGAATATCATAGCTTAAGATGATTCCAGCAAGAAACGAAACTTGACTGATATTGTCAGCAAATTTAAGAACAAAAAACTAGCAAGGGTTCTATTTTAGTTGGTTTTTCCCTCTATTTCAATCGTATTGCTTACGATTTGGACGCCTGTACTGTCAAGTTAAATAGTAGTAGCCCGCCCCAAACCTACCTCATTAGTTCCCTCATAAATTGTCAAGCAAACGTACGAGTGTACAGGTTGATAGCTAAATTATTATTGATACAAATTTGTCATTCGCTGAGAAATACTAGTTTATTGTTTTTATTCTTTCAAGTAAACAAATCGTACCAACCCTCTTACTTCATGGTTTCATGGTTTCAGTGAAAACGAGCAAGTGAAAGTAAAGGTTCTTTATTTTCACAGGGAACTTTCGGAGATTTCAAACAGTGATCAGTTAAATTAAAATGTAGGCCAGCGTCTTTTTTTTAGTGTGCCGAGAACAATGCGTTCTATGTATAAACAACCACGCGCGGGTTCGCGTTTAATCTGCGTTACTCCTGACACGCATTCAGTGTGTCGAAGCCTTTATATCATGCGTGGAAGACAATCTGTGCAGTCTTTTATTAAAACATTTGAGATACTAATTCACTGCTAATTATAAATAATGACCCTGACACGATACTAACACGTAATGAAACTAATGAAACCGACCAATATGACATTTGAGTTGGTGTCACGACGACTGAATTTCGTAATCTTTAAACCATATTTACTCATTCAATGAATCATAGAATTATTTGAATCCAGATCATCTCAACGGCAAAATGTCCGTCTCAAAATGTCAAGTCAATGAGTAGGTTCCAAATAACTGAATTTCATAATACTGTGATATTTAGATCCTAATCTCAGATTGACTTAGGTACCACGTGTTTTTTAATCGACAAGTAATGAATATCTGACAAATAAATGTACTTAGCCCTTTCCCTTTCTTACACTTGAAAATAGACAAAATGAGGGCTGTCGTTAGTTGAAAGATAAATCTACTTGTCGATTGTGAAACAGGTCTTATAATGACACACACATACACATAACATCACGCCTTCATTCCCAGAGTGGGGTAGGCAGAGCTACAGAAATACCAACAACTCCAAAAAGACTTAATTTGATGATTCTGTAACAAAATTTTGCACAAGTATTTACCAGTGTATTAGTGACAGGTAGCAAACCCATCGCCTAACAGTACTACAAGCCTTTATTCCCTCTTGAGACGTAGTCGCCTCTTACGACATCCACTGGAAGACATGGAGTGGCACTATTCTAACCCGGCAGATTACACACAGCTACAGCCGCCGCCAGTTTACATATTTCGTTTAGTTTTAACCATTAGTTACGTTTTTAAATAATTAGTTAATTTAACTACTGATCAAACAACAGGCCCTAAGCAAGTTAAATAAAAGCTTGTAAAACAGACAAGTGCGAGTGTCACTCGCACATGAATGGTTCCGTATAACCCTGTATGAAGAAAGTTTCACTTTAAGACAAATTAAAGAAATCTGTGATGAAAAAATATCACCCACGCGTTATTGAATCATTTGTTTATTTTAATCATTTTCTGTTACGTGTAATTCATTAATTAACCAAAGTAAATACAGCTGATGTTCATGTCGAGGTTGGAATATTTAACGGTATTCCAATAATTCGACGATGTTTTACTGTTCACGCGTGATTCGAACAAAAACGTGCTTTTACAATGATAATTATACCAGCAGTTGCCTGCGACTCCGTCCGCGTCGAAGTCGTTAATCGCGGGTAAAAACCCTATGTCCTTGGTCGGGATTTAATTTATCTACCTCCATACCAAATCTCATCGAAATCGATTTAACGGTTTAGGCGTGAAAGCGTAACAGACAAGCAGAGTTACTTTAGCATTTATAATATTAGTAAGGGCGGATAGATTATTAAAAAAAAATAGTAAGAGTAGAATTGGTAGGATAATTAGGATGACGCTGCATAAGTAAACAGAATCAACTGCACCTACGCCGCGCACTCTAACTTGTACTGAGGAGTTCCTATGGCCCCTTCCGTCTTCATCTTGAGAGCAGTTTAATGGTAGAAATTATTAGTACATACATACATACATAATATCACGCCTTTATTCCCAGAGTGGGGTAGGCAGAGCTACAGAAATACCAACAACTCTAAAACGACTTGTTGGTAAATTATTAGTGTTGTCATCAAAATCGCATAAGCATGCATTAAGACTATACGTAAATAAAAACGACTTTATACATTAGTATACATAGTAACTTACTAGTTAGTTAGCCAGTAAGGTAGACACATTCTATAGCTTTATGCATTAATTTCTACAATTTTTTTTTTCTTGACAGAAGGTGGAACATGATGAATGTGTAAAACTTGTATACATAATTTGGAGTGAACCCGTAAATTTTGACAAGCCAGGTTTAAAAAGAGGACACGACGTCATAGCCAACCAAAGACGTCATAGTCAATACCACTTAAAGGTCGAAAGAGGAGGAAACGAGGCCATGGTCCGGGCGGTGCTGCTCTGGTGCCGGGGCGCTGTAATGTGCGATGACCTGAACTTGGTCGGCTACAACTTATAATGTGACTGTAGGAGCTACTTAATTAGTAAAGGAATTTCAATATTATGTGCAAGTAGATATTCTAAACAATACGGAATTTTTCAAAAATAAACTCGCGAAAGTTACTCCATGGTAAGCACAAAAGAAACGAAAAACTGGTTCTTCATTAAAAATTTTAACAACTACACTGGCTGCGCTGTATAGGCCTGTGACAGCTCATTTAAACGCGTATTACGCTTGTTTTTTTTCACGTCACATAAATACGACATTGGTACAAACCTAACAAGCGACGCCGTTCATGAATTTAAATAAATAATCGCCTATTTTCACAACACATCGCTTGTCAGTAGTGATTGAAATTACGAAATACGGCTGGCTGTCACAGGCATCATCCTACAGTGCAGCGAGTGTGAGTATCCCTACTAATTAGTACTGTTTGTACGCACCATTTTTTTCTCGACGGGGAGTTGTACTTAAGATTTTACCGCAAGAGCTTAAATCTCGACACAAACTTGATATTACGTAGGTAGGTTAATTTTATAGCTAAAAAACTTGCAACGTTACCAATTTAGAAGCCTGGGACACATATGGCACATTTTTATCAATCTCAACGCGTTCAGCGCCGTTCACACACACATTTGTGTGACTGTAAAAGTCTTAGACAGTTCATAGCGATGCATAATGTCAAAATAGACTATACCAGAATTTGAAAAAGAGAACTTTCTATCTTAAACAGGTTTCTGTAAAATAAAAAAAAAACTCGGCAAGGAACACTTTGGAAGAGTAAAAGGGGTGAAGGGGGGAGGGGAACGGTTGGCAACCGGCATTTATTGATTCAGCGAGGTCGGATTATTAGGAAGAAAAAAATATATGTTTTGCTTCCAGACACATAACGGAAGCTTTTTCAAGTTTTTGTCCAGACTAAAAGGCCGCCGCCTGCAGTCGCTGGTCGTACACCCTTGCCCATGTGAACACGATGCTGCAATGCTGCGGATTTTACTCCTAAAGACTGTATCGAAAAGTATAATGACAACTGTAGCTGGCTGCCATTCTTGTTTGTTTTTTTTTTTTAAATATAAATGTCAAATTATATCATAGATGATACGGTATTAAACTCAATTAATAAGGTTTTTTTCGGATTACTTTTGATTTTAAAAAATGAGAGGCCTAACTAACACCCGAGCAACAAAAACGAATCATGGACAAATACTCACGAGAAAAGAGTATGTCCATAAGAAAGTTCGCAAAAATCGAGAAGGTGAGTCGTTCTGCGGTTTAAAATGCCATTAAAAAGTACCTACTGGGAAGACCTAAAAAGTTCAGAACTTCTGTTGGAATGGTTCAGAGGACCAAGAAGCGTATCGACGCGACTTGGTAACTTATCGAAAGCAACGGAAGCCAAATCTTAAACACCGTCTTCGAAAGTTATACGACACGGTTTTAACCAAAAATGAACAGTGCATTATTCAAGACCTACGTCACCTACGTACGTTCGTTCGCGTTCATAACTATTTCCACGATGACTACCGATCTTTACATCAAAGAGTGTTTGCAAAAAAGAATTTTGACACTGATTTGACGCCAAAGTGAGACTACCTACTTTATTTTGGCTTGATTTGGCTAAAGTAGAAACATCGAGTGATGGCACCTTTGACGTTTGTTTGCTCATGAAGATCCCTAAATATTGACAGCAAGTACAAAGAAACAGATGTCAAACTTCATTGCTGTAGGTACCGGAATAGTGATATACTGCTGGGGCTATAATTTACCGAAACGCATTTCGTAACTAGCTTCATATTGAGGTTGTTTTTATTTGCTCGCACTCTAGGGTTCATAGTTTTAATTATAACTAACAAAAAACATCTCAATAAAACAATTCGCGTGATGATAACATTGATAACAAAGGACCGCTGACTGGTTCAATAACGTATGACAATCAAGTCACTACACTTTCACGTTACCGCCGCTGGCAAACTCGCGTTCTAGTTCTGAATTACAGTGGTTTTATGATTATTTATTCACTCATTTATCAATAATTTCACATATTGTACATTTTGACTCAATATTTCAAATTTCTGACCATGTCATCTTTTTTTTGCCATAAAGTTTATTTCGAGAGTTTGATCCACAAACTCTATTGGCACACAATAAAACGTTTCCATATTCAAATGATTATGAAAATTTCGCATCGTCGCCCTGGAGACTATAAAAGCCCATACATCTAAAATACACGGTTATTCCTACTACAGCTTCAAGAAGTAAACATTGAAAGTAAACTAACTGATATTACTACGAGTTAGCCTAACCCTTTGAGTCAAGTTGGCATAACTGTTAAGGCGAGTTGGCCTGTCTGCTTATTACTCACAAACTAACAGTGATCCCGCTATCTGCGTTTCCACATACCTGCCGTCCTCCCCCTCCACTTACACAGGAACCAGATCTCATTACCGCTGCAGCTCTTCAGATCCTCTTCGTGCCCTGTCTCCACTTCGCCCTCGTCTTACCTCCGTTTACGCTTCTGATGGGTACACCTCGTTATCTCAGAGCAGTGAAATGTCACAAGTGTCAAAATAGGGGAGTATGTGGCCAATTGGAAATATTTTATACTTATTTTAAGTTTATTAGCAGTATGAGAGAAATGGCACATTTGAAAAACAATAAAATGAACCTACCCTTTTCACGTTGGTACAATTGGGAATCTGATAACAAACAGACGACGATATCATACATTTTGTTAGGTCCAAATGAAACTGCCATAAGAAAGCTCAGAGTCACTCAGAGGGCTATGGAGAGAGCTATGCTCGGGGTTTCTCTGCGGGATAGAATCAGAAATGATGATATCCGCAGTAGAACTAAGGTTACCGACATAGCCCGAAGAATAGCGAAACTTAAGTGGCAGTGGGCGGGTCACATTGCTCGCAGAACTGATGGCCGATGGGGCCAGAAAGTTCTCGAGTGGCGTCCACGGACCGGGAGACGAGCTGTTGGTAGGCCTCCAACAAGATGGAGCGACGACCTCGTAAGGATGGCGGGATCGCGATGGATGCGGAAGGCACAGGACCGGTCTAAGTGGAGAGCCTTGGGGGAGGCCTATGTCCAGCAGTGGACGTCTTTCGGCTGATATGATGATGATGATGATGAAATGAAACTGCTCTGGATATGATTTGCCGCTTTCAAACTCATTGTGTCTTTTTTAATTAAGATGGTTATGTCATATTTTTTTGGAATCATTCGTAAATTTCACTATTAACAAAACAGCTTACTCTAAATTTTTATCAAATAATCAAAATAGACAAGGTTGTCTTTAATTTTTCCATTATAACAAATCAAAATCACGCGAACCGTAAATTCACATACTGTGAGTATTGATGTACTTTGTCATTATGAATTTCCATAGCAAATAAATAAGTCTTAGTTAGCGGGGTCACCCTTGACCAAGGAGGTCTATACCTATAAATATCGAAATGATCTCGAAATATTATTAGATAGAACTATAACTTTATGTGTGAATGTTTAAGTGAAAGGGTTGAAATGAAAGTTAAAAACTTAAATAGTAAATGTGATTGTATGATCGTATTTATGTTCTTGTAATATGTGATTGTAATTTTTGAAAAAACAATGATTTTACTTACAATTAATATCAAACTGTGCTATTTACCCATATGTTTCCCTATTTTGATGTAATGCCTGCCTTGAGATAACGAGGTCTACTGATGAGGATCTTGTCACTATACCCAAACATACGAAAAATACTGTTTTAAACAGTCAAACGCGTGAGTTCGTTCTTCGGCTACGTAATTATTTTGAACGTGAGGCTCAAAATAGCGGGCCATTGTTACCATTGACACAAGTGCTTGATCGTGTAGCTGATGCATTCGATATTAGAAAGCGAACTGTCATCAGGGGCCCTAGCCAAGATGCAAACGCTCCTAACGTTTTTTTTTCTATCGTTCAAAATGTATGGGATGACAGTCGACCACGCGGTTTATCGAAACGCACGAGAATGTCATCCCATACCTTTTGAGCGATAGAAAAGAAAAACGTTAGAAGCGTTTGCATCTTGGCTAGGGCTACAGGATAAGTAAAGAAAAATATGGTGACACTGGCAATGACAATGGCAAGATAATGTTCTTCAGACTCCAAATAGGAAAAAAAAACGATCAAAATAAATTGTGAGCATTGATAGTTTTGATTCCGATGCTATTCGAAGATAATGTCTACGGTTATTATTTACGCAAAGAATATCCAACGAGGAGGAAGTTAGTAGAATCCCTGAAAGAAGCCGGCTTGTTTTTCGGCAAAAAAAGTTTTTTAGGAACAGTTTTAAATGAAATTGGATTTCGATACACGAAGGCTAATAAACGCAAAATATTAATGGAAAGGTACGATATTGTGATGGCAAGGTATACTTTTTTAGTCCAAGCAAAACAAATAAAATATTGGCAGAATGTGGTTTTATTGGATGAGACATGGCTTAATGCCAATCATACAGTTAGCCGTTCTTGGACCGATAATTACGCTGCGTCTACGTCTAAAGATCCATCTGGAAAAAGAGCCAGGCTTATAATTTGTCACGCCGGCACTGCGAACGGGTTCTTCAAAGATGCCTTGCTGGGTTTCGCATAAAAAAACAGGAGACTATCACGAAAAAATGAAGGGATAAAATTTCACTTACTGGTTTTCTTCCATGTTATGTTGCCTTCCTGAACCATCCGTTATAATTACGGACAACGCCCCATATCACTCGATGCAAATCGATAAGCCACCGGCAAAGTCTGAGAGTAAGCTGAAATCGCTTCATGGCTACAACGATCTGGCGTAGATGCAAACATGAAGATGTTCAAGACGGAGTTGGTACATTTACGAAAAGTAAATAAACCACATAAAAAGCGGTACGTTATCGATGAGCTCGCGGCCGAATATGGGCACCAAGTCATACCTTTACCACCCTATCATTGTGAATACAACGCAATTGAGTTGATATGGGCACAAGTCAAGGGATTTGCAGCAAGACACAATACAGAACCTCCATTCACCACATCAAAAATGTTAAAATTACTGCAGGAAGCTTATGCACATGTCACTAACAGACTGGGAATGGTGGTAAACAGTACCGTGAGACGAATAATTGAAGACTATGAAACCGATGTGAACGTAGACAATATTTATTATAATAGATGCTATGAATGAATTGGTGAACCCTGGTTTTGTCGACAACCTTTTCATTGAATATTATTTCATCGACAACGATTCATCGAAACTTTAGTACTAGTAATATTGTTTGGCGTAATTTTATTTCAACTACTATTTATTTAAATTTATCTTACTACGTGGAAATACTAATCAACGAATACTACTTAATCGCTGATTTGTTGCAAATTATCTTAATTGGTACAGCTGCAAAACATTGCAATTCATTTCTTCGACGTATTACTTCAATACATTTTTATATGTCCTATGAGGCTTTCAAAGTAGGTTAGGTTAGAACTGCGACCCCCAAGAAAACGAACTGTTGACAGAAGTGGGTTAGGTTAGGTTAGAACTGCGGCCCCCAAGAAAACGAACTGTTGACAGAAGTGGGTTAGGTTAGGTTAGAACTGCGACCCCCAAGAAAACGAACTGTTGACAGAAGTGGGTTAGGTTCGGTTAGAACTGCGACCCCCAAGAAAATGAACTGTTGACAGAAGTGGGTTAGGTTAGGTTAGAACTGCGACCCCCAAGAAAACGAACTGTTGACAGAAGTGGGTTAGGTTAGGTTAGAACTGCGACCCCCAAGAAAACGAACTGTTGACAGAAGTGGGTTAGGTTCGGTTAGAACTGCGACCCCCAAGAAAATGAACTGTTGACAGAAGTGGGTTAGGTTAGGTTAGAACTGCGACCCCCAAGAAAACGAACTGTTGACAGAAGTGGGTTAGGTTAGGTTAGAACTGCGACCCCCAAGAAAACGAACTGTTGACAGAAGTGGGTTAGGTTAGGTTAGAACTGCGGCCCCCAAGAAAACGAACTGTTGACAGAAGTGGGTTAGGTTAGGTTAGAACTGCGACCCCCAAGAAAACGAACTGTTGACAGATAGCATGACACATTACTATTATTAAATTATATCAATGGTCAATCATAACACACATAGCTATGATCACACAGAGTGCTTGCGTTTAGTTTTGATAGCAAAATATTACCAATTGAAATAATTTTATGCGGAATAAATATTATTACAAGTAAAAAAAATCAAATAAATAAACCCGAAATGATTAGTCATGACATGAATTTGATTGAAATAAGTCAACTACCAATTAAAAGACCTCGTTTCAAATTACCTAGTATTGAGTCCTCGACGCAATGAGTTGTCGATGAAATGAAAATACTTGAAACGTTGTCTTTGAAATAATATTCGATTAAAAGTTTGTCGGCAATTCAATGGTAAACCGAATGAACTATCTCAAGAGCAGTCAAGATTTTTTTTGACAAATAGCTCTTTAACTTCCTTGTCTGATTGTGCAAAATGTGGTTATAGACTTATAAACAAGTATTTCTAGAGTTGTTGGTAATTCTCTAGCTCTGCCTACCCCACTCTGGGAATGAACGCGTGGTGTTAATGTATGTATGTACATGTACATAATAATTATCTAAGTCTATAACAATGTATTTTTGGTGTAACGTGATTTTTAACAAAAATATGTCAAGTAGAAGGCACACGAGCACTTAGGCCACCTGATAGTAAGAGGAATCTGAGACCCGTAGACATTTCAAATCTATCAAGACTATAATGTTAAGACTGCAATCCTAAGAACTCAAATGCGTTGCCAACCCTGAGGACTAAGATGGAATGCCTCTATGCCAGTAATTTCATCGGTTGTCTTATCCCCACACCGAAACACAACAATGCGAACGCTGCCATTTGGTGGTGGTGGTATATCTTTTTTGTATGTCTTTACCTAACACGAACTATGGAAGTCCGGCACCTTTGGAAGACGTACATGAAGCCGAACCCAACACGCAGAGGTCCTTTAAACAACTTTAATTTAGTAAATTAATAATTTAGTTTATTTACAGGACTATCAACAAGTCTTTTTAGAGTTGTTGATATTTCTGTAGCTCTGCCAACTCCACTTTGGGAATGAAGGCATGATGTTATTATGTGTGTGTGTGTATGTGATTACCGTCATAATATCTCTTATCGCCCGAACGAAGTAGGGTCCACAGTTCATTCAGTGGACACTCGTATGTTGGTATGAGTGTTTGTCAATTACCTGAGTTTTGTTGATCCCATTTTTATGATTTTTTCTAAAAGAGTAGACGAGGCGAAGACAAATTTAAGTTCGATAATGAGCAGATCGGTCCGGGGTTACAGTGTTCGGGGGGAAATCGAGAGGTCTCTGTTCGCGATGAAAAAGGTACTAGTTCACTTGATAGTAGGTACAGGCAGGCGAGTCGTCCACGATTGCAATAGAGGTAAAACCAATTACAATTACTAGATTCGTTTTATGCTATGATCTTATGCTATCCTATGACTATAAGAAGGAACGTAACGTAACATAGAAGTTCACTCTTAGGTAGGCGATAAGCTCATATTGGCACTGGGAGTATAAACGGGATCGGGAATGCATCACATTTGCTGATCGAAGAGCAAAGCGCCCACACACAGGTTTCTGCGGCCTACACCATCTCCACGCAATATTCGTACGGCAGTTAAATCTGTCGCTCACCACACATTATCAGTTTCACATTTACATCAATTATGTACCAGTCACATAAATAACTATAATTAAATTGTTTTAAACTATTGCGATATTTAGTCCCAAAGGTGGAGCATAGAATATTTTTGATGGATGTTATCGTAGCATGAGGTCCTAATAAAAATCAAGCTTTTAACTTTGGGAGGCGTGAGACGCCATCTTGAATTTTTAAATATTGATTTATTTATAAATAATTCCCCAACAGTTAACTTTACGATAAAAGACCACTCATTCCTCGTCCTCCGACGGCGCGAGGTAAGAAAACGGAAGCATCATGATTTTTAAGCTACACATAATTTTGCGCGCGACTCTGTCCCCATCGATCTCAATACTCCCTCGGAAACCGTCCTATTTTTGAGGATACAAATTAGCCTATGTTCTATTGCAGACTATAATCTATCTGTGTGCCAAATTTCATCCAGATCCATTTAGCCGTTCAGGCGTAATTGAACAACAAACATCCATCCATCCATCAACCCTTTCACATTTAAATAACATTAGTATGATATAAGTAGAATAATTATGACATTACGTATACAGTCGTATTTTTACACACCCAATTTTGCTTTATTTGTATGTTAGTATGTATGTTTGCGTCACATCTTGCGAAACAATTTTGAACGTGTTACGATCATCATAATAGTTAATATCAATAAAATATTATTGTGACAGAACTGATCTCATGATGTGGTCTTAATGTAGCAGTGGCAACAGGATTTCCGCTGTTCTTAACGTACACCCACTGAGCTTGAATTCGTTAGTTTGGTCTCGATCGATAGAGGACACGACTAATGTTTTTAAGAAATGTTG
>OX438777.1:13866537-14175360 GCA_949316455.1 Acleris holmiana
AATTCATTAGTGAATTGATCTACCGATGTTAGATGTTTCCATTCGGCATGATTCATTCCCACTCCGAATGAACGAAAAATGAACAGTCTGAACACAAAGAGAATCTTCACTCGAATTCGACGCAAAATTGAAGAAAACTACGGATGAATGTTCGTTTTTACGTCATTCCAGCTAAGCCGTGTGAACAATAAATGAAAAAAAATGAAGCATTCACTCGAAAGAACATTCACTCGAGTGAACCGTCTGATATCCCCTTTAGAGCTCTTGCATATTCAGTACCGATGCTAAACGCATTTGAAATGACGCATTTGTCTGAGCTAAATATCTCAGGACCTTGTTCTGACAAGAAAACAGTCACGCTCTACCATTTACTTATTACTTTTCCCTTTTACCTTGCACAATAAAAACAATCGTCATAATCCATATTGATCGCATTACCCGTAATGACGTGATTTATTAGTTATTACGTATGTTTGTCAAATTCAATTCCGAAACCATTTCAATGTTAAGTAAACGCCGGTCACGCTCGCCGCTGCAACATGATTATTTCGTCGATTGACTTTATACAAATGGATTTATAACAATCGTGATACACATAGCCGTAATCCAGTGTGAAATTAAGAATTGATAGCGTTGTTGAAACGAGATGGAAACCATTGTTTGACCACAGACCTCATTTCTTACCGCACAACGTGTAGAACGTTTTTTTAATTAAAATTGTGTAGAATTAAATTTAGAACATGGTACACTACTTTGTTAAAAGGACAAGTGAAACGGAATAAGTGTTAAGTGTAACTGTTTATCATGCGGAGTTAGACGCTGTATCCAATAAATAAAAATATATATTTCGATTCATTTTCAAACCGAAAAAAAAACCTCTATTTTGGACTCATTTACGCCTTAAACGAAGTCATTAAGAAATTAAATACTATTTGATCTTCCATAAGCAATTAAGAACACTTAGAATGGTTAGACATATTAGTATTTTGGAGAGTTATTTACGTATTTAAATTTAATTGTGCTAACTGGTCCGTTATTATTCTAATGTGAAAAAAAACGATATATGCCTACGCGAAAATGACGATATAAACCTTTTAAATATATTTCCGATAAAAAAAACCATGAAATATTATAGTACTAGTTAGGAATTTTGAATTTTTCATACATTTCAATAAGGTATAATCCAATTTACTATTTTCCAATCAAGGATGAATATATTTGTAGTTCTCCGATTTTTTCCTTTATTTGTGCTGTAAGACCTATCTCGACACCAAATTTCAGGCCTCTAAATCATCGAGAAGTACCCTAAAGGTTTTGATGAGTAATTGAATCAGTCAGTACCAAATACGACGTTTTTATACGACAAAAAAACTTTTTATAGGATGATTTTAGAACCTTGATTTTTTACTGGGCTATAAGTTCATACTTAAAGTATTGTGTAGAGAAAGGTTCCTAGCTACATTGGTGAAAGAGTTACGAGGGTGGGAAATGGGCTTTTTCTTCAAACTTGTCCGTTGCATAAAATTGTACTCGTACATCTGCGAAAATAGTGTGTTGAAAATTATTTATTAAAATAACTTATTTTTGCGAAGTACGTGCAAATTAGAATCTAAGCTAGACTTGAGCTAGTTCCCTTACATTTGGTATTTGGTCTGTCCGTCGTTCAGGGCCGGGACCGTCAGGTGTGGCGAATGAGTCAGCGCCCGCGCAGCCGAATTCCACTCCTAACCTATTACCTCTCCCTACTTTATGCGTTTAATAGTGTCATCAGCAGGCAGTAAATGGATTAAATAAAAAAACCCGGCCTGATTATTTATTTTTACCGAGTAATTAGGTTTGTACAATTGACCCTGGGTTCCTACAAAATGTCTCGGTAAAGTGTGACGTATTGTTAAAATTTGATATTTGCTACATACTAAAATATGTCAAATTTTAACGAGACGTTTTGAATATAGGAACCCAGGGTTAATGTTTTACTGGCAGTACTGCTCACTCTATTAGATATGATATGGCTGATGCTTTACGTAGCAAATAAATTAACAGTACCTATCAAAAGATAAAAAAAAAATATGAAACAAAACCAATAATTGTTTTTTTTTGTATAAATTGCCATGGTGGCTTGACATCGTTGATTCTAGTACCCATAGCCTAGAGCTTAATTTCGGATTGGGTCTATCCGTGTTATGTTTTCCTGTTCAACTATGCATGATATTTTTATTTTTATGAACATTTTTTTACATAATGCTTGGTTCTATCATCGTTGCCATTGCGGCGTTTCTCCTCAGCAGTGGTGCCAGTGGTCTCTTCTAGGGAAACGCTAGTAGATTTTAGGCGTGTAAAAGTGCCCGTGTTTTTTTTTCTCTTACTTGCGAGATTGCATGTACCCTATCCTAAAGCGCCGCAAATATTCATCTTTATTTAATGATTACGAATTTGTGGCGCTTGCAGTGGAGACCATGGGACCCTGGTCAGGAGATATGAAAAGCTTCATAAAGGCCGTATCATCCGACTCATAGACGCCTCGGGAGATCCCAGAGCTGGTGCTTACCTGTCTCAAAGGATTGGGCTAGCTATCCAGAGAGGTAATAGTTTCATAGCAATTTACACGATACTTACCTCAACTCGTGGAAGAAAGTCGACTCTTACACAACTGTGACTGAAGTCAGCTCTATCATCATGTTTTAACAAACTAATTAGCCACTTACGCGACGGCCGGCGCTTTTTAAATGGCATAATCGAACATTTAATGCTGTGACGCAATGTACCGGACATTTCCAAAATCAGTGCAGAGAACGGAATGACATCTGACACTAAATTCGTTAATATGTGTATCGCTTATTGGAGTTAAACTGACAGAGAAAGCGAAGCTTTTATGGCGACGGTAATTGTTGGTGCCTGATGGGTATGGTTGGACTTAATGTTAAGGACATATTTGTACATTTTATACTTACCGAATCATTTGTATACTTACTGACAACACGCTAGCCTAGTTGGTAGTGACCCTGCCTTTAAAGCTAGGGTAGGGGGTCCTGCGTTAAAATCCCGGTAAAGGCAGATATTTGTGTGATGAGCACGAGTATTTGTTCCTGAGTCTTGGAGGTTTTCTATATATTACTCTATATAAGTTTATCGTTATCTAGTACCCATATTACAAGCCTAGAGCTTAGTTTGGAAGTAGGTCGATTTGTGTGACATTGTCCTGTGATATTTATTTATTTACTACCGAATATAATCGAATTGATATACTTCGGAAACAGAGGGATTACCATGACATGGCTAAAGGATTCAGTTTGGGACGAGTGGGACAGATATAGCAGTAAAATGACTCTGTCTCTTTTTATCACCGTGAACTGAACTGCATAACTACGAGTATGTCATGAACCGACCGACTGAATCGTAAAGTTTTATAATTTTACTTACATACACACATACATAACATCACGCCTCCCTCCCTCTCTCCCTGAGTGGGGAAGACAGAGTTAATGAATTACCAACAACTCTAAAAAGAGTCTTTATAATTTTGTAACCATATTTTACAAACAGGCTAAGATGTTTACCAGTTTATTAGTGACAAGTTGCAAGCCCATCGCCTAACAGTACTACAAGCCTTTTTTAGGGTTCCGTAGTCAAACTAGGAACCCTTATATATAGTTTCGCCATGTCCGTCCGTCCTTCCGTCCGCAGCCTAGCGCAGAGACTCTTCGTACTAGAAAGCTGTAATTTGGCATTAATATGCATATTAGTCACGCCAACTAAGTGGTACAATAAAATGTAAAAAAAAAAAAATTTTTAGGTTACCTCCCTTACACGTACCGTGGGGATGTATATTTTTTTTGTTTACCCGATAGTGTGGGGTGTCGTTGGATAGGTCTTTCAAAAATATTACGAGTTTGTTCGAACAGTTTTTTGATTTAGTAATCCGTTTATGAAATATTAAGCTTTAAAGCGCTAATTTTTGTTAGACTCAAGTGTCGTCGTGTCCGTGAATTTTAAAGGAAAACTATTACGACTATGTACACATCATTGGTTCTTGAGATACAGGCGATTAAAGTGTTTATACTTACTAAAATCCTCTAAGACGCCACCAAATGACTTTAAATAGAAAATTAGTTATTACTTGTTGATTTTTATGTTTGTACTTAACGGCTTCGGAACCCTACACTGCATGGTCCGACATGCTCTTGCGCGGTTTTTTCTCATAAATTTAGCTTTTACTTAGTCCCTTAGTCGCCTCTTACGACATCCACGGGACGACATGGAGTGGCACTATTCTAACCCGGTGACCACTAATTTCGCTTAGCGTTAGTGTGCTCATCCAGGGTACATCCATAAGCTGTCTCCATTCCAATTTTCATCCAAAATCCGTCCAGTCGTTGCAGCGTGAAGGGGTAACACACTAACAAACACAAACTTTCGCATTAATAACATTAGTAGAATTATCTACTTGGTTTAGCAAATTTATTTAAAATCCACTAAGTATATAAATGGGTTAACTAACATAGGATCGAATTTCAGTGTTTCGTTTGTCCCAATTTTCATGTTAGAAGATAATATTTATTTGAAACCGTTGTACTTTCCTGGATTGTTATAAAACAAACCTAACCTAACCTACACGTTCTGTAGGTATCTCTTTAAACATGGAACACCAAAAATAATAACTCATGAATTTTCGGATTAGTAAATGAAACAATTGGGAACCAAAATTTGGGACTTGCTGTAGGAAATAAGGGTACCATTTAAACGGCAACGTACGTGTCCCAAAAAGACAAACAAGTTCTTATGAGGAATCACGGAGGAGATATCATTGCTTGCTAAAGAGCCTACAGGAGCTATTAGATGTTCTAAAAAAAACAATTTAGATGAAGAATAAGAAAAGCTACACGAGTACTAAAACAAATATGATATCCAGAAAAGAACTCTAGAGAAATAATCTAGGAGGCTTACGCAGAAGGACAAACCTTTTTCTTTAAAAACTGACCGACAATAACTTTGTCATGAAATTATATACCAGTAACTTGTAATACACCAGTAAGTTATAATGAAGCAGTGTACGAGGTTAATACTAATTGAAAGACAGAATTAAATTAAAACGGTTTTAAATATTTTTTCATTAAATTTAAGATGCCGTTTATTACTTTGGACATTCATAACTATAACGAACGGTGTTCCTAATTGGCGTGTGCGGGGTTTACATATTAATAATCACTTGCTCAAGGCATTTCGCCTCGATGGTATATATCACGTTTAATCGAACGACGCCACGCTGCGTACAGTAATACGGGTAGCAGGCGAACGTCAGACCAAATGTCACGTGATAAAAAGCTAAATTTATGAGAAAAAACCGGGCAAGAGCATGTCGGACCATGCTCAGTGTAGGGTTCCGAAGCCATTAAGTAACAAACGTAAAAATCAACAAGTAATAACTAATTTTCTATTCGGTGCCGTCTAAGACGATTTTAGTAGGTATAAACACTTTAATCGCCTGTATCTCAAGAACCAATGATGATTACTTGGTCGTGATAGTTTTCCTTTAAAATTCGTTATATGCTCTTTCATTTAAGATTTTTTTCTGATTTTTACATTTACAGTACTGGCTGTAGTACCCCCTACTACAGCCAGTACTGTAAATGTAAAAATGGCACTTGACACTAATCGTCAACACACGTCTAACAAAAATTTGCTCTTTAAAGCTTAATATTTCCTAAACGGATTGCTGAATCGAAAAATAGATTCCACAAACCCGTAATATTTTTGAAAGGTCTACCCAACGATACCCCACACTATGAGGAAGGCGAGAAAAAATATATATCCCCATAACACGTGTAGGGGAGGTACGGTAAAAAAAAAAACCAGGATTTTATTCTATCACTTTGTTGGCGTGACTAATTTGTATATTCATGCCAAATTACAGCGTTCTAGTACTTAGAGTCTCTGCGCTAGGCTGCGGACGGACGTCCGCCGTAGTTTGACAGAAAGGCGGGATCCGCCATGTTTGGATATGTTTTACCTACAGGGCTGAGATTGTATACGGTAGTAACGATATTTCATTTGACGTGTTTCTGTATTTTCAACGGCTCATTTACTTGACTGTAATAGCAGTAATAGCGGCCAAGTTAAAAACAATACTAAATAAAGTATGTCAAACGCAGTATCGTTTTATCCTAGTATAATAGAGGCCTAGATGTAGTGAATAAACATATGAAATCGTTGTTTGATCGGAAAAGTTAATTTAACATTATTTTCCCAGTCAGCTTTAATACCCTACGAATACGTAGTAGTTTTCCGCCAAGGAGCAGTGTTCGCATTGTTGTGTTCCAGTGTGGGGATGAGACAACCGGTGAAATTATACTAGCATAAAGGAATTCTATCTTTGTCCTCAGAGTCGGCAGCGAGTTTGAAGTCTTAGGATTGCAGTCACGAGATTATAATCTTGAGAATTCAAATTTCTATGGGTCTCAGATTCCACTTACCATCAGGTGGCTTGAGTGCTCGTGTGCGTTCTCCTTGCCATATGTCCGACAAAATATAAAGTCGTATGAGAATCTCACTTTTACATTAGGCTCCAAATTAATGGCTTCCAAAACGTGTACGTACAGTCTACAGCAAAAGTCAAAGATCATTATAGTACTTTATCGCACTAACGCAACAATACTGCGAAGTACTGCAAAGTAGTGAAAATAACAAGGTACTATAATGATCGTCTACTTTTGCTGTTGACTAATATACCACCATCATCTTTATCGGTCCACCTTTGGAGGTCTACGGTTCGCAGTGTCGCTGACGTCACTTTTGGAAATCTTGGACCCCATCGGCCAACTGTTCTGCGAGGGGAGCAATGTGCCCCGCCCACTGACACTTAACGCTGGGTTCCTATGTATAAAACGTCTCGTTAAAATTTGACATTTGCTACATACAAAAAGTGACAAATTTTAACGAGACGTCACATTTTAACGAGACATTTTGAATATAGGAAGAACGAGTCTAGCAATTCTTATCTCCAGGATCTCCTCATTTCTGATTCGACCACGGAAAATTCCAAGCATTTCTTGTGAAGCCTATTGTGAGCCATGTTTCAGTACCCATAAGCCATCACACACAGGTCAAAGACCATAGACTTGAGACACATATATATATAGGACCAGAAGATATCGATAAGCTTCCCAAACGCTGCCTAACCGAGTCAGATTCGACGATTGACTTACTCAACTATGTACCATAGAGTACTTTAATTGTTGAGCTACCATATACCCCTGTCATAATAAACTAAGTTGCATTTAATAACTAGCTAATTGCGACAGGATTCTTTAATAGTGGCTTAACTATTAAAATCCACGCAGGGTTTACCCACATCTGTTCGAAACACCTTTCGCATAACATAATGTTTAACACTTTTAGTCGAATGATAATCTTGCATAAAGATATACTTTGCATAACTATCACTAACCATATTTAGTATACATTTTGCAGCTTGTTGTTTAGCTGAACATTACTTTCGCTGATTTTCGTTTAACATAATTTTATTTACCATAAAAATCCTGCAGCATACTTTTATTACGGCATAATGATTGTTTCGGCAAGTGAAAAAGTTGGTTAGGTTAGGTTAGAACTGCGACTCTAACAGAAACGAAACTGAGCCAGAAAAGTATGTTAGATTAGATTAGAACTATATGCCACTTAAACATTATGCAAAATATTTTTCTGCGATTAAAAATTCGGTTATATTAATATAATTAACATCAACAGTAATTCAAAGTATGATTATGAATTAGAAAATAATGCGAAGTGACTATGGTAAAGGAAACTATGCGAAAGGCACTTCTGCCAAAAGATTTTTCCGCCAGGTAACATTATGCAATACAAATATGACAATAAAAATGCTACAACACATTAGTAAATCTCCATGCAGCACCATTCTTACCGAGTTTAAGGTACGACTTAACAAGAGCAATAAATAGGGTTGCAATTAATACGTATTCATTGTTATTCGGCGAAGCAGTCATAAATTAAGCGACTTTTTAAAGGTATTCGACCAGCCCACTTTATACTCGCATTAATCAAAGAAACGTAAAACATCGATAGCGTTGACCCTCTCACTCTTAATTAATTACGAATCCGCGTGAAAGGGACACGAATAGCGATACTGTGATTTGGAGCTCAGGACTATGTGGACGAATCGTATTAATCAAAAAGCCACATTGTCCGACAAACGGCACTCTGTCCTAATGAAATTATTTAATACCCATTGCACGTGTTTTATTTATTGTTCTCGATATCTCTCTTTTAATTGGTTATCTTTTAATTTATCGATCTGCTCGATAAGACTTATCACCGGCGATGGTCGAACGGTTAACGCAATAATGATACCGGACGAATAAAGAGTAATTCCAAGCGACTAATTGGAATTTAACTGTTCTTACTTTTTTAAACATGACTAATTTTACGCTTCGCTAGCGGATACTTTAATATTTGTATACTCCGTTTATATGTTTTATTAAAATAAATTAACACAAAAACTTGCCTTTTTACATTTTCTAAATCATATCCCATACGGGATAAGTTCGCCTATGTACATCATCTATATTGATGCAAATGTCTTGTAATTGTTTATGTGCAATGAGATATTTTATTTTTATGGCGATGATAAGGGATACGAGCGATCAGGCCATCTGATGTTAAGTATGTATGTTGTATGTTGTTAGTGGTGGTAGGACCCCGTGCAGGGTCCGTCCGGATCGCTACCACCATCTTATCCATTAACCACCCGCCAAGCAACAGTGTTCGCATTGTTGTGTTCCGGTGTGGGGATAAGACAACCGGTGAAATTACTAGCATAGAGGCATTCCATCTTAGTCCTCAGGGTTGGCAACGCATTTGAGGTCTTGGGATTATAGTCTTGAGAATTCAAATGTCTATGGGTCTCAGATTCCACTTACCATCAGGTGGCCTGAGTGCTAGTGTGCCTTCTCCTTAACATAAAAAAAAAAAAAAAAAAAAAAAGTAGAATCTGAGACCCGGACATTTAAATTCTCAAGACTGCAATCCTAAGACCTCGAATACGTTGCCAACCATGAGGAAAAGATGCAATGCCTCTATGCTAGTAATTTCACCGGTTGACTTATCCCCACACCAAAATATGAAATTGTGAACACTGCTGCTTGACGGTTGTTAATATATAAGTTAGTGGTAGCGACCCGGACGGACCCTGCACAGGGTCACCACCACTAAAATATCCCCGAATCTCGATTTTGTAAACATGTTGTTTACGAGTAATTTAAACACACGGTTAGTTAAATTTTAGAATGTCTAAATAAATTACTAACCAAGCTTTAATAAATTCTTAATTAACCTTTAAATAATCGAGGTCTTTATTGCGAAAAGAAATTTCTCAAAGCTGCCCAGTCATGGTACTGCAATTTAAATCGACTGTCTTTGGGACGGCGATCTCTATCTCGAATATATTATGTAAGGTTCATGTTCTACATTATACATCTACACAATATCTATGTTCGTATGTTGTATGCTCTCTGTATCAACTTTTGCCAGTGATGAAACTTTCCCAGGGCTAAAGTGAGTATGACGTCGGAGATTTACCACATATGGAGTGTTCGGGAAAATCAGAGCTGCTTAAACTTGCATCCAAAAGTACAGAAACCCTATTTGAGTCGGTAAAACCATATTGCTTTTGACACGTTATCGTTTTGTCAACGTTGCAATATAACTCTTATTTACTTGATAGTAAGGCTGCGTTTCCACCAGAGCTGTGAGGGGTAGCGGAGCGGTATGCCAGGAAAAAATTCACCAATAGGAGAACTGCGTTGAGCGAGGCTAGGAGTTCTATTGGTGGATTATTAACTCTAGTGGAAACGCAATATGCCTTTGAGAGAAGAGCACATTTTAAAATATTTTACAAATAATCATCAATAGCGCTTTGAACAAGCTCAAGTTTTTTAAATATTCAGTGCTAAGCTTCCCAAATCCTATACAAAATAGACGCCTTATTGTCACCTTGGCGCTGAACGTGGTATGTTGGCGGAAATTAAATAAAACATTATAAAAATTGCCAACTCATTGAATTACTTGCTGTTTTGACCAACACATATTCAGTCCGGGAGCAAGGTGCTGTGTATCACACCGATACGACCACAATCTTAAAGTATAAACAATATTACTATGCAAAAGTGCGTTTGTTTGATTGTTTCGTTTTTACTGTTCAATCCGTCAATCGGTGTGATAATTGGTCCACAGTTACTTTATAACCGTACCGTACCTTTAGTGTTGACATTCTGAAAAAACGAACATTTATTACAGGAGAATAGCGATAACTGCAAATGAAGGGTCCACGGAAAGAACATGCCTAGTCACTTTTTTTGAAAATGAGTTTTGAATCTCAAAATATAGAGGATGAAATGAGATAATACCTATCACTCTATATTTCTAGTATTTTTTCACTCTTAAAAAAACCTCTACACGAAAATTACGTACAAAATGTCATGGTTCCTAACTTTCAAATCGCGATATCTCAAAAAGTTACTAATGTGACTAGACATGTTCTTTCCGTGGACCCTTCAAATATATATAACTGCACGGGTGGAATTTCGGGAAAACATCAGTAATTACATATTTTCTCAATATTTCACTATGAGTAATACACACGGGAACTGGGTAACTTGTAATAAAATGTAGTCTTTATCCCTTTCTGACCGTTTAGGTATCTCTGTAAACAAATCACGTGTCGGTTTGTTCGTTGCTGCGTAAAAATAAATCAAAATAAATAAATAAATCACAGGACAATGTCATACAAATTGACCTAGTCCCAAACTAAGCTCTAGGCTTGAACTATGGGCACTAGACAACGATAAACTTACTTATACAGAGAAATATATACTTGAATACATAGAAAACATCCAAGACTCAGGAACAATTACCTACTCGTCCTCATCACACAAATATCTGCCTTAACCGGGATTTGAACCCAGGATTTGAACCCTAGCTTTGAAGGCAGGGTCACTACCAACTAGGCTAGGGTGTCGTCGAATAATTTATAATAAGCACTGAAATTATTAAAAACAAACATATGAATAAATCTACGAAGAAGTTTAGTTATTGTTTGCCATACCCGCCATTTTCCATAATTTCATAAGTTACGACACTGTGTGATAGGTACCCGCGGCTCTTTGGTTGCACCAGTGCATTATTGACAGCAAAATATTGAATTACATTGCACATTTAGGGTTCCACATGAAGTAAATGTGTACACTTAGTTTTTTTTTGTATTTTACCTATACTGCTTTTTCAATGCCATCACATCAGTGTTTGCGAGCACATATCTCATGCAGGCCTATGGACCGTTTAAATATTAAATCTAGAATAAATTCAAGTGTTTACGCCAAGTTTACTAATCTTACGCTGCAATGAAACGAATTAAAAAGTCTCGGTTGAGATACCTGTCAATACATGACAAAGTAAACCATAGCCATAGAAAACTGACATATAAGACGTATTCTGAGACTGCCTTTACAATCAAATACACTTGAGGCTTTACCATCAAACCGTGGGGTCGTTTATCACTAATTTTATTACAGTAAAATACAATTTTATATTATTTTTTATTAGGTTACAAAAAAAAGTACAGAATTGCCTTCTTAAATCGACTTTTCTGTTACCATTATGTTTTTATTACCTTAGAACAAATTTTGTGCTACTCGCACCCATTAGTTTCCCGCGATTTACACCATACCCCTATTTCATCATCCTGACAATGACATGTGACAGGTGACACTTTAGTGTACATGGAAACCCAGTGATGTAGCAGCGTGTTAACTTTGCAATGTATAACGAAATATCACCTGTCACATGTCACGGTCAAGATGGTGATATAGTACGCGATCTCTGTTCCGTCGAACATCGTGTAGTATGGGGTCCAGTTTTAGGTATGTCTTTCGACTGAAATAAAGATGCAAGTCAATTTTAATTAAATTGTACATAAAAATGGCTACAGAAACAAGCTAAAAAACCAGTACAGCCTTTCGATGACAATCAGTCAAACCGACATAGCACCCTCTATTTGGGTATTACTTTATTTGAAAACCTGTGTAAATAATAAATTCCCAACAGAAATATTAATGAATTTTTAAGTAGTTAAGACTTTAAGTTCAAGAGTATTTGCGCGAAACAAACTGACAAATTAGCATAATGTTCAAGCATAATGCATGTTAAACATGTAAGATATTTGTATGCCTTTGGGCGAGATGTAGTGATACATAATATTTAAATCTAGCATCGGTTTTACGTCATTTTGCCGTTCAACATGCCAATGCTGCCAGCATTTTTAGATTAGTGTAGTTTTAAGTAACTTTGTAAGTTGTAGATCTATAATTTTGTAATAAAAAACCAATAGTGGCAATAGTGCAAGTCTAGAACTTTATTCGCGATTAGTTCAATTGCCAATATCTATAAACTTATTCAATCGAAAGAACCCTAGTTTATACAGCCGTTTTTGCGACAGCTAATTAAAATTATTCCAATCTAAATTCCGTGTTACATCGTGTTTCACCTAACGCTTACAAGTAGTTTATCAGGCAATAACCACTCAGGTTCACTAGGCCAGTCATTTTCGAATTAACTGATTAAAATCTAGGCTACATGCTTTACACCTAGGTGCTAGGTGCAAACAAAAGCACTAGGAAAAACGTTCACGACTGAAGTAGCAAACACAGCAATGGATTAGATGTCAGGGTCACAATGTAAAAATAATAATAATAAATCATAGGACAATGTCACACAAATTGACCTAGTCCCAAACTAAGCTCTAGGCTTGTACTATGGGTACTAGAGAACGATAAACATACTTATATAGAGAAATATATACATAAATACACAGAAAACATCCAAGACTCAGGAACAAATGCTCGTGCTCATCACACAAATATCTGCACTTACCGAGATTTGAACCCAGGACCCCCTAGCTTCGAAAGCAGGGTCACTACCAACTAGTCTAAAACATAAGATTACAGTCAAAATTCATACTAAATTCGACTGCGACCCTAGACAAGATGCTTTCGGAGAACGTAAGCTGCCACGCCTGCCACAGGGTCGCATCGAACACTTATGTTGGTTCTGTATATTTGGACAGTCTCCCAAAATCGTTAGCGTTAAACAGCTTGGCTATGGCCCACATTTAGTTTCACAATAACCATAATTTGATAATGTCCAATATACTGGACATACCATAATGTTCACTTATTGTATTTTTATCATTGATAACTTTTTATGCTGGTTTAATAGGGTTTGAAATCAGCTGGTTTAATTTAAAAATAAATGCCAATTTAAGGGTTAAATTGCACAAATTGATTGAATTGAATAAATGACGCTTTGGCCTGGTTGTTAGTGACCCTGCCTACAAAGCTAGCAGTCCCGGGTTCTATACCCGGTATGCAAATATTTGTGCAAACACTGCTGCTTGATGGTGGGTTGCTGGATAAGGTGGTGGTAGTGATCGGAACGGACCCTGCACAAGGTCCTACCACAACTCAACTACCACCAATACCACTTCACGAGTCTGTATATTTCATTTATACCGGGGTTACGTAGGTGTACCTACTCCAAATTTCAGTCCATTTCCATAACTAAACATACTTACAAACATCTTGTAGAAAGTCGAGCCATGCGATCAGCAGCTACGAGAAGTGATGAAAAAACGAACAAAAATACATATATAAACCTAAAAAAAAGATCTGGGGCCCATTTCATATAAGCTTGTAACTTGTAATACAAGTGGAAGACTCTTTAATACGTACTGAGGACGAGAGACTTCCACTAATATTACAAGTTACAAGCTTTTATTAAATGGGCCCCAGGTGTCATAACATAACCCACAGTTACCTTTTTACCCCCGAGACAGAGATGTGTATCTGTCTATAGCATCGTAGCTTCCAAACGCACAGACCGATTAAGATGCAGCTTATTAAAAACAAAGCTTTAATAATAAATAATAAATAAAAATGTACCTAATATTTAAATAAAAACAAAAAGCCGCCTTTAAAAAGAAAAAAAAATTGTTTTTAGGGTTTCGTAGTCAAACTAGGAACCCTTATAGTTTCGCCATGTGCGTCCGTCCGTCCGTCCACAACCTAGCGCAGAGACTCTTAATACTAGAAAGCTGTAATTTGGCATGAATAAATATGCAAATTAGTCACGCCAACAAAGTGGTATAATAAAATGTAAAAAAAATGTTTTTTTTTTACCGTATCTCCCCTACCTACACGTATCGTGGGGGTGGATTTTTTTTCTTGTCTACTCTGTAGTGTGGGGTGTCGTTGGATGGTCTTTCAAAAATATTACGGGTTCGTGGAAACGGTTTTTTGATTAAGCAATCCATTTATGAAATATTAAGCGTTAAAGCGGTAACTCTTGCTAGACTCAAGTATCCAATTGACTTTAAATAGAAAATTAGTTATTACTTGTTGATTTTTATGTTTGTAGTACTTAACGGCTTCGGAACCCTACACTGAGCATGGTCCGACATGCTCTTGCCCGGTTTTTAGTGATCATAATACGCTAGCTGTTATGTAGTCCCACTTCCCAATTAATAACAGTAAAGTAGGAAATAGGTACCACTGAAGAGTTCCGGTGCCCATCTGTGGTCTTCATCACCAGTTCCACTTCAACAAATGCTACTTTCTGAACATCGAGTTACAAAATAAAATATCAAAATTACTGTAAGTAGGCCTATAATTTTTGAGGAGTTCTGTCAATTCCTCATAGATTCAATTATCAGAACTTAATTTTGACAAAAATGGGACCAATCTGAAACAATAAGCAATTGAATAAAAAAAATATTTTCGAATCGGTTCATAAACGTCGGAGCTCTGAGGTAACAAACATTAAAAAAAAAAAGTACAACCGTGGGGCTAATCAAGTTGCATTCGACAATCGTTAGCTATTATGTTTCGATAGACAAATGTATGGAATTGACATAAGCCGCCGAGATAGTCACGTGGTACTCACGTCAATTTCATACATTTTTCAATCGAAACATAATTGAGATCCTCTTCCTTTTTTTTAAAGTCGGTTAATAAGAAAATGGATTTTGCCGTTTGAGAGTGAGAGACTCGTATCGGCTCTAAAAGTAGAGGACGTCATTATAACGAGAGTTACGTATAACCAAACACAATTAGGCTTACATAAAACTAATGAAAATTGGAAAACTCAATTTCGTTGCATCCTTGACACAGTGGAGCCCTCACGTCCGCCATGATTGCCGCTATTTCGGGCGTCAATCACGATTCTTTGTATTAATACAATAAGCATGTACGTGACTCCGTCCCCCGCTGACCGACTTACCCTGACCTTTCCACCGGTTGATTTTGATCTTAAATTTCATTGGTGCAAGGACTATTGATGGTAAACGAAATTAATTGGGCAGACCTATTTTAATAAGAATGGTACATTGTTCAAGATAAAGATTAAACTTTAATTTTCGCGAGAAAGGTCGCTCAGAGCAATTCAACGTTTGGCATCAGTGGAAGAAACAAGAAACCTGCGCAGTTTCGTTGAAATTATTATTATCATGAGCTGGTACTTTGTTTCTATCAAAATAGAATACTAATTTATAAATAAAGACCATTTAATATGCAATATTTACATTGAAAACGAAGTGCCCGTGACGAACGTGTTCACAACATACTCGTATCGTCGACAATCTCAACGATAAGTAATAATTTTGATCCCTTGATGAAGTACACATGAAAACTACCTGTTTCTGCGTATACCTACCTTGCTTATGCAGCACTAGCCTGTGCCAAGTTCGTAGAAATGTAGCGCATCATATCCTTTAAAGCGAATGCTTCAGGGAGGAAGTTAGGCTTCGACCATTCTTGAGGGTGCATTAGAAAACCAACGGAGACATTTGCGTCGAGGTGCCACAGCCTAATGCGCTTGTTCGTGGTCGCGTGGTATCTCCACAGCTGTCCTTCCCTCCCGCTACCTCCCGGCGCAGATAGCTAACCGCTGGGTTTTTAGTGGGAATTCCGGCTGCTCTCGGTTGATGAGTCTCACATTACACGCTCGAGAACGCAAACATGACAATAACGCAGCAATGGGTTACGTCGACTGAAGCCACGTCAGTCCCCGTGTCCGAGCTACCCCAAATTCTCCTCGATTATACCAGACTCGTTTCCTCGGCTCGTAAACTATACCAATCACCGTCTGCGATTACAATATTTTCTCTCAGACAAGCTTTAACGATACTTTAAACGGTACTCAGACCAATTTTCGCACCTCCATTTCTTATTTGCCCGGCTCCTCGAATTCAATTTAACACTCATCGATTTTTATGTGGTATACTTTTAAAAAGTAAATTATGTTAATAACGAGCGCTCCATAGGCGGTTGGGTGATAATTTTGAAAAAATTACACAAACGGCCAGAAGTAATCGGCGTGCTGCGATCGCATAATTGGTGTTATAAATTTGGTGAAGGTGTTTTGAGAAAACAGCCGACACAGGCTTTCCAAACACTAGCGGCTTTGTACCACAAAACGACAATTTCATACATCGTTTTTTGTTTTTGGAGTAAGTATGTTGCCTCAATTGCCACTCATTCGAGTCACTTTAATGAAGTGCACCAAATACTTTAGGAGTGCGACATCGCACCGCGATCTTTGAGTAAAAACAGCGGTTACAGTCACGCAAAACCGTCGTTCCGACTGTCGATTCCGCGAACGATACAATTTAGAAATATATTTATTTCGAGCAATCGATTCCAATTAGTTTCAGACACGAAAACTTGAGCAACTAGATCCTTTTGCGAAAACAAAAACCGAAAACGAGTTCAATTTCTAATTTTGTATCCATAACCGTAACAAATGTTATGAAATGAAGATTTTATAACTTTTATTGTGAAGACGCGGGTACTCGTAGATCAGTTAATAATAATAGTAATCCGGTCGCAGGGCATTTAGGGCCGAGCTATTGGTGAGTAGCGACACCACAGACCTGATTGCTGCCGATGGTAGGTCCTGGTCCTCACCTCACGCTTGCCTTCACCGGCCGGCTGTAGTGTACGATGACTAGGAACACTACCTCACCTCTGGCTATATTGGCCGGTCAGAGTGGAGTCGCAAGAGCTAAATGATGGTTGTACACGTTTACAGAAAGTCATTTCATAGAATGTATCACTTCGCAGAATTTTCATTTCATAGAAAGCTAATTTCTGCTGTAAGCTTACTGTTTTCAGATTATTTTTCGGTGGACACAGGTCTAACCTAAACCAACCTACGTAGCTCATGCCTACGGTAATCTGAAAACATTACGGTCTCAGCAGAAATAAGCATAGGCACCTATGGTCGTTTAAAGTCTAACTGTTGCCTCTCTGGTTCCATGTATATGGGGCTACTTGGTAGGCCAATTCCATTATTGGTGAGTATCTGGCATTTCAACCAAAGTAATTAGCATTGGCCAGCTAGACGCCATAGTCCTCAATAGCCTAGTGCACCAATCCATATCATTTCATTCAAATAACCTATTTTTGTTGTTCCCATCCTTCTTATTGTTGTATATAATAGTACTACGATAATCGGTGGTTGTCCGTGGGTGTATATCTATATTATAAACTCAGGGATAATAACCAGTTGACTAAATTAAATTTCATATCCCGGTAATGGCAGATATTTGTGTGATGAGCACGGGTAGGTATTTGTTCCTGAGACTTGGATGTTTTTTATGTGTTTGAACATATATTTCTTTATATAAGTAAGTTTATTGCTGTACAAGCCTAGAGCTTAGTTTGGGACTAGCTCAATTTGTGTAAGATTGTTATTATTATTTATGTACTCCTTCCAAAGGTCCGGGACTCCCATAGTCCCGTATTTGGTAAAGACATAGTAATCCTGCCCACAGAGCTAGCGGTCTCGGGTTCAATACCCCGGTAAGGGGAAATATTTTTGTAATTTGCACCAATATTTGTACGTAGAATCTTAATTAGTATTTACGAGTAAGTAATTGATCGAAATCCTGAAAATGCTGAAAATTTTAGGTTTTAGTATTGCTTTTAGTTCTAACCTAACCTTAACCTTAGCAAGTAAATTATACATTTCATTAAAAAATTACCAGCATCACGCTCGGCAACCTAGAAAATATAGATAGTTTTTCCCAAAAGTACCCATGTACATAACGGTACATTTTCCTCGTAATTATTTAATTTGCAGGTATCAACAGTCAAAGAATCCAAGAAGAGGGCAACGGCCGTCGCTTTAAGGCCGCAAACAACAAACATTAGAGTGAAGATATAGGAACAGGGGAAAAGATAAATTAAAATAACGGCGCAGGATCGTGAGCGCAGCGACGTGCGCCGGAGTATCTCACGCGATCGCGTCCTGCCGATCGTATCGCTGTCGTCGCGACTCGCGGTCACTCGGACACTCGCATACCGACCTCGCATTCTCTCAAATTCAAACATGAGATAATAAATAAATAAATATCGGGGAATTGAACACAATATTTTAGTCCCATCTAAGCTCTATTGTTCTATGAATATTAGACAACATGATAAATAAATTTTAAATAGATAGAAAACGTCCAAGACTCAGCAACATGCATAATAGCATTAATAGCTCTTGCCGGGAATCGATCCCGAGACCGCTAGCTTCGTAGGCTAACTGGGTCGTTGGATAATGCTAAGAGTTTACCAATGTTACACACATTATAATTTAACGAACAGTAGGTACCTATATCTTTCTCATCAAACCCTCTCTCTCATTTCAGGTTGAAAAATCACCTGTGATTCCTAAGTTAATGAGCTATTTTTCATTATTAACGTAAATAACGTTGTTATTTTTGTGGTGACAGGCCAGTGGTGCTAGACAAGTTGCATTCGACACTCGCTAGCGATTATGTTTCGATTGAAAAATATATGGAATTGACGTAAGTGTCACGTTACTATTTCGGTGGCTTACGTCAATTCCATACATTTATCAATCGAAACATAATCGCTAACGATTGTCGAATGCAACTTGTCTAGCACCACAGATTAGAGATCGTAACCTATTAATAGATCCAAAGGAGGAAATCTGTCCGAGGGATTTCGGCTATTTCATGGCCGTTGGCTAGCCAACACCGCGAAAGTGTTTAAAATAAGTGATTGATTACCTATTAGTTACAAATAACATATTATTATGTATGTTCATCTCTTAAGTACCTATTTTAAAGATTTTATATTACGTGACCCGAGGCCCTACCCAAAATGCAAACGCTCCTAACGTTTTTCTTTTCTATCGCTCAAGATAGGTATATGTGAAGACAGTTGACCACGTGGTCTATCGTAAATCGTAACGCACGAGATTGTCATCCTATACATTTTGAGCAATAGAAAAGAAACACGTTAGTAGCGTTTGCATCTTGGCTAGTACGACGCCCGTTTGCTCGTTCAATTCCTACCATTTAAAAAGGTTAAGTTCGTTTACCCGTAAAAACAAATCTATCTTTATAAGTAGCTGCATCGATTAACGAAATCAATTAAGCCGGTCGACTCAAGAAACATCATTTCGAAGTAATCAAGGGTCATATATAAACACCGCTCTAATCAGAGGACGGTAGCGTAATCAAACGAACGCAATAAATCTCCAAAAACCAGAAGATTCAATTACACGGCTACCGGAAGGCAAGACGAGTGGCAATAACAAATTGTCCAAGATAAATAAAAACCTTTTTATTCGACGGAAGACGTCCCGAACCAGTCCTTTCTTATCGACGCCGGCGTTTTCAATAAATTTATCGGACTCTTTATGTTTTGGTCAAAAATTAATTGGTTCGCTTGAGTGAAAGCTTCGCCGCTTTTAAATTACAACGCTCAAAAACACTTAAGCTAAAAGATCGAGCGATAAAGCTGCTACAAGGAACTATCTGATACAGTGATTAGCAACGTGTAAGTACGAGTACAACTAGGTACTACCTACATTATAGATATGACACACGTCAATCATCCGGCGATCTCGACATGATATATCAATGGATACAATCATAACCTTACACCTCCTCGTAAATGCTTGAGCTATTACTCCGTAAGTGGACAGCTTGGCCTGATTTGGCCTGATCTATTCAGTCTGCGTGAAGCTAGAAGTGTTACAATGGTAAAAATATGCGTTTTGATAAACAAGACCGCGGCAAAGATGAATACGAAATTATTTGATGTAGGTTGTAGTTGTAGTTAGTAACACAGTGGGTAAGCATCAACTTTAAATTGTTTATGACTAGCTGTTGCCCGCGACTCTGTACGTGTCGAAGTCTGGCGGATAATAAGTACACGGGACGTGTTAAAGCTATCATCCATACCAAATTTTACTAAAATCGGTCCATCAGTTTAGCCGTGTAAGCGTAACAAACAGACAGACAAAGTAACTTCACATTTATAATCTAAGAAACGAACTTTAAAACGTAAGAGCATGTTTGGATACATTCGTCTACATACGAGTATACGAGTATACCTAGTAGTTTTATTTTATTATATATTTTGATACGCCATTTTCACCATGTATCTGTGTGACTGTCTTTGAAATCATAGCTCCCAAATATCTGGACCGATTTGGACGCAATTTCTTTTAAAACAAAGCTAGTGAGTGTAATTGGAATATTTTTAGCTAGGTTTAATGAAAATCAGTCGGGCCGTTTAAGAGATATAGAAAAGAAAGAAAAAGAAAAATACATTTATACACTAAACACAACAAGACACACAAAAAGTTAAAACAGTTAAGTAAAAGACTAAGTGGTAATTAGGTGTGTCTTCGTGGCAGTGAATCGGATACTGGCTCAGCATGATGCTGAGGTGCTCAGGTGGTGGTGGTGATGGTGAGGTGAGGTGGTGAGATATCAGCTCTGAAAGAAATGTCTCTTCTCAAGACAGTAGACTCCTCTTGGGAAGCGCCTGTACACTCTCGGTCCCACTCGGTCGGTTAATAAATAATAAATAAATACACATCACGGGACAGTGTCACACAAATTGATCTAGTCCCTAATCCCTAACTAACTAGGCTTGTATTATGGGTACTAGACAACGAAAAACTTACTTATCATCATCATCATCAGCTGCAAAACGTCCCCTGCTGGACAAAGGTTTTCAAGGTTAGCTTCGAAGGCAGGGTCAGTACCAACTAGGCCAACGTGTCGTCAAAAGACAAGTTTTAAAAGGAAAGAACTATATTGTCTGCGTACGGAGGTCTCACTCGACAAGTGCCCGTAAGGACTACTTACAGAATAAAAATCTTTAAGGGCTGTTTTTTTTTTTTTATTATTATTATTTTTATTACTATTACTCATATGTGTATATATGTATGTACTATTACTCATTTTATGCTATTTTATAAGATAAGAGAAGATATGTTATGTTAGTTTTAATACGTGAATGGGTTGAAATTTATTTTTGTAATGTCTTTTTAAATGGTCCGTAGTGTATAGGTATACACTACGGACATTACCATTTAAAAAGGATCAATGGATCCTACAATAGATCTTAAATTAATGTTTATAGTGTAGTGTGTGTGTGTGTGTGTAGTTACTTCTATTTTGTATTCTGAAATCTTGTTTAATTTAAATGTAACTAAATTAATTGCCAAGATGGTTCAACCAAAGGTGCCAACCGAAAAGCAGCGCTGAGGTCCCCTGGCCACCTTTTTGGCGCCAAAATACGTGCATACTGTATTTATTTTTTCTCAATGTTATTTATTTTTGGTGTCAAATAAATTATATTCTATTCTATTCTATTTATCTGTCTCCATATAACAGTACTTGACAGATAAACTATAAGTACCTACGTATACCAATTTCTTTCATATTTATGACAGAGAAATGGAGGATAAGAACTTTAACCAACGGTTATTTTTATCTAGGAATTGGACAAATCGAGCGGTGTTTTTATTTATTGATGCTGTGCGAATTTCTCGAGGCATTTAAAGAGGATAGAGCGAGAGTGGATGGAGGAGAGGAGGCATAGCCAATTTGCAAATGCTGCTAACGTTTCTCTTTTCTATCAACTCGAAATAGTCGAAATGTTTGCAATTGTCATAAGCGTTTGACGCTACCTATCTGTCATCAGTCGGTCTAATATTGTTGTGTTTATAGATGTAGGTAAAACATCTTTCGATTTCTGACCAGTATTTTAGTGCGAGAGTGACGGATGCTTTATCTACCGCGATATACGCCACCATAATACGGGCCCAGAGCCTATAGCCAAGAAGCGTTCGCTAACTAGTTTCGATTCGTTTTGTTTTAAAAACAATCACGTGACAATAGTCAAAAGTCACGTAATCTACCAGTGATGCGACTGGTTTAAAAACGAAACGAATCGAAACGCTAGTTAGCGAACTCATCTTGGCTATAGGCTCAGCTTACGTCAATTCTATAACATGTTGTCGATTTTCGTTAATCACTATCTTAGCGTTCTGCATCTTGACTAGCCTCAGTACATGTAAGGTAATTAATGCGGTTAAGTTAAATAAATCTAAGATATAAAAATACTTATCTTGTAGCGGACATTCCGCTTTAAAGGTAAGATAGCTGCAAACAGTTAAGATGCCTCAGCCATAAACGTATGAGTCATCGACTATAAAAATAATATTAAATCCGCCAAGAACAAGACAAGTGTAAGTACTGAGCGGAGCTGTTCTCCGTTATTAATAAAATACAAAATTTAATCAAATCAGTTGAAAAATACTGAGTTTCTTAAACCTCGAAAGTGACACCGTACCACCGATTTCGATTTTTACAAACAGCTACATCAATTTAGACCAAATATGGCTATCGCTTCCATGTAGCAAATACGGACTATAAAAATATTGGTTTACTCGTATGAGAATTAATTTGTCGTAAACAGACATTTTAGAGTAGGCATATTTGGGTTAATTTTGTTTTATACTGGCAGTTAAAAAATAACTTTTCAATAGGTATTCCAATTCCGACTTATACGCATCTTGACCCACAGTAAAATAATTAGTATGGATTTAAAAAAAACTTCGCTGGACGCTAACTTGCCCCAGAAACTTAACAGTAATAATGTAGTCCCTGAGGGATTATCGATAAACGACCATACATTAACGCAATTGTAGTATGGTGGCTTTTAGATAAGAAGTGTTTCTATAGTAAAGAGATTTTCGCGAGTGTGATAGTAATAAGTATTTATTTATACTATTGTGGATATTATGTAAAAAAAAAACATTCCTATTATGTAAAATTGATATAGTTTTAATAATTATTATTATTCAGTATAGGTGATGATTTTGTGTAATTTAAATTAACCCCTTAATTATTTTTTGCACGCCTGTATGCAGGCTGAATAGACAGGAAAACTACCATGTGCAACAACAGTATTGTGCAAATTAAATTATTTAATTTGATTTGATTTGATTTTATACAAACACAATTCCCCCGATTTTTTCGTGTGGTTGCCGGGTTAGAGTAGTGCCACTCCATGTCTTCCCGTGGATGTCGTGAGAGGCGACTAAGGGAATAAGGGCTTGTAGTACTGT
This sequence comes from Acleris holmiana, assembly GCA_949316455.1. NCBI lineage: Eukaryota > Metazoa > Arthropoda > Insecta > Lepidoptera > Tortricidae > Acleris > Acleris holmiana. The sequence goes on from OX438777.1 coordinate 13,890,049, forward strand.
TAGGCGATGGGCTTGCAACCTGTCACTAAACATCTTAGCCATCTTAGCCTTAAACATCTTAGCCAGATTGTGCAAAATGTGGTTACAGAAATATCAACAAGTTTATAGTTGTTGGTATTCTGTAGCTCTGCCTACCCCAGTCTGGGAATGAAGGCGTGATGTTATGTATGTATGTACAATTCGAGTGACAGGGCGAGCGCCTTCGTGGGTAAATAACACTGCAACTCTCGATTGCCCCAGCCGAATTGAATACTTAGTTATACAAATTAAGCTAGGCCCAAACATAGCTCTAGGCTTGTACTATGTACTAGACAACGATAAATAGTATCTTTACTAATATTATAAAGCGGTAAAGTTTCTGAATTTGTGAGGTTGTAGGGGGTAATCTCTGGATCTACTGAACCAATCTTGAAAATTCTTTTACCAATAGAAAGCCACGTTATTTGTAGGTTATAGGTTTTATTTTACTACGCGAACGGAGTCGCGGGCAAGAGCTAATGTACTTACATAGAGAAATATATTCTTATTCTACTCGGTGAAACCATATTACTTTTGGCTGCCATTACTGTTAAGTAAATTAGAGCTATTTTAATGTTGACAATACGTTAACAAGTCAAAGGCAATATGGCTTTACCTATTAGAATAGAGACCCTGCCAAGACTCTGGAACAAATACTTTTCGAATTCGAACCCGGGAGCGCAAGCTTCGTGGGTAGGGCCGGGATCCTATCATTTCGTAACCAATGTTTCACAAATGATTCATTTCACAAACATCATTTGACAACCCGCGTTTTTTTCCGAAACTGTAAATCATTCTGGATTTATTTCAGGACCATCGTGTAGAGCTAGTTAGGTTGGGTTAGTGTTATAAAAATCCTGAAATATTTGTAGTTACAGAAAAAAAAGCGGGTTGGCAAATGAATAGGTTGCGAAACGATGCATTTGTCAAAGATTTGTCTACGAAAAGGCAAAGAACCGGCAGGGCCACTACCAACTACCCTAAACGCGGCAAATACTAAAAATTACCTTTAAATTAAATTAATAATCTTATATAATTATTAAATCCTTAACTGCGCATTTTCCGAAGCCACGGGACCCTAAGAACAGCAATTAAAACACGTTAACACTTCAACTATAAAAAAAAAAAAATTGTTAGATATTTTTATGCTTTTCTTCTGCCTTTAAAGCTGTGCCCTTAATAAAACTACCATGTTTGTTTCATCCATAAAGTTATATTGCAATAGTATTTATCTCGTTAGGCCGGGCTTAACAGTCAGTTAATGATTAAGTCGGTCCAACGTGACACAAACCAGTTTCAAACATTTATTTTATTTCATACTTTTTAGTGATCATAATATGCTGTTAATATACGTAGTCCTACATCTCAATCAATGAGAAACTGTAGGTCATTTCAAGCTCACTGCAAGCAACGCCGCGGGAAAGTCATAGTCAAATATTTAAACAATTTAAATGTGCTTCGTCATAGTCGTTCATCAATTTTAATCGAGATATCTTGTCGCCACCCTTGCAATAGATATCGTCGAGGAGTTCCGGTAGCCATAGTTCTTCAGCATCAGTTCCACTTTACCACTTTATAGTATTTGAATGCAGTTACTAAACTTGTTGCTGAAAACACTAAAATCACTATATGTATGCCTATAATGTTTGAGGAGCTTCCTCGATTTCTCCAAGAGCCCATCATCAGATGCTGAGTTGGTGACAATGGGACCACCTCTGAAGTGTACCGTCCATATCCAACAAAAAACGAATTTTGAAAATCGGTTCACACTTGACAGAGAAATCGGTGACCATACATTATAAAAAAATACATACGGTGGAACCTCGTAGAAAGTCCTCTTTTTTTGAAGTCGGTGGTTAGTTTTAGTAACGCTTCCTATTTTATGGCAAAGAAAAGGCACACGAGCACTCAGGCCACCTGCCCCCTCTTTCATCATATCAACAACGACAGGGGTGACATCTTAGTGTTCATGGCGCAGCTTATATGAAACGTAGTGATGTATAAGCGTGTTAACTTTTCAATGTATACCTAATTGTCACCTGTCACGTGTCGTGTCATTGTCCAGATGGTGAAATAGGCGGCTGATGGTACGTGGGATCTGAGACACATGGACATTTGCATTCTCAAGATGGGGACGCTGAGAACTAAAATGGAATGCACTATGCTAGATTTGATTTCACACTAGCGATGCTGACGGACTCAGCACAAGGTCACCACTAAAAACCAATTTTTTTTAGGGTTCCGTAGTCAAAATAGGAACTCTTATAGTTTCGCCATGTCCGCCCGTCCGTCCACAGCCTAGCGCAAAGACTCTACTAGAAAGCTGTAATTTGGCATGAATATACATTAGTCACGCCAACAAAGTGGTTAAATAAAATCTTAAAAAAAAATATGTGTTCCCCTCTTTTCTTCTTGTCTACCCCATTGTGTAGGATGTCGTTGGATAGATCTTTTAAAATATTGCGGGTTTGTAAGAACCATTTTTCTATAAAGGGATCTGTTTATGAAATATTAAGCTTTGAAGCGCTATTTTTTGTTAGAGTCAAGTGTGTCACACAGATTTAATTAAAAAAAACACTGATTGTTGAGTTTCCTGCGGCGCTTCTCAACTGGTAGACTCAGACATGTGAAATAATATATTTTTTTAAACATTATCATCGTGTGGTTGCCGGGTAGAATACTACGACCATGTCTTTCCGTGAATGTCATAAGAGGAGACTAAGGGAATAAGGGCTTGTAATACTGTTAGGCGATGGGCTTGCAACCTGTCACTACACTAGTAAACTTCTTGGTTTGATTTTCCAAAATGTGGTCACAAAATTATAAACAAGTATGTTTTTAGTTTTTTCTATTACTGTAGCTCTGCCTACCTCATTTTGGGCATGAAGGCGTGATGTTATGTATGTATTAAATCCGAATCATATCAAATATCAGTTGCAATTGTCATCTGTGTACAGTCGAACAATGTAGCTGTACATTTCAGTACCTTGTCGCAATAACGTAATAAAATGGGAGTGGTTTGAATTTCGTGTATCAATAACTGTGACAAGGTATTTACATGTTCAGCAGTTATAAATTAGAACGTACGCACATGCACAAACACGCACACGCTGCCAACGTTAGCCTAAGCGATTTAGCAATATCAGAGGAGGGCATCCGAGAAGTGGCACGTCAGATCTGCGCAGGAGTCAGAGGATCAGTTTATCTATCGGTGGCATCCACTGCATGCCGACACGTCTTTAACACAAGTGCCGCAGTCCATTCGTTCAAGTCAGTTGTGGGTATGCGGCGGAAATGACCAATTAAAATGAATTAATTGTTTGTATGATGTACAATTACAAGACATGTTCGCATCAATATAGATAATGTACATAGTCGAGCTCATCAAATATCTCTTCCAGTTAACCTTGGAGTAGAATAAGCAAGGACAATGAAAGATGTTAGACAAATTAATAAAATAACATAAAATAACACATAGTACACATATATTCCAGAAACAGATAAAAAAACGGTTTTAATAAAATACATGCATATATAATAAAATATACAAATATAGTAAAGGACCAACACTCAGACTCATCTTGTTTATTTAGCTACAACTTCCCCACCTTTCCCTCAATGAAGCAACAGATCTAGATTGATTGTAATATAATGATTACATAGAGGAACATCGTAAGTATTAAGAGATTGCTACCACCAAACAACCAAGCAACAAAGAATGAATGAATGAATGAATGTATTCCAGTCAGGGGGGAAAAGAGCCGGCGAAAAGATTAGCATAAAGTCTTTGTCATGCCTCAGAGCCCACCGCCAAAAGGTGTTTTATCAGCTCGTTTACTTTCCCCGCGCCAATAAATTAGAGAATATACGACTCTTTCAGAAATGTTACAGAAACACCATTTCTTAGTGAGCAGTATTTAAATTCATTTAGAAGTCAAGTCGTCTTGGTTAAAATATTACTCTCAAGTTTAATATTGCTTATCTGAAGGAATTATTTTTACGATGTTGCACGTTTTTTGCGTTTGCGTAAGATATCAAAAAGTATACAACATAAACGCTCCTCAATCATAAGATGATATTACGCACGCAGATAATGAAATTAAACTGAAAACAGTGACTAACATTTAAAACTAGTCATTTCCCCCTGACTGGAATACTACAATTCATTGCATCTTGGTTGTTTGGTGGATAAAATGGTGGTAGCAATCTCTAAATACTTACGATGTTCCTACTCTCGTTGAAATTCCCAATTTAACAGATGCTAAAAAATTATCAGTTGTTAAAGTATTGTTGTCTGAACTCATTCAGCTCCTTAAATAATAAATACATATGTAAGTATGACACCACGTATGCGTTATATACAATACATATAAGTAGTGGGGACTATTGTCGCGTCGTTCTGAAACCCAATATTACAATAACCTCAAACCCATATTTTGTACTGAGTTGAAAGCTGCGACCAAAATACTATACAAGAGAAAATCGTACCAAAATAATTATAAAACCACCAAGACGGGTACAAATATTCACGCTCATCACACAAACATTTGCCCATACCGGACCACTAGCTTTTTAGGTCACTAACAAACAACTACCGCATCGTCAAAATATACACTACCGAAGCAAATAACACTGAAGTGTTCAAGATTTAACAGCCTATAAACTAGTGAACTCGATATATCACAATCGCTTCTTCTACCTTAATCCTAAAGTTCATCATCATCATCATCATCATCATATCAGCCGAAAGACGTCCACTGCTGGACATAGGCCTCCCCCAAGGCTCTCCACTTAGACCGGTCTTGTGCCTTCCGCATCCATCGCGATCCCGCCATCCTTACGAGGTCGTCGCTCCATCTTGTTGGAGGCCTACCAACAGCTCGTCTCCCGGTCCGTGGACGCCATTCGAGAACTTTCTGGCCCCATCGGCCATCAGTCATCCTAAAGTTAAGAGGACTTAAATATATGAAGACATAACGACAATGTACGCGATACTGTCGGCATTTCTCTACGCATCAAAGGAGTTAATAATCCGTGGCTCTGGAAGATATATTCTCTGTTCGATGTGACAGCCTATCACGTCGTCTGCTATCCCCGGTTATTTACCACATAATATTACTAACGTTTTCAATTTCAAAGTCTGTATCTGATTGTTCTATTTTGTAAGTGGGCGTTTTCCAAAAAAAAGTGTACATCGTTAAGGATAAAGTTAAGAGAATTTAACTTTTTCCATTTCATCACGAAAATAAGCCATACATTTAGATACGTTAATTTTCGTGACGAAATGGAAAAAGTTAAATTTTCTTAATTTTGTCTTTAACGATGTACTTACACTTTTTTTGGAAAACACCCAAGTTAGTATGTCGTTCCTTTAGGATTCCGTCCCAAGTACTAAAAAAACCGGAACCCTTATAAGATGACTTGGTGTCTGCTTGTCTGCCAAGACTGTTTTCTCTAAAACAGCTTAAGCTATCGAGCTAATATTTGGAATAACTGCAGTATTTAGTGTTCCAAAGAAATCCTTATTATCAGAATTGGACATTACTTATTTTGTAATAATATATTTTTTCGAGAACATCGTTTAAATACCTTGCTGCCGAGATAGGGTAATGTTAGTAACCTGTGTTTGTATGATACCCTTTTATGCCTTAGTAAAAAGCACTTTGACAAACGTGATGTCGTTAGATTCGTTTTAGCGTTGCAAGTGTCACTGATAACTTTACCATAAAAATGCATTGTCATCGGTATTAGGAACAGTCAGAGTCAAAAGTAACTGATCACTTCAAGTGACTTTTGTACTTTATGGCATTAACACATTAGAAAATCTGGTTTGACATTGGTTTTGTGGCAGAAAAGCGGCAAGGTACTCACGTGATCAGTTACTTTTGACACTGACTGTACATATAATAAAATAATGATTCAAAAAACTATTTAAACCGTCTTCAAAAAGCAAGAAAACACTTCTTTTAAAATGATAGATACTTAATGTCAGTCCGACTGAATTCAGTCTTGCTTTTTGAAGACGGTTTTAAGTTTTTTAAAACATTTATTTTCTTTCAGAAATAGTGATCAGATATAATAATACCATTATGTACAGTCAGTGTCAAAAGTAACTGATCACGTGAGTACCTTGTCGCTTTTCAGTCACAAAAGCAATGTCAAACCAGATTTTCTAATGTGTGTGTGTGTGTGTGTGTGTGTGTGTGTGTGTGCCATAAAGTACAAAAGTCACTTGAAGTGATCAGTTACTTTTGCCTCTGACTGATCCTAATACCAATGACAATGCAATGGATCCTAAAAGCTGAGGTGGCAACAGGATCTCTGATTATTAAACGTAGGCCCTAAAAAAAAGAATGTTTTTAAGAGATTTTTTCCCCTTGTACTTTTAAAAGTGGCCAAAAATCAGTCTGATTTACGTATATTCTGTTGCCGCAGGCAAACAATTTGGTACTCTTGCGATAACTTAGGCCTGGATGACTCGTCAAACAAATCAGCCAACTAAAGCCCCAAAATCTCTGCAACGTCTATTTAAAGTGATTAATTTTATTACGCGAATGTGTAACGTAATTGGTTTTTATAGCCGTCGGCGAGATTAAACGAGTAGCGGTTTCTTTTATGGCGGAAATCGCCAAAAGTGTCGCTAGAGAACCGCGGGTTTCAAACATGGATGCTTTTAATTAGCTAATAGTAAAACATTTATAACCGCCTACGGACCAACACTGTTGTTGACTCCTCTTGAGAGGATTGTGAAGCGAAGCTTAGAGCCCACTCACACTAGCGTTTTTGTCGGCGGTTTCTCGGCGGAGCGGGAACGCGACCGGAACGCTGCGAGCACGCGACGGAAACGCGGCGTGATTATGATAAGAGTTGCAAAACGCCACGGACACGCGGCCGTGCCGCAGCGGACAAAAAAGTCGCGACGTGCATGACGCGTTGTGCAGTTCTTGTACAAGTTTGTATTGAAATAGGGCCAAATAGAAACTTGTCAGGCTTTACATAAATATAGGAAAAACCTTTTTAATGTCTGGGCAGGTCATTCATTACACTGCCCGGAAAATAATTATTATTTCATGCTTGATCGTAAGATTACATGCCAACGGCCGTCAAGAACGAAATGCTTAGCCATAAACTAGGTATATTTTAGTGAACCAAAGCAGACTACACATTAAAAATTAAATAAACAGAATCGGTTCGCTGTCAGAACTATTTTCGGACATGCGATATACTGTCAATACTTCACACAAAGTTAACCGACTTCTAGCAATTCCATTTATAATTTTAAGTAGGTCCGAGTAGGTACCTACAATATTAAACTGTATTTATAGACGCTAGTAGTTATTCCGTTTCGTTTGCCAAAATCGTATTCCCTGCGCGTGCTGTGAACGTATCCACGATCGAATAATCCCAGCTAATCAATACTCCAGTTGCATATATTTCGGTCACTGTTCCTCGTATCTCTGTACCTACGCACGTCATTCTGTTCGGGTACTTCTATTTTTGGTGCAATCATAAAAAAATATTTTCCACTCAAATGTGAAAATAATTTATGTGGCTTTGTGATAACTGATAACGAGACCCGAAAAGATAACGTGATTGTGGAGTGTGGATAGATAATACGGTTAAACAAGCCGTTGTGGTTGGCTGAGACAGTGGTTGTTGGTTAATTGGAAATCTTTATTTTGAAGGTAAAAATGTTAGCGTTAGCGGTGCTATGTGCCATTGGATTAATACCTTACGGTAAGTTCACGTTCACTTTGTTAGACAACTTGTTTACCATCCGGTTCTTTATCTAAACATGATTCATCATTTCACAGAAGCTTTATTTTGTTCAATGCTCATTTTTCTGTTTTATTTTTTTTAATTATCGCGGTACCTATACATTTTTTTTCTATGTTAGTCACTGACTTACGAGCTGCTCTGCAACAAAGAGCTTTTCTTGATTTTTTTAGTCGTTATTTTATGTATACTTAGGCGTTGTTTTGACCTAATTAATAAAAGATAAAAGAAAAATTGACAAATTAGCATTGACGAGTCAGCAAGCCGGTCGTACCATCAGTGACATTTCCAACTATTGTCAACAAACAAAACACGGTTACATCCGTTGCGTCACTGTACCACGAATTAAAATATTTAGTACAATGAAACAGAGCCGCCCGCGCCACGCGACAATAGCAAGCGGCGCAAGCGCATCCCGTCTAGCAACTACTGCTAGATAAATATTTATTTATTCCGCTGTTGACAAACGTATTTACATTGTCAATGAGCATCTGAGCATGGCGACATGCGCGTGGGCACTGAATTCTATGTTGATCGTCAGTTGTTTATGAATTGGGTCAGTGCTGTGACTGCGCCGGCAACGTATAAATAGACAAACGAGTTTTGAAAGAATTATTAGTTCCTGTTCTTGTAAAATGGCGTTATGTCGTGTTGTCAGTATTTTCCTGTGTAGAACACGTACTTGCTACGCCAGAACTATAATTATGTTCCTGATTATTAGACTCCTGTATTGTTTTTAACCTAACTGTAGACGGTGCCGATGTCTCGGAATTAAAAACAAGAAGTTAAGCTCACAGAAAACGTTTAATTATGGAAATTTCCAATAACACGTGTTAGAATCAAAAGAAAGGGCGTAACTCCGTGTGTGTCGCGCGCGGTTAGCCGAGGACTGCCGACTCAAAAAATACATCGCCGGCACACACGAAACCTACCCGCCATGGATATAAATTTACAAATGTACCGCACCCAAATGGTACCTAATAATAAAGTACACGCAGTTATAATAAAACAAATACATTAAAATTAACCCTAAGATCTCGTCGCTAACACGCCCCACCCTAGTGCTGGCTCAGCACTCATCAACTAGAGGGATTCTAGCGACGCGCGCCGCCGACCGCCGGAACGTGCCGGACTGGGTCTGGACCTCGACCAGCCGGACGCGCCCATCCTTACCTGGGAACACTCGCCGCACGATTGCTCTCGGCCACACGTTGCGCGGCGCTGCGGGGTCCACGACGAGCACCAAGTCTCCAACCTGTAAGGGTTTTTGCTCCTTGTTCCACTTTCTTCTAGGAAGCAGCTCCGGCAAGTACTCCTTGACCCATCTTTGCCAATACATGTCAGCTAACCTTTGACTTTTCCGCCATTGCTTCCGCAAGTATAAATCGGAATCGTCAAAGGTGCCTAAAACGGGTAAGTTTGAAGCGGTTCCTAAAAGAAAGTGGTTCGGCGTCAGCGCTTCGTTGCTGCCCGGTTCCACTGACACGTGGGTTAGCGGACGGCTGTTGACGATGTTCTCGACTTCCATCATGAGGGTGTTGAGTGCCTCGTCTCTTGGCACACGTTCCTTAAGAATGATGCTGAGAGAGGTCTTGACGCTGCGTATCAAACGTTCCCACGCCCCACCCCAGTGGGGACTCGCGGGCGGTATAAACGTCCACTTGGCTCCATTGTTTGATGCTTCATCTCTAAGTGTGTCTTCGTCAAGCTCCTGTATGGATCTCCTTAGCTCGTTGTCAGCGCCCCGCAGGTTTGTGCCATTATCAGAGTAGAGGTAGCCCGGCCATCCACGGCGCGCTGACATACGGCGGAGAGCCATAATAAGCGAATCAGTAGTAAGAGAGTGGACGATCTCTATATGAATCGCCCTCACAGTAAGGCAGGTAAAAATTACTCCGTACCTTTTCTCACGTCTCCTTCCTACCGCCACCTCCATAGGCCCAAACAGGTCGAGCCCGCAGTGCGTGAATGGTCGTTGATGATGCGCCACTCGTCCCGAAGGTAAGTCACCCATCACAGGAACTTCTGGTTTAGCTTTTCTAATTTTGCAAAACATGCATCTCGTAGCTACATATTTTACAGTAGGTCTTATTCTAAGTATAGCATATTTTATTTTCAGGTTGTTTACCACGGTCTCCTGGTTGCCGTGCGCGGCTTTTATGTGGTAATGTCCCACGAGTAGCCGGGTCACGTGGTGCCGCCCATCTAATAAAATTGGGTTTTTTGTTTCAGCTGCGACGCCGCGTGCAGCGTCGATGCGACCGCGGCAACGGAGTACACCGTGCTCGTCCAGGTAAGGTGACCAGGTAAATAGACGGCTGCTTTTTTCTAAACTTTTACCTTTATTTATAGCATCTACGTCGGCGCCGAAAGACTCGAACTGAGCCTGTCGGATCAGCAGCAGCTCAGCCTTCTCCAATGACTCCAATTCGTTATCCTTGGTGAGTTTTCGACACTTGCATATAAACTTTAGCACGGCACTGGTACTTCGCAACAGACGCAACCAGGAGGAGAAACGTTCGGGTTCTGGAATTGGTAAACATACATGTAAGTTTTTTACAAGGTTAACACGTTCTGTATTTTCAACCGGTATCGCATTAGTAGGGTCAATAACATTACGCGGCCACGATGATTTATCGCTTCGTAAAAACGTCGGACCCTTTAACCATTCATTTTTAAATAGGGCATCGTCATAGGTGTCACGTGTAGCTATATCAGCGACATTTAATTTGGTAGGGACATATCGCCACTCGTCACTGCGGCTGAGTTCGTCTATCTCCCCTAACCGGTTTGCAACGAACGTTTTATAGTTGCGCGCATCATTTCGTATCCAGTGCAGTACGGTGGTTGAGTCGCTCCAAAAGAAACGTCGGTGTACAATCAGCCGGTGCTCTTTTAGCAAACTATCCGCGAGTCTGGCAGCTAACAGTGCAGCCTGCAGTTCTAAACGCGGCACGGTTAATGATTTAACTGGCGCAACTCTGCACTTACTAGCTACGAAGGCAACAAATATCTCATTATTGCACGTCCAACGAAAATAAGCCACTGAGCAAATAGCCAAAGTCGAGGCGTCGCAAAAAACATGCAATTCTAAATTATCATAATAAATAATTGATCTCGTAGCACATGTCGGCATCGTCGTAGCAGTAGTGTTCTCGTAGCACCGCGTAGCACACTGCGATGGCGATGAAGACGTCGGCGCGGGTCGCGCGGGGTGAAGTGTGTCTGCTACGCTCGTAGCACTGCCGGTCGCCAGCACATTATTTTTATGTTTATCTGACCCGCTCGCATCTACAGAACTTAAGTAACACCTTGGCACTCGAACGTTCCGCATTTCTACTAATAGATTTATCCATTCAATCCACTTAGAAAAAATGTTGTTTGGAATGCTATCATCCCAACCAACACTTAATTGCCAAAGTGCTTGTATCATTATTTTACCCTGTATTGTGAACGGGGACAGAAAGCCGAATACGTCGAAAATCGACATTATTACTCGAAGCATAATCCTTTTAGTTGGCACTTGTGAACCGCTGATAATTGCCTCAGGTATGCGTTTCATAGACAAGTCAAAACCGAATTCGTCTGAGGCCGGGTACCAGATAAGGCCAAGTGTTCGTTCACCATCATACTGCCGATCCAATTTAAACCTTAAGGCTGACGGGCCTAGGGCTTCTTTTGGCACGCTGTCTAAAACTGCCTTGCTGTTACTAGTCCAGTTGCACATTTCGAACCCGCCTTCCTTATGGATAAAAATAATATCTCTCACCATTTGTATCGCCGCGGCTTCGTCCGGCGAGCTGTCCAAGTAGTCGTCCATGTAATGCTGCCCACAGATGGAACCGGCGGCGCCGGGCATTGTGGACTCGAAGCGCTGCGCGTTCCTATTCTTGACGTACTCATCGTGAAGATCACGAAGCGCGCGCGCGCGAGCGTCGTCGGCCGCGTCCCCCGTCGCAACCAACAGCAGGCCAGCAGGCCCGGGCGCGTCACGGGCGCGAGGCACCGGCGGCGGCGCGCGCACTACTCCGTGGACACACCAACCTAGGGGGGTGCGTGTAGCGGACGGCTCATTAGGTTTGCCTACACTAACTTCTAGAGGTAGCAATAAATGGTAGTTGTCCTGCCCAATCAACATTTCAGGTACACATCGAGTATTATTAGACAATAATTTATCATTTAACTTTTGTAAGTGGGCATATTGATTACAATCAATTACACATAGCTCCTGCTCTGGCAATTTTAAGCTATCGACACTTCGAACATTTATGTTAAATATACGCTCATTACTTAGACCAGATACATTTACAGATAAAACAGTAGTCGTACACACAAAATCGCTGTCGTTCCACGCTCCGCTAACGCGCATGGTCTCTGTGCGCCCGCCGCCTAGGCCGGCGCGTGCGGCCAGCGAGCCGCTTATAAGTGTTATCGTAGAACCATCATCTAACAGTGCATTTGCAGTTATAATGCCGTTCGGTCCATGTATATTAATAGGTATCACTTTTAGTAAAACTTTATGCTCACTTGAGTTTATATGCGAAACTGTCTCGGTAGCCGGGCCGGCATCAGCTGTTTCCGACGTGTTGCGAGTTACCTGTGTAGCCTCGTCGTTGCGATTCCGACTGATGACATAGTGTAGCAGCCGGTGATGCGCCTCGCCACATTCGTCCTTATCGCAGGCGGGCGCGGGGCAGGTTTCGCGTTCGTGGCGCGACACCAAACACTTGAAACACACCCCGTAACGTTTCACATGCCGCCACCTGTCCTTTCGTAACGCTTTTTTAAACGGCTTACACTCAGTTAGTTTATGATTTGCGCGATGGCAAAATAAACACTTACTCGTACTGTCACTTTGCGTTGATTGCACTAACACTGTTCGTGGCTGGCGAGCGTTGTAGTGGTCACCTTTGCTTCTTGCATGATGCTGATAGCTGACGCTGTGTGGATCCGTGAACTGTATATTTGATGTAGTAGATATCTTCACTGCCTCTTCGTTTAAGAAATCGCCAAGTATTTCCAGTCGTGATTTCTTACCTTCTTTTATTATAGGAAAACTATAATCGGACCATTTCGATAACACAACAGTCGGCAGCTTAGATAAAATAATATTCACTATATTTACGCCTTGTAGGTACTCGTTTTGGCCGATAGCTTGCACTGCTGCAATAAAATTTTTAACTTTAACAGAGTATGACACAATGTCTTTATTGTACTCAGTTGACATAGGTGGAAGTTTTTTTAGTCCCTGCGTAATTTTATTTAAGATGCTGTCTGCGTTGCCAAAAAGTAGCTCTAACGTCTTCATCACAACGTCCGGCGTTGTGGCACTTATCATGAGAGCTGAGACTGCTTCCTTCGCGGGTCCTTGAAGACACTTCCTTAATCGCCATAGATTTTCCTTCGGGCTGAACCCGCACACTTCCGAGGACTCTTCGTAAGCCTGCTTAAACTGGAGCCAGTCCAGTGGGTCCCCGGAGTAGGTAGGTAGGTCTCTCGGGGTAGACATTCGGCTAAGCAGGTTTTTGTCGGTCCTGTTGTTCGTGGAATTAGCGGTAAGATTTTGTAATGCACTCGCGAGCATTTGAACCGTTCCATTAGAAGTAACGGGGTCAACTGCTGCCGCCGCCGGCGGTCGCCGCGAGCCCGTCGGGAGACCATGATCGGGGGCTCGTGGTGCAGATTCACGTTCGCGCTGGTTTTGTTCCAGCCACTTTTCCACGTCCATATTGCTGTCAGCGTGCAGCTCATCACTTGGACTGTATGTTTGATCGTCATCCTCATCCATTAAGTTGGCTAAGTCCATCTCCAATTTTTTATCGATGAGTTCCATTTGAATACGCGCTTTTTCTTGAGCCGCTTCTAGTTCCAGCTGTTTCCTCCTTGCCAGCACAGACGATGAAGTAGATTTCGACGTAGACTTTCGACTAGCGGGCGCGGCGGGGGGCCGCGGCACCCGGTGCTCGGACTTTACGCTGCTACTCGGTATTTTAAATTCAGCGGGCTGCTCATCGTTCTGCGTAGTTCCATCGGTTGGCTGAGGTGTTGTTGGCTGCTGGAGTACCCTTCGGTCCTCGATTTCTTTGTTCTCGCGTTCCTTGCGGGTGTTGCTGCGAGTTTTCGACATTTTCCCAGGCGTCCGAAACATAAATCCGGTCGAAGTGACCACTTTGTAGACGGTGCCGATGTCTCGGAATTAAAAACAAGAAGTTAAGCTCACAGAAAACGTTTAATTATGGAAATTTCCAATAACACGTGTTAGAATCAAAAGAAAGGGCGTAACTCCGTGTGTGTCGCGCGCGGTTAGCCGAGGACTGCCGACTCAAAAAATACATCGCCGGCACACACGAAACCTACCCGCCATGGATATAAATTTACAAATGTACCGCACCCAAATGGTACCTAATAATAAAGTACACGCAGTTATAATAAAACAAATACATTAAAATTAACCCTAAGATCTCGTCGCTAACACTAACTGTGTTCAATTTACACCATTATACGCCGCTCGTAAACAATCATAAACATATTAAGGTTTTGTAATATAATTTACTGCTGTTAGCTTCTATCTATACGCCTGTAGAAAGCAGCTCTCCTAAGCCGCGGTTACAATGGACGAGGAGCCGCTTATCCGTGCACAATTATGTCAGCCGCCTATCATCCACTTTCCCGCCGCTCTTCACGCATCGACGGCTGACCACCATCTTAAAACCACGAACAGATCGATGGAGCTTAAAATGGTACTGCTTTACGATGTATTTTGCTATACTAAAAGTTAGAGCAGGTATAACAGTCTCAAAGGGCACGTTCCTATAGAGAATAAAGAAATTCTTGTGCTTCAAGAGACCGCATTATCGTAGGAACTTTCTCCAGGGCGTCAAAAAGCCGCTAGCATGGGAGCACGTGTATAGCTGCCCTTATTGAAACATTCCGCCTCATTTCGCCGTCAGTACTCTAAGACAAAATTAGACGGTACTCGCGGAATCGTACCACAACAGGAAAACTTTAATTCGCGTTAATTAGTCGATATGTTATATTCAAAAGGAGAAAAGTGAAAGAAAAGCGAACGATCGAGTTAAATAAGTGGCCGCCGTGGGCACGGCATGCCGACGCATCGAGAGCGGATTCTCTCGCTTTCAATAATTACGTAGCGTACGCGCTGAGTGCATCGGAGCGACAGGCTGATGACCGGTAAAATGGCGCGAAACGCGAGAAAATGACATATGATTGCGGCGGTTAAAACAAACGTAAACTGCGCACTGGAGCGGCCATTACGATCCCGGCCGATCAGTTACGCCGATAAGTAAAGGCGGGCGCACACTGCGATTGGTCATGCGGGACCCGGCAAATGTCAGGAGTCAAAAGTCGATCGAGATGAAGTCGCCATGGCGAGTCGGTGATTAGGGGGTAATTTAGGGGAGCAAATTGGTGATCACGATCCCACGTAGACACAACAGTAGTTATTGGATTTAGGGGAGACTGTTTGCGTACTGATTGGCGTTAGGCTCTAACCGATACTTTAACAAGACGCATCGCTAAACAACATATTTATGTATGACCTAACTTGGTGAATAATTTCTAAAGCCAAGAAGTAAAATTAGACGGTTCAGTCTGTTTCCGAGTGCATATCAAATAAAACATAATTTTAAGAGACAGCCGTTGTACTTGGGCAGGCATCTTAACTCTAACACAATCTTGTATACTTAATCAATCACCCAATTATTATTTTTTAAATAGTGGGTTTTTATTAAAAACCTTGCCATTACAAAACCACTGATTATTCAAGGCTAAATACGGATTACATCCAATCATAAAGGACAACATTATTCTGATATCAATAATCCTCATAAATCGATCACAACGGCCGATTCTTTTAAAAATAAGTGGACAAAGCAGACACATGTACGCAAGTGGTTCTTGCAAAAGATTTACGATAAGAAATACCGCATGATCGATGGATATTTGCGATCGTACGACCTAGACCCTTAAAACGCACTTTTGAACAAGTAATACAAGTATGATTACCATTTTAATCAAATAATAAACGTGACGTTAAATCAAAAGTAACTTAGCAGCAAAGAAAATGTAATTACAACTAATTTCCGAATATAGGCACTAGAAGTTATTCTATGTCTCGATTTTTATAACATTTAGCAGTATGTAGGTACTACTTTCGATAGAACGTTCTCTTAATGCTTCTGCTTAGTTTGCCTAGTCAGACTATGTACAGTCAGCGTTATATAGTACGTAACAGCCAAGATCACCAAATAGTGGGAACATTCAGAATGCTCATTAACATCAACGTAGCCTAAGTGATCAAATTGTTCAGGTCATCCACAGCGCTCAAATATACCGGAGCACACACAACGGCAAGTACTTGATTACATTCAAGATGCCGCTCGTACCGTTTCCGTTGATTGTTTCTGTGTACCGAGAGCACATTAACCTAACCTAAACTATCCGCTAACTTATTTTTCGTCTCTGTTTGGACATAGTCCATTCTGCCATTGCCGTAGTCCATTTTGCTAAGCCAAATAGAAGTATCTCAAATAAAACACTCGTGTCAATCTCAACCTCATTTCTAAGAGGAGAGGATTGAATCTACTTTGGCAATTGAACTTGAGATACTGTTTATTGTCTTCGGTCGCGGAGAATATTCACTAAAGATGATTGATTGTAATAGTTATGGTTTTTATTTTTAACAACAGTGACGCCTGAGAGCTGCTTTTACCAGCGCTGTCTGGGCTGCAATCCAGAAGAAGCGTTCACTGCCGGCTCGCCTGTGGAATGCCACCCATCCAACTGGGTGACGGCGGAATGGATCCACAACTTGGGGCACCCACCGCCATGGACAGATTCGAAGGTGCCTATAGAGTACAGGTGCTTGAAGATGGTGGCCACGCCAGATGATAAAACATGTGAGTCTTACGCGGGTTTATATATTTAACGATGCGGTTGGCCTTATCGGTAGCGATCGGGCTCGGGTTAGATCCCCGGTAGAGTATAGGTATTTTGTGCAATCTTTTTTTTCTAATTATTAATGTAACGCGTTGGCCTAGTTGTTAGTGACCGTGGTCATCCAACTCGGACCTCAACCTCAACATCCAACCCGGCACCTCTAGCTTCGTAGGCACGATGCTAGAGGTTCCGGGCTGGATTCCCGGTATGGGCAAATATTTGTGTAATGAACGCGAATATTTGTTTCTTAGTTTGGTTTATTTCTTTATTTTTAAGTATGTATTTCTTGACATGAGTTTCTTATATAAGTACTGTTGTCTAGTAGTAGTTGGTGCGAGATTGTCCCTTGATTTATTTATCTATTACTAGCGGCCCGCCAGTAGCTTCGCCCCGCTACAAATTTCTGACTTTCCCGGTGGATTTTTCTGTTTTTTCTTTCATAAGAACCTTCTCCTGACAGTAACAAACACAATAAAAAGAATTAGCTAAATCGGTTCACCTCCTCTCGAGATTTGCACTTAGCAACACATTCAGCGATTCATTTTTATTATGTAGGTACAACTATGTACATCGTCGCTTAGAGCTTTGTGTGGGACTGGGTAAAAAGTGTGGGAATTGTCAAATTATATTTAACTGGCTGTTGACTGCCACTGTCCACGTAGAAGTGGTTTATCGCGGGTAAAAAGTACCATTATGTTCTTTCTCAGGGCGTAAGCTATCTCCGTACAAAGTTTAATAGATCGGTCCAGCTGTTTAGTCGTGAAAGCGTAAGACAGATAGGCAGAAAGACAGAACGGCTTCCGCATAAATAATAATAATATTAGTTTTAGTATGTATGGACTCTG
The DNA here is from genome assembly GCA_949316455.1 of Acleris holmiana. Classification (NCBI taxonomy): domain Eukaryota; kingdom Metazoa; phylum Arthropoda; class Insecta; order Lepidoptera; family Tortricidae; genus Acleris; species Acleris holmiana. Next base: position 13,907,646 of record OX438777.1, read on the forward strand.
GAATGAATCGCCTGAATTTAAATTGTGAGCAATGTCGTTCGGTGTTACTTAATATCAATGAGGTTTTTATAAAATGTTCACCTGATTATTTTAAATCAAATTAATACGATCAAAATCAAAGCACGTTTACGATTACGATACTGTACTGACATTATTGTGATTAAAAATAACTATGAATATATGAATAGTATAATTTGTATGAATCCCTTTTTTGCACAAATAAAGTAATTACGAGGATTAATCAGCTAATTCTATAAAGGATCAGGTAGGTTTCAGTTAGGTTTTTAGATTAAACTCGCAATGAATAAATTTCTAATAAATAAAACCCCCTCTTTTTCGTCGTTTGAAAATTATGATTATTTTGTTACCCAAAAACTGCTACCTAATGTAGTGGTTACCATTCGAAAATATTGTAGGTAATTTTATTTGTTCTCAGATGGCAACACTGTTGACGTCATTCGCGGTTGCATCCCCAGAGTACAAGTGGACTCTGTCTGCCTCGCTCTTAAAGCCGTAGAAAGAGCAAGAGGCCACAGCGACGCGCATTGTTTTACATGCAACAGAAATAATTGTAATTCGGCTACGAGGACGCAAATCTTGGCAACACATATTCTAATTATTAGTAGTGTCATGTACTATTTAATTTACTAAATTAGCTAGGAATTCTGTATTGTTTACCTAGCGATAGTTTTAGCCACGTAGAGACACTTTTTGATGTAGCTGTCTCATTCTGACCCAACCTGAAATATCATTTACCGGAATGGGTCAGAAAGCGACTTTCGTAATAACTTATTAATAGCTTGGCAAAAGATATTGACGTGACCGACCACAGGTGTAACAGCAGTGTGGTCAAAGTAGCAACCGCCACAAAGGATCAACTGGATCATTGCGTAAATTCACAAAATCATTACATGGCGCTCTTTTAGATTTTTCACTGCCAAGCCATCATCGTCCTCGGTCGTATTGAAATAAGATCGAAATTTATTAACACCGCAATTTGTCCGCGTCTCGTATTTGTGGTGTTCATTAATTTCGATCTTATTTCAACACATCCAAAGACGGTTATGCCTGGCCAGTGAAAAAATATTTGCGCTAAAGATGCTGAACAATAACATGCCCTGGGCTGGAATTCTGCACGGTAATAACGATATCGTTTTTGACCTGTTTCCGTATTGTCAACGTTTTGATAACTCTTATGTCATTTACAATAATGGCCACTGTGACATAAACGATTCTTAAACGTGTCAAACACGATATCGTTTTAACGCACCTGAATAGAGGCCCTGAAAGTAGTCAAAATTATAGTGTTGCCAAGATGTCCAAAAAAGCACCCTATTTTTTGCCAAGTTATTAGATGATTATATTCTAAGAGACTGAAACGAACTTACAACCTAAAGGCAGACATAACAGCTCGGCACCGGCATAGCCTCAACTCGAGCCGTTCAGTATTCTTTGCATGAAACTTTCAACTGTAACGCAAACTTATCGGCACCCTAAACGGCATCGCCTCGCCTTATATAAGGTCGGATTTTTATTCCCATTTTTTTAACAAAGTTACGTCACTGTCAAATTGACATTCCAGGGGATGTCAATGTTCGGGCCAGCAAGAAAAATAATATTAAGTAATAAAACAATTCCGCTGGAACAGTGACTGAAAAATAATTTTGAGAAATAATTAAAATTGAACAGAACAATTTTAATAAGATTCACTGGAAAGCGATTACGACGGGAGCACGAATTGTGAAGCGAGTAAAGTGACGTCTCACATCAATCTAGCGGCCCTCAACTTGTTGACACGGGTGAATCGAGTCGGTGATACCAGAGCAATAAATAAATTATACATACGAAAACAGTATTCTAGTTTTAAATTAATGTAACAAAGAGTTTATTTCAAAATAAATCTTGCCTGTTACAAGGCAAGATTTTTAAAAATATATTTTTTTATAATATATATTTTATTATAGTAAATCGATTTCTTCTATATGTGGAAAGTATAAATACTTTGAATGCTGCAAATGTTTTTCGTTAGCGGCAAGTGCGGCAACACTTTTGTTTACAATTTATCTGTGTGAAATGTGAATAAAAATCCGCCTTGAATGAGGCGAGGCGGTGCCGGGCCGTTGCCGAGCGGTTATGTCTGCCACAGCCTTAAGTATTTGGGGTTTAATGACAATAAAATACAATGTTATTAATCATACACAATTGTAATTACAATAATTGAACACAAAACATTTTAACTAAATAAAGTTATCCCTGTTAGAACCTAATACACAACCTTTCTATTGCCTAAAGTTATTTTAATTCAGGGAACAATAACCCAATGTTAATAATTTGTAAATAAGTGTTCATATTATAAAGCTAATTTTTATACAATTAGTGATATGTTATAAAATTCGAATGTTTATTACTTTATAAATGTCGTGTTACAGTTACGAAGCTTTTTATTCCGATATTGCGTGTCTTAAATAAAAATAGACTAGACATTTCTAACGTGCATTTTAAAATTAACGTCTTATCCTTATAACACATATTCCAAATGTGGGATTGCTAAAGTAACTTTGAACTTAAAGTAACTATCACATTGTAAGAAATTTGATTTAAAAAAATTGAGGTTGACTTAAGGAGGATATGGCTGCCACTAACAATTTGGCCAGTGTTCAAATGTAAATATTTGATAAACATTAGTCAAATGTCAAACTAACATAAAATATTGTTATTATTAAAGTTTCAGAGACCGTATTTAAATCTTGGTTTCTTCTTGCGTTTAAAAAAGTAAAATTAAATAGGTTAGCTAAAGTTATTAGCGTCTGTCTGAATTATATTCACACACAATTTGTTTACATTGTTTGTTTGGACTGAATGAGGTTTAGTACCAATTTCACCATAGGATGTTAAATTTAATCAATGTTAATCAAATGTTAGTTCATACATTTTGACAACTGTTAACACTCTAAAGGTCTGTTAAGTGGTTAACATCGTATAGTGAAATTGGAACTTAGTCACTGGTATAAATCGTATAGTGAAATTGGAACTTAGTCACTTACGTCACTGATAAAAATAAACTGACCTTTACTTACCCAAACAATCAAGTTGTCTACAAGTAATTACAAAATTCATACTAACGAGGATTACTCGTACTAAGTATTAAGTAAAAAAAATACTAAAACTAAAAACTAGCATCCACAATTAACATGTTTATAACATTAAAAAAAAAGTGTACATTTGTTAAATCATTACACTCAATAGATCAATTTGCGCAATACACGCTATTTATTGTTAAAAACGCCCCGATAAAAAAGATAGAAAAATATATGAGTAAGACATGATAAACAATAAAATTGTTCTGCATGCTTTTTGATTGCAATACATGATATTTTTAATTTGTTTTCCCTATTTGTACTATCAAATAAGTGTAATTAAATAAAATAAAATAAAAAAGGCAACAGAGATGTTTTTATACGGACATTGTACCGCAAAAAAGTTTCGAGAACTATCTTACTAACTACTATCAATAAGGACAATTCCATGGCAGAGAGTATCGTAAGTTACCAATTTCCAGCGCTGCTTGTTTTTTAGTGTGCATGTGTTTAGGTGTTTATATTTATAAGTAGAAAAATATTAGCATGAAAAGTTGAAAAAAACACACATTGAAATGGTAACTCGTTACATTATCGTGGAATTACCCAAAATCATTTCTAAGTATTTATAAATAAAGAGATACCTAGTATGAGTATGATGAAATAATCGAAACCAGATAAAATCTTACTCCTATATGACGAATAGACCCCGGTTTTTTGTGGCAATGACGTCACAATAGGGTATGTTGGGGAGTAAATGGAACGGTGTTAATTAATACAATTTGTCAATTTACCTTTTTTGACTGAATATTTTTTATTAACTAGGCATTCACGACAGAAAATATCATTATTACCGCAAGTCATTTAGAACAACTTTTGATCTGTTACGGAGAGTCAGTTAACGAAAGAACATCGTCGATTGATTAATCAATTGACAATTGACTTATAGGTAATTTATATCGTGGATGCCTCATAGTAAAACACCCAATAGACTAGGTTGCCGTATAAATTAACACCGTTCCATTTACTCCCCAAATTACCCTATTGTGACGTCATTGCCACAAAGATCCGGGGTCTAGTGACGAAACAACGCTAATGTCAATTTATTAATTGCCTACCTAAATAACACATTTGCAGGTACTATGTGAACTAAATGCCACAGCTAAATACAATTCACAAAAAAAAAAAACATAAAAAAACCTTACAAATAGTATTCACATTACCTACATCAACTACACCTATCTAAGGAATGTTTTATACGATTATTTGAGATTACGCTTTTTAGAAAAACCCTGCCATAGTTGTGCATTGTTGTAACTTAAAAACTATTATTAGAAAGCATTATTTATAAAAAGCATTGCAAAATAAACATCATAAGACATAATCAATAACAGAGATTCATAACCTCGATATTGTAAAACATAACCTCATATCACTCTACGTCAAGTAACTCATAATCTCTCTCTCGATACGTTATTTAACTAAAAATGCCACGAAGACAAAACCAATATTTTAAAAATTAAATGGTTAAAATTGTAAGTTTAGTTACAAGTATTCTAAATAAAAGCTAATATCACAATTTATCGCCAAGGTACTCGATCAAAATGCCAAATCTGTTCAGCCGACTCGCGACAACTCTTAGTCGATATGAGGTCACTCATACCTTCCTGACTCTCGATCAACTCGAGCGATAGACACAAGCCGTCCTTTGATTTTAACCTAGGCCCCTTCTGCAGCCAGATCTGCTTGGGATTGTCTTTGCAAGCCTTCCACATGGCTCGACCGCCTACACTCTGCTCTAGACATAAACTCTCATCAGTCATGATCTTACCTTCGGGAGTAAACACCACCATCAGGTCCAAGGTGTCCTGAACTTTGCTGCAGCTCACTCCTTGAGCAGGCACCGCCAGACCCGGCATCTTCGCAGCGACGGCTAAACAAGGCCCCTTGTCGCTACGAATCTTGCCAAACCACCTGTCTTCCGTCGGAAAGAAATGCTGAGGCCACACGTTGTTTAAATACCATTTGAAACTTTTGCACTTCAAATTCCTTCGCAACTCAATCCTCGAGTACACACTCTGCTGGTCACGAATCGCCGCAACAGCGGGATTGAACTTGAAAAAGAAATCGGCCCACTCGTCCATCCACACGGACGCCGCACGAGCCAAATTGGAGTTCAAAACCTTGGTGACACCTCCAGGGTACTTGTAAGGGCTGTGCCTTCTAAATATGTGCCCCACTCGGGAACACGGGGTGATTTCCACTCGGGCTCCACATTGCCAGGCTCTCCATGATAGTTCCAAATTTTCGGCTCCCCAAATGACCATTCCCTCGTCATACCCTCCCAATCGCCAGAACAAGCTCTTCCGCACTGCGAATAAACCACCTGCCATAGCTGGTGTTGGATACGGTTTGGAAGGGTTCAGTACCTTTTGCGACATAACTTTAGCGCTGGGCATCAGCCAGCGAAAGTGCAGGTTCCAACTGAAGGCTCCCCAGTGCGCGTCGATACTTTTCGTGTACGCCAGTGTGTCATCAGAAAGGAGGTCTATGTGGGGACATATGAACACATCGTCGCTTCCTGCCCGTTCTAGCAAGGGCTCTAACCAGCCTTGCGTTACCTGAAATAGTTCAAATTACAACATTAAAGAAAATGCATGCTTTAATAGTTTCATGATTTTCAGCAGTAGACGTCTTTAGCTGGTATTATGTTAAAATCCATGTTGTAAATGTTATTGGAATCGTCGACCTTCCTTTTAATTTTATGCAGACAATCAAATCAAAATGTTATTGCGGAGTTTTGAATCTATTGATTATTAAACACATTAAAACAAAATGCAATGTGATGAAAAATTGTTTTTTTTTTTATATCCGGTGTCGTGCGGGCTACTCTGACTCAGGGGTAAATGCCTCACATATTTTTTTCAAGGAAATACAACTTTTTAAATATCTATATATCTTCAAGATATTTTAGCTTATAGAACTGTCTCTTTTTGGCACACTTAATTCCATTAAGACTGTGCATATCAGCTATCTGTTTATGTTGCCTTTTATTTTATCGCTCCTTCCGAGCAACTCTGCCTGAACTTACACTGAATAGACTTCAAATTCGCTCATTTAATCAATTACCCAGTGACTCGAATACATATAAATCAAACACATAACTCTCTGAGAAGGTTCGGTAATTAGACTGAGTATAATGCGTGAAATAGAAACGTTATGCAAAAATAATAAGGTGATCAACTAATTACCTCGCAATGGGCATCCAAGAACACCAGCACGTCTCCATAGGCCTCCTTAGCCCCAAGCAACCGTGCCCCCACCAACCCTTTCCTCTCAGTGCTGCGTAACACCTGTACCTTCTCTAAGCTAGCTATTGCGTCGTCTAGCTCTTGGCCTAAATACCGTCTGTCGCTTGCGTCATCGACCAAAATTATCTGAAAAATATAGTAAAAACTGTTAGGAGTCAAAAGGAGAAATATCGCGAAAAAATCTTACGGGACCTTGACCTCAAGGAGATAAATAAATATCACGGGGCAATGTCACACAAATCGTCCTAGTCCCAAACTAAGCTCTAGGCTTGTACTATGGGTCCTAGACAAAGATAAACATACTTAGATAGAGAAATAAATACTTAAATACATAGAAAACATCCAAGACTCAGGAAAAAATACTCGTGCTCATCACACAGATATCTGCTCTTACCGGGATTAGATCCCGGGACCGCTGGCTTCGGAGGCAGGGTCACTCCCAACTAGGCCTACGTGTCGTCATAACATAACATCGTGTCATCGTGTGGATCGTTTGTGCAATTAACTTCTTACGCAATCAGCTATTTGAATGTTTGTGTGTACCGGCCCTGGAGGAACTCGTCCGGTTTTAGCACTATTAGCACCCTGGGCGAGATTTATACGACCATCTGCCATTCAAACTCATACGTTAAAAATCAACAAGTAATAACGAAATTTCTATTTGATTTAATTTGGTGCCGTCTTAGATGATTTTAGTAGGTATAAACACTTTAATGGCCTGTATCTCAATAACCAATGATGTCTACTTAATCGTGATAGTTTTATTTTTAAATTCGTTATATGCGCTTTTAATTACCTTTTTTTTCTTCATATTTTTAGTATTTGTAGTTTTGGATCCCTTCATCGAAAAATTGTTCGCACAAACCCACAATATTTTTGCAAGACCTATCCAACGACACCCCAAACTATGTGGTAGACTAGAAAAAAAAATACATCCCCACGTTACGTGTGGGGGAGGTACCGGCTGCGGACGGACGGGCGGACATGGCGAAACTATAAGGGTTCCTAGTTTGACTATGGAAACCTAAAAAAGGGAACGAAACCAGCCGCAGGCGCTCCTTTTTTTATCTGGCTCCCTGGGCGGTCGCCCAACCGCGCTCTAGCCTTACGCCAATACTGAGTTCCTCACGATGTTGTCCTTACGGGCATCAAGAAATGTATTTACTCGTAAGTTCAAAAATCTCATGGGTATATATGGTGACCGCGAGGGTCCGAACTTGGTGCCTTACGATCACGAGTCGACACCCTAAGGCACTAGACCACCGACGCTCGTAAAACATATCCCAATTTATAACTTCGAACATTGATAGTTCTAAAGAAAAAACGAAAATTCCAGATCGATGAAAAAAAAAAAAAACTAAATTATTGTACAATATAGTATAAAATAGTACCTACTGTTTGTCATGTTTTGAGCCAACTGCACTTGGAAGAGCGATGTTCTCTTAACACAAGTATATTTTTTACTTAAAAAGAGGCATCTACCATTATTGTAACCTAGTTTTTAGTTACTGAATAAAGCATTTATTATTATTATTATTATTATTATTATTATTATGATGTTGTAGGATTTTTTCTTTTATGGCAAGGAGAGGGCAACCGAGCAGTTAGTTTTGTTGCTCAACAAAAGCTTCAAACTCATCACCTGTTTCAATAGCTGCTGAGGGGACCGCATAATAACAGACATGACAGTCCTCATCAGGGTAGACCACGCTTCATTGTGGAACACTATGATGACCGTTGCCGTTGGCAGGTTATCTAGGTTGAACTCCACGCTTTTGCAACTGAAACCACAACCATTGTACAATTACGACATTAATGATCTAGATGCTCGCTGATATAATGTAACAATCCACTATTTGGCATCTTATTCTTGTAAGATGTTACAAGGTTATTCAATTTAAGTCTTTTAAAGTCAGATTATAAATGTACATGTAGATATGTAGTGAATTAAACACATGACATTGTTATATACATACTTACTTGACACAGTATGATATTGTACGCACGTTAAATCCAAAAGTGACACTAAATGACAAAAATATATATTTGAATAGTGACATTATTGCGTTTAAAAATAATTAACTTTTGAGTAAACTCCTTTTTTGCATAGTGTCACTGTTAAGCTGGGTACGAATCTGAGCGGCTCAGTCTGAGGCATGTTCGCCTCGCACGGCGAGCTGCTCGCGAGCCAAATTGTTGCACATAACCATGCGCGGGTGAGACAGCGTGCTCGCCGCGAGCCGACATTTCGAAATGGAGTCGGACACGATGACAGCCGTGGCTGCGTTTATCATAATTCACCGAATTATTAACAAAAAGAAGAAGAAATCGCCTCGGCGGTAGAACGGCTCAGCAACTTTATCGAATTTATACACGCCTCGCCTACAGACTAGTTAGAATTTGTCTTTCTGCCCGCGGCACGCTCGGATACACGTCCAAATTACGCGAGGCACGCACACCGAGGCGCCTTTGAACACGGTCAAAAGACCGACCCTCGACGGCTCGCCGCGCGCTGCTCGCGCACAGCGCGTGAGCGCGTACGAATTTGAACAAAGTAGGTGAGCCGTGCGTGCCTCAACCCGAGGCTGCTCTAATACGTGGGTGGGTACCTTTGGATTAACTGTGCGGTATGATTATGCACTACATCATCTGTACAGTACCATCCTAACTTCCTCAGTCCCCAGATTCCCTTGAGGATATAAAGGGCCAACTGGACGGTCACCAACAAGCCTCCGATAGTCGCAACAACTTAGGTAGCAAAAAGGGCGTATAGATGAAAAACTTACGTAAAGGACCAACGGCCGTAGCATGGTTGCCTTTATCGATGTGGATAAATTTGGATAACACATCTGTCACTCTTGCACTGACATACTGGTCAGAAAGTGATAGTTGGCTGGCCCTGTTGTATGTAGTTGTGTACAAGTGTTATGGAACTTACGTCAAATTTCAAATATAGAATGTCGAACGGTCTATACAGATGTGTTACAAACTTACAACAATAGGTCCATTACCTAAGTTTTTCACCTATAGTCAAAATAATGTTTGTTGGAAACAACTATCTACATGGTCGGTCCCGACCAAGGTCACGCTGTCAGAGGGCTCTGTTGGCGACCATCTAGCTGGCCCTTATTACCATACTTAAGGTTTCAATTACAATGTTACTAAAATAGGTATTGGCTGTTACGAGGCTATGGTTGAATTTCGTTTGCATGTCATAAAACAGCAAGGTTGAGACTTTAAAGTATGTACACTTTAGTTGGGATAACATAAAGTTTCTGCCCAGGATCAAGTGAAATAGTGTTTCCATCTACAAGCTCTATTTCCTTGATGAGAGATAAAGGATCTCATAATTATCATCACTTTAACATTTTCATTTCATAGGAAATTTAATTTTGATCACAGAACAGTTGATGAAATAAGCGGTTAAATTTAATTTAAAATATGATAGGCTAAATAACTTTAACCTTAAGGACACGGGTACACGGAGCCGGTACACGACTGCGGGTAAAAAACTACGAAAAAATCCGTCGCCAGTAACGCTTATCGAAATATTTTTCGATAGGCGTCCACCTGGTCCGTGCAAACAGCGTCAGCTAGCCTAGCCTACGTCCTTAGTCAACTGTACCATTATGAGTCTTAAACAATGTAAGAAATACCTGTCACTCCTCATATCTGGAAGGCTTCTATTGATAGAAATTTTATCACTAACAAATATATTGTATGAGTGCAACGCATACAAGTCTCTTGCAGTAATGAGTTCTCTTTGCTCTAGCTGCACTGGTCTACCTCCTTCCCCTGCACCTTGTACGGGAGCATAGTTGTTACTATTAATTATCTCTGGAAAAATTATTATATGTAAGTATGACAATTAAGACTATGTATTAGTCAATTTTGACTGAGGTCTACCATTTTGAATTGAATATACAAACAAAAGCAAAAAAATATATATATATATTTATTTAGGTACCAAAAAAACACAGTTTGTGCAGGTTTCACAAGACAGCAATGACCCACTACTCACCCACACTAGGTGTAGCCTGTATAGTGGGAATCAGAAGATACACGAGAGTACCGAAAAAAGTGCGGCAAATAAAAGAAACATGCAGTAAAAAAACATGATAACAAAAACTTAAGTAGGTATTCGTGTTTAGAAATTATGCGTGTACTTAAATAGAAATAATTAAATTTACTACTAAGATCTATTGTAATATAACTAACGAAGGAATGTTAAAAATAAGCTACACGGTCTAGACATGTAGCATTGTATTTGAGAAATAATGGAAAAAATATAACAAAGCTGATGTATATGAAAACTAACCCATTCACCATTAATATGCAAAATTTTCCTACTCACAAAAACACCACGCAATAAAACCAAATGAATATGTAAAAAGATAAAAAAAGATGTAAAGTGTTAACAAGTGGCCTTGACAATGACCTGTAAACCGAATAAAACCCAAAGTGATCACACAAACGTGAACTTTATTACAATTGAATAACAATTAAGCATACCATCAGATAAGTTGCCCTTGCCCAGACCTCCCACATAGTGCCCGACAATCACTCTCATTTTCTCCGTATTACCAAGTTTATCAGATTGCCAACTGAAAGAACAAAACATTTGATTGTTATAGTTGTAACATAGACAAGTACGTTTTTATATTTTATTAGAAAAAAATATGTATGTGTCAAACACATAGAAAGTGGAGGTGGTGTATTCCTATTTTCAGAGCAGACGTTTCAGGTTAAAGAATATTATCTCAAAAGAAATTTATACATTTCACTTTATTAGACTAACAGACTACATTTAAGCATGCCTTAATAAATACTTGCCCGTGAGTGTTGATTTTACTTAATTGATTTACATGGTTTTCTTTATTAAGATAAAAAGTTTACGAGCTAAACCAAATTATCATCATCTTTTTAATATAAGAACTGGCTAAAACGCGCCAACTTCGTTCTCATTGCGATTGTCCCTTTATTTACATGAAAATAATATATAACACTAATCATACCTTTTACCAAACTCTCGATGTTTTTTCATAGTGTTGTATAATTCCAAACTAACATAAAGCATGGCATTAATCAAACAAATCAATAAGATAGTTAACGAAGCTATCTTCTTCTTACGCCCTCTGCACAGCAGGGACCAAAAGTCCTGCAATAATAACACAAATTGTAAAACAATTATAAGAAAAATGATCAGTTGTAATGACATTTCAGTTTTCTAGAAAAAACTTACGCTTTGCAGCATCTTTGACTGGAATCCAAAAGAAAAACTTTAGTTAAAATGTGATTATTTAAAAAAACAATTAGATATTCTAAATATTTTTAATAAAACATGGTCATCAGTTCTCACACTTCTTTTCGATATAGTTCTGTGATTTATAACAATAATTGATAATCATCAATAAAGGTCATGACAAAAATAAACACTAAGTACACCTACATGGTTTTTGCTTTAACAAAAACCTCATTAGCACTGTGTTAACACTTAAAACACTTAACTAAACTAGGACCGAAACCTTGCTGATTTATGAGTTTTTTTAGGAATGTCAGCACAGAATGTCAGTTTAAAAACAAAATGTCAAGGTGATTAATGGTATGCACAGATTATGTATAATTTTTTTTTTCCATTTTTCTCACAAAATGGCAAAGGCAGAAGCCATGCAGCCATAGATTATGTATAAGGTTATGTAGTAAAGACAGAATGAATAGGAATCAACCATAGAATAAGAACTAAAGGCATATGGAACAGTGTGCAACAGTGTACGACCATGATATTTTAGCTTATAGAACTGTCTGTTTTTGGCACACTAAATTCCATTAAGACTGCATATCAGCTATCTGTATAAAATTATGTTGCCTTTTATTTTATCGCTTCTTCTATGCCTTTATTTAGTTCGACACTCGGCTTGGTATGTGAATCATCATCATTGTTTGGGTCACGTACTCAAAACAATCCAAGTTGGATTTAATGAGGCAAATTTATTCCGGAAAATAAGATATTTAATGTTTTCAAAGTAATTTCGGTACGGTTGACACATCTACTGTTGAAAATCGTTACAATAAACGCCCTCTCAAAATGGTTGCTTCTGCCGCAATAGATATCTGTATAAATGATTAATTATAAATATTGCAATGTCCTAGTGCAGTTTTGTAGAACTTTTATGTATATTAGTTGGCATAAATAAACAAATCAAAATAATAAAATTTACGATAGTTACAGTGGCTGACCTACTGTCATCCCGTTTTGTTCAAGTAGGTACTGTTAAGAAAAAAGAGATAATATTATTATTTTTGAGTATTTGATGTCGGAATGCATAGTAATTTTGCATAATCAAAAGGATATATAGATCAACATGCCAAGTCCATAGTAATTTGGATCGATAGTGTAACAGATGCTTTATGTTGTTAGTCTATGTGACATTTCGAATTTTCTTTCAGTGTTTTTCTTTTCTTAGTTTAGTGTAAAGTGAAAGAAAAATATTAAATAAATAAGTAAACATTGTTCTGAATTGTGTCATTGTTGCATTAACTCTCGAAAATGTCTCAGAAATGGCAACGGGGTAAACCTAAAACATCGTGGGGAGGAGAAGTACGGAATAGTCGGAAACGGCCGCCGGGTTTGCGAGGCAAGGAAATTGGGCTGTATTATAGAGATCTTAATTCCAATAAAAATAAAAAGAACAAGAAGGAAACTATTGTACGTATACTAATAAGCCGTTAGGGCAGCTTAATTTGAACACTGAAATTAAAAATAACCTAATAGGTACATTTTCTTGAGACAACCAGATCCGTAACAATGATTATTGTGATACTTTTTCCGTTGCAGGTAACTTTGCGTATTCCAAAGTCTGTTATCACCCAAGTTGTTCAGAATATACAAGCAATTGAGAGTCTTGCTGAACAAGAGAATATACCAATAAAAAAAGTTGAATCTTTCATATTGGAGCCGGAATCGACAGATCCTGCAGATATATCAGAAAGAACAGATTTTTTTAACCCATCCCATGGAGCGAGTGCATCCACTTCCGAGCAGTCTGAAGTATTCAAAGTCCCTGTCAAACCAGAAACTGGAACTAGCCTTGCACTAACCAAGTCTGAGGAAGGTGTGCTTGATACTGGCATGACCCAAAACGCTAGTGCATCCACTTCGGAACAGTCTGAAGTATTTAAAGTCCCTGTCAAAGTAGAACCTGGAAATACCCTTGAACCAATCAAGTCTGAGGAAGGTGTGCTTGATACTGACATGACCCAAAATGGTAGTGCATCTACTTCAGAACAGTCTAAAGTATTCAAAGTCCCCGTCAAAGTAGAGCCTGGAACTAGACTTAAACCAATCAACTCTGAGAAATGTGCGCTTGATACTAACATGACCCAAAATGCGAGTTCATCCACTTCAGAGCAGTCTGAAGTGTTCAAAGTCCCCATCAAACCAGAACCAGGCATTGGCCTTGATTATGTACCAATTGGTTTTGATGATACAAAGCCACTAGAACCTCCTATTAGGCAGCTATCATTGAGAGCTGGAGATTTTAAATATGGATACAATGATATTTTAACTGGGACTTTTGAAGATAAATTGAAGGAAAGCATATACAAAGGGGGTCTTGTTACTACTAAAACTGAAGAGTATGATAACCTTAGTCTAGCTCTCCATGAGGAGTACAAGGATATGGTACAAAGAGGTGGGTTTAAGGCTATGATGACTTTCCGTTCAAGATTACCCACATATAAAAAGGCTGATGACCTTCTAAATGTTTTCAACAATAACCAGGTTGTGGTGATAAGTGGTGAAACTGGTTGCGGCAAGTCCACGCAGGTGAATTAAACATTTATTGAATTTTCCTGTACAGTCAAAACTCAGAAGTAGTTGTTCATTGTAGTACCTTAGTAGTTAGTTCATTATAGTCCTCTATTGTAGGTTTATGTACCATTGTTTCTTTCTTCCTCCTTAATGCCTTGTTAACATGTACTTTTTTATTCCTGGTTTAGGTGCCACAGCTCATTTTAGATGATGCTATTCGCAATAACAAAGGTGCCTATATACGCATATTAGTTACCCAACCGAGAAGAATAGCTGCCTCATCATTAGCAACCAGAGTAGCCCAGGAACGGGCTGAGCCACTTGGTAATTCCATTGGATATGCTGTTCGTTTGGAAAAGTAAGAATCTTAACTAAGTGTGTTACTGTTTATCACCATATCATACTCGAAACTAACTCATTTATCCATAATAATATTATAAAAGTGAAAGCAACTCTAGCTGTCTGTCACATTTTCATGGATAAACCCTTGAATGGATACCAACATAGGGTATTTATCCCTATAAATTGGATGGTTCCTGACAGAATAACGATGAACGACGTCTGCGCGGACGAAGTCGCGGGAAACAAATAAATATTTTGAACTAGCTTTTGCCCTCGAATCCGTCCACGTAGAAGTCGGTTATTGCTGCTTCCTCGGGAACTGTACAATTATGTTTTTCGCCAGACTCAAATTATATCCACACTGAATTTCATCTCAAATTGGTTCAACAGTTTAAGCGTGAAGAGGTAACTGACACAGACAGGCACACTTTTGCATTTATAATATGAATATGCATTTTGGATTATTACTTCTGGTTTTGCAAAACTTAAAAAAAAGTGTTCATTCAGTATCTGATCATATTTCATTCACATGTGAATGAACACTAAGTTTAGGTTCTTTGTTAAATAACCATATTTTTACCTAATACTAACCTTTGCCCGCGACCTCTTCTGCGTAGGTTTCGTTTCACGATATTTTCACAAGAACTATTGGATTTCCCGGGGTAAAAGTATCCTTTAACCCTTAAATAAAATATGTTTTAAGTTAGTTGTGTATTGGGTACTCCCCAATAACTTATTTGAGGCAAAGTATATTTACACGTAAATGAAATCAGGTTTAAACTTTATGTCTAGGTACTAAGGCTGTAATTTCAACCAACCCTCTGCCTTGATAAAGGTTAACCTCGTGAGGCCCACCACTACAAAAAGGGAAATTTTAAAAAGTGGGAATTTTAATGTACCTACAAGGGGATAAAGTTCAGTTACATTTGCTTTGAAATGTAATGTTAATTTAAAACAAATAAATGTAAACATTATGATAATTAACAACAATGTTCGACAAATTCCATCCAAAAATGTTCAGCTGAACTTATTTTAAATGTTTTTTTTTGTGTCGCCTTCCCTGCTATCACAGAGCGGCCCCAACAGAAGACCAGCGCTGGTTTAACCGCCAGCACATGCTGAGTTGGGACCGTTTTGTAACAACTGTAAATTTTGCGTTTATTATTATATTTTATTTGTTATTGTTGTGTTGTTGTGAATAAATGTATTTTCTTTCTTCCTTTCCTATTTTCTATATTTATAATAACCATAACTTTGCAGGACGGAGTCAAGGCCCCGTGGCAGCATCATATACTGCACCACAGGCATCCTTCTGGCCGAGCTCGAGGTGAACCAGGGGCTCACCAACTACAGTCACATTATTCTAGACGAGGCCCATGAACGGGACTGCCATATGGACTTTTCCATGTGCGTTTTGAAACAGGTATACCCTTATTTGGCCAGTAAAAGTTATTTTATACTTTGACGAAAATAGCCTAGGCACTTGTGGAAACTGAAAAAAAACAAGTAAGAAATTATGTACAATCAAGCCGCGCATGCAATAAGAATAGTTGATACTTTTCTGCAAAATACTTGGCATAGTTTTTAGTGAGGTAAGTGCACGGTAAGGGCAGATATTTATGTGATAAGCGCGAGTATTTGTTCCAGAGACTTATTTATTTATTTAATCAAGTTGTAATATACAGAGTAATTTTTCATTATTATTGTATAGTTCTGTCTTGGATTTGTTTTATTTTTAGTTTAATTTTCATTTGTTATTTACCTTTAATAAAGACATATTTTCGAAAAAAAATAACACAACATTCACAAATTCAATCTTAAAGCTTCACATATTGTTGAAAACAATAAATAAATGTGAACGAAGGATGACATTTACATTGTAAATATAAAAGCAAAACTAAAATGACAAAGAGATTAGTATTAGGGTTACACAATATCATTAACAGGAAAAGGCGATAAAACACTATTTCTACCACAGGGGGCGGAATTCTCATGGCAAAAATTTCAATGTAATAGGTACATTGAAATTTTTGCCATGAGAATTCCGCCCCCTGTTTATTACAGTTAAACTTTTATTATATAATGCATTTACATACTGTTTGTCTGTTTGAAATGTTTTTAGGTCCTCCATAAGCGCAAAGACCTGAAGGTTATCCTGATGAGCGCCACCATCGACAGTGATCGACTGTCAGCGTTCTTTAATGACTGCCCTATCATGCATATAGAAGGTCTCGCGTACCCCGTAAAGCCGGTATACCTCGAAGAGATATTACACATGACAAGGTATCAACTTCCTGAGGAAACAAGTGTAGCCTTTCGCTTCCGGGGGCACCAGAAGGGCAAACAGAAGAGAATAAAACAAGCTCAGATGGAAAGAGATGTGCAGTACAAGGCGGAGATAGGTATGTTGATTTGGTATTTTTTAATGTAATGTTGGGAATCTTACACAGTGTGTCCCTGGATAAGGTGCACAAACGAATAGGGATCCAACTAGATGCAATTTCACCGACAAACAAACATAAAAAATAATTGTTTGCTGTCAACCCTACTGGATCAAAGTGAAATATCTCGCCTCATATTATTATGAGATCTATTAAGCATTTCCTGACTCTATAAACTAAAAAAAAACTAAAATATACGCCAATAAAAAAGACCACGTACTAAACGTCATAATATCTTTGACCGCTCGTCAAAAATCTCGCATTTGCATTAGACACGTAATTTTTTCTTTTAATTATAGGTAATGAGTTGATATTTCATTATAGCTAATAATAACCTGAGGTAATATTTGCATATTTTTAGGTAGTTTTAGGATGTTTCAGGATTAAAAAAAAACACATTTTTTTTAAATATCCAAAAATTGATATCTCGTACGACTGTTTTATAATTTACGCCATCTTTCTACCAAAACTCATTGAAATCGGTCCAGTGGTTTAGCCGTGAAAGCGTACAGAAACTATTATTACTTTTAGATTTATAATATTAGCATGATGTTAATCAAAGTATTTATAGTGTCAGCCTATTATTATTAGTGTGAGGGCCTATTGTGCGGGAAACAGACAATTTTTATGCTTTTTGGCGTAATTTTATGGCGCAGAACTATTTTTTATTTTCACTGTAAGCTAGTAAATTGATTTCATTTGGATGATTAGTTTTTCATGGGACACAATATGATTACTTAATTAAGGGTACATGTTGATGAACATACGATTCAAACTACAAAGTCACTAATTTGTCACGCTTGTAACTGCAAAATAATTTGTTACATTTTAGCTCCGTGGCTGGAAGGCGTGAAAAAATCACTGAGCAGAGACGTGTACAAGACACTGCAGGATTCCAGAATCGAAAACATAAACATAGATCTAATTCGGGAGCTTCTTGTTAACATAAGCAATGGTCCCCCGGGCGCGATATTGGTGTTTTTGCCTGGAATTGGAGAAATAACGAAGCTTATACAGGAAATAGAGAGATGTGGAGCTTTTCCGCCTTTCGCATTCGCAGTTTTTCCGCTCCATTCGAAGTTGCCAACGTTAGACCAGCGCAGGATATTCGACAGACCTCCGCCGCATATACGGAAGATCATCATAGCTACCAACATAGCGGAGACATCGATAACTATAGACGATATCGTGTACGTGGTGGACTGCGGCAGGATTAAAATTACAGGGTTGAATGTTGAAGCTAATATTTCCACGTTGAAGACTGAATTTGTATCGAAAGCGAATTTGCTTCAAAGGTATTTTTTATCAAACAATATAAATTATACAGTCTTGGCGAAAGCTTTTAAGCACCCCACGTTTTCCTTTGCAACTTATAAATAATGTATTGCACAAAGAAGTAAAATATAAAAAGTGTTTGAACATGTGCAAATCTTTAGTAGATATCATTTCGAAGTAGATATTTGCGTGTAAAAAACTAAAGCTAAAAACACTCGGGTTTTACAATAAAATTATTAATTGTACAAAAAAAACACGGAATTTTCCCTTAACGTCAATGAATATAACTATTTTTTCCGATAGATATACAACTTTCTAAGCTATAAAAGCACCTTTTACAATTTGAATTTTATATGAACCGCTTAACACCTTTCGCCAAGGCTGTATTATAGATTTATTTTAACCATTTCAGCCGTACGAACGCGTTACTTGCAAGCGCGTTCGTCTTCTTTTATATTAATGGCGGTCCACCGCGATATTCCGCAGTGATTTCGCCAATGTCAAGTTGTTAGTGTAAGAATAATGCCGGTTCAACCGGCCATCTTCCCTCCCCCAAGGTTACCGGAAGCAGAAGCCGCACGTTGTCTTTATTTGAAGATGAACTTTTCTATTCAGGATGTCCCGAACATCGACGTCAAGCCGGAAATAGGTGATAGGGTGGTGGGTGTTCAGCGATTTTTAGTACTTTCGAAGATATTGATCATTTTAATCGAAATTGTTAACTTTTCCTTATTATGTCCATGTTTCGGTAAAACCCTTAAGTTCATGTATTATTTCAATATTTTTTCAGTGATTTTTTACATCGATAGAATCATTATGAACTTAGGACGTTTTAAAAGCTACTTGCCATTTTTTTTTCCATGACAACTTTTTGTGTAATCACACTAAGTTACTTTCTCCATCATACTAAGTGAACCGTAGTTCCCTTTTCATTTAGTATGCCTATACCTATTTCTGGCTTCACAACGATTTTTGGGACCTCCGGTGAATACTTTGGTCCTGCGGACCTATGGCAATCACGATAAACTATTTTAGGGGCGCGCCAAAGTTCATATAAAATTTCAAATTATATTATCTCATACCATTTTACATCATAATCATCACTCGTCATAATAAATATTAAACGTCCTAAAATCAGAACGTTGTCAGTAAAAATCGCTTTAGGAGTTGCGATGATTATGAAAAACAAATTATGAACAAAAAAAGTATAATAAAGGGTGATTATTATGAATACAAATCGGTAGTAAAACAAAAAATAGGGATACGTATAATATATGAGCCAGTATGTTCCCCTGTCTTAGACGAGGCCGCGCCGGGCGTTGCCAGCCAGGAGTCGCCTACCACCTGCTGACCTCGTACCGCGCGGAGACCATCGCCGAGCGCCTGCTCCCGGAGCTGCAGCGGAGCAACCTGCTGGAGCCAGTGCTGATGATCAAGAAGCTGCGCCTGGGCAAGGCGTTGTCCGCTCTGCAGTTGGTGCCTGACGTGCCCGCGGAGATCACCATTGAGAAAGCTGTCGATCATTTGCAGAAGTAAGTGGCTTTATCAAGTAGTGCCAAGTCCGTTTGCTACTTTATTATTATTTTACACTAGCTGTTGCCTGCGGTTCCGGCCACTAGGAACCGTTATAGTTTCGCCATGTCCGTCCGTCCGTCTGTCTGCAGCCTAGCTCACAGACTCTTAGTACTAGAAAGCTGTAATTTGGCATAAATTTACATCTTTGTCACGCCAACAAAGTGGTAAAATAAAATCATGAAAAAATATTTTTTTAGGGTACCACATACACATTATGTTTTTTTCCTACTCCTGTACTTTTATCTGTCATTTATATAGTCACGAACACTAATATAAGAATATAGATAATATTATGTCCGCAGAACATTCCGTAGAAAAGTCTTATCTAGTCTATTCCCCTTAACAGCACTTGTGCTTTTTCGAGCCAAAACGACATGCCTACCAATCAAAATACTTCACCAAATTAATCCACCAATCACAATACACATTGACTGTCAATCGGAACGTTAGGTTCTTTTTGGTATGTAAACTCTTTTACTAATTTAACTCTTAAAAAAAAACATGGTATCAACCAACCAGAATGCAGCTATATTAAAATCGACCAATCAGGTAAAAGAATTCATTTCTCAAATCATTAGGTGTTTTTTAGTCCCTATTTCACAACTTAAATCGATTGTGCAACTTTTTTTAAAATATAAAACCTGGCAAGTGCACATCAGTTTAAAAACAAAGTTAACCATAGACACGTATTTTGTCGTTTTCGAATGTTTCCCGCTCGTTTGTTGTTCTGTGCTACGTTCGTTCGTATTCTAACCTAGGTATATTAATAAAAATTTGTTAATTTAATTTTGCATTTTATTTGAAACCTAGTCGTAGAAAAAGTATTGTATGCAACGGTGTATAACTAACTCAAAAAATACTCGTGGCGTCTTGCTTTACGATGTTCGCCTGCGGCTCACATCGTAACCACACCACTCGTCTTTTTTGACCTCTCTTATACAACTGTTGCATAAACTACTATTTTCCCGTCTACTTCATAGTGTGGGATATCGTTAGATAGGTATTTAAAAAAAAACGGGTTTGTGATAACAATTTTTCGATTAGGTGATCCGTTTATGAAGTATTAAGTTTTAAAGCGCTATTTTTTGCTAGAGTCATGAGGGTGGGGGACCCTCTCCCCTACAGCCAAAACTAGAAATACTAAAATCAAAAAAAATAAATAAGATAAATGAAAACGCATATAATGGATTTAAAACGAAAACTCAATCTCAAGTAAGACATCATTGGTACTTGAGATACAGGCGATTAACGTGTTTATACCTACTAAAATCATCTAAGACGGCGCCAAATGACTTTAAATAAAAAAATAGTTATTACTTGTCGATTTTTATGTTTGTACTTAGTACTTAACGGCTTCGGAGCCCTACACTGCTCTTGCCCGGTTTTTCTTGAAGTCGGGTGAAAAGACAATGCTAATTTTTGGAACCCAAAAAGTGTCACACGGAGTGCGACTCGTTGCAGATGCGGCGCCCTGGACAGCGAGGAGCGGCTGACGCCGCTGGGCTGGCACCTGGCGCGGCTGCCGGTGCACCCGGCGGCCGGCAAGCTGCTGCTGCTCGGCGCGCTGTTCGGCTGCGTGGAGCGCGCCGCCTGCCAGGCCGCCGTCTGGGGGTTCAAGGACCCATTCAACATCGTCATAGGTAACCAAACACCTCAATCTTATCACAAGCTGGGTACGAATCTGAACGGCTCAGCCTGATGCATGCTCATCCCACGCGGCGAGCTGCTCGCGAGACAACTTGTTGAACGTAAAGATGCGCGGGTGAGGCAGCGTTCTCGCCACGAGCCGCCTTTTCAAAATGGCGTCGGACACCGTGACAGCCGCGGCTGCGTTTATCATAATTTACCGAATTATTAACAAAAAGAAGAAATCGCCTCAGTAGTGGGAGGGGTCAGCAACTTTATCAAATTTGTACTGTACGTGCCTTACAGACAAGTTAGAACTTGTCGTTCTGTCCAAATAACGCGAGGCAAGCACACTGAGGCGCCTTTAAGCACGGTCAAAAGACCAACTCTCGGCGGCTCGCCGCGCGCCGCTCGCGGTCTGCTCGCGCACAGCGCGTGAGCGCGTACGAATTTGAACAAAATAGGTGAGCCGTGCGTGCATCAACCCGAGGGTGCTCTAATTCGTACCCACCTATATAATTTCTAGGCTGTTTTGTGCAATTTTGACGAGACGTTGGCCTAGTTGGTAGTGACCTTCCAAGCTAGCAGTCCCGGGTACAAATCCCGGGAAGGGCAGATATTTGTGTGATGAGCGCGAATATTTGTTCCTGAGTCTTGGATATTTTCTATGCATTTCAGTATGTATGAATCAATACAAGGAATTAGGTTACTTTGGGACTAGGTCAATTTGTGTGAGATCCCCTGATTGTCCCCTGATATTTATGTTTAGTGCAATTTTGACGGACTAGTTGGTAGTTGGTAGACCTTCGAAGCTAGCGGTCCCGGGTCCAAATCCCGGTAAGGGCAGATATTTTTGTGATGAGCACGAGTATTTGTTCCTGAGTCTTGGGTGTTTTGTATGTATTTAAGTATATATCTATAAACTTCGCCAGGTGCCTTGTTTTATGCAAAACTTGCGCACCGTAACCGTACGCACATACGCGTTCAAGGCACTTTGTAAAAGTCAGCGTTAATCTTACAACTTGTAAGTTGAACATATACTCGTTAAGACTATGGAAAAAACCAGTTCTGTAAGTTCCATCAAAATCCAGAATTACGTACCCAATGTGCCTCTAATCTTTAAGGAAAAGAAAAAGAAGCAGACGATGCCAAGTTCAATTTTGCCAGGGGAGAGCCAAGCGACCACGTCGCTATAACCGAGGCGATAATGCAATGGGAGGGCAAGGGACGGCACCGGCAGAGCCAATTCGCGTACTACAACTTCCTCTCCAACAACACTCTGGAACTGTTGTCAGACATGAAGCAGCAGTTGTGCGATACCCTTGGGCAGATGGGCTTCTTGACTTCGAGGAATGTCAAGACGTCTTGGGAGAATCGGAACGCAGATAATCTTAGCGTTTTCAAAGCGATCGTGGCTGCTGCGCTGTATCCGAATATTGCGCTGGTCAGGTAAGTGCAATTTACAAGCTTTTTACTAATGTTTGAATGTATGTTCTGGTCAAATCTCGCAAGATATTTTTTTAACCACTTCCCGAGGAACGATTGCGCTGAAATATGTAACTTGAGGACAATACAATAATATAGCTTCATCGAGCTAGTCTGATGAGGGAGTCTGAAGGTTGTGTCAGGATCTCCACTATACGTAAAGTAGGCTCACTGTGTCTCATTTGTGACTCATTAGGTTGTCTTGATAAGCAGTAAATGACTGCAAAAAAATAGCAAAGGGCACCAAAAGCACGTAACAAAAAATTTTTTTTAGACAAAACTTTTTTTTTTAAATGTTTTGTACTTACTTTTAATGTTTATAGCAGTGGTTTACAGAAGATTAGTAACTACTTTAACTTGCTTGAGTTGGGTTGTTCCGACCATGTAGAAGGGGTATTACTCGGTTTAAACGAAACAAATCAGAATTAAAAATTACACGAAATACAAAAGATGAAGTAAAAAATAACATCGTATTTGGTCGTAACCTCGTATTTCAGGCGGCTCTAGTACCCATAGAAGAATTCACTGCCAGGATCACTTATTGAACTTTCGCCAGGTGCCGTATCTCTTGTTTTATACTAAGCTTGCATATTGGCAGAACGCATATATGCGTTTAAAGCACTTAGATTATGATTATGAAGACAAAGCTAGGAAAACACTTATATGCGTTGCCGGCGATGAATGGGTAAGGGCCAAATAGTTGGACCATAGTTAATCGTAGTTAGTACCATACAAACAAAAAAAGTTAATAAAGTTCTGTTGTAACACGAAAATTATCCCACAAACGTATGGCTAATTTTCGTGTCACAACGGAAAAGTTTAATAGAAAATTTAATTGAGTGAGTTAGCGTGGCCAACTTTTTGGTCCTTACCCATAAGAGAGCAAGACAATTACTAGGTACGTTGTCGTATGTTTGTTCACTACATGTATACATTGCTGCGTCTTCATCCGTAGTGTTTTCAAGTAACGACTGCGCGCAATGCTGTATAACCGTTTCAACGCCATTGACGGATATCTCCTTCGTGGTTGACAGCGCAAAACAGACCTTAGTACCTATGAGGAAAAGTTGTCATTCGCTCTGGTTTTGTATTTGAAATAGCGTTGAAAAAGTTAATTGCGCATACATTGACGCAACTGCTCAACTGTCATTCTGGATTTCATAATATTATGATTATGAGCAACATTCCAACTGAATTTACTTCATAATTATTTTAGCTCAAAACTGCTTTATAGTACTACAGTTGGTGGCTTTCAAAGCTTTGATCATTGCAGATGGAACAAACGCAACCGAAGGCAGCAACGCATCCGCGTGGAAACCCCAGAGGATGGGGTGGTGGAACTCCACCCCAGTAGCGTGATGAAGCCCGCCCAGGGTCCACGCAGGCCGCTGTGCATGAACCCAGGCGCCAACTGGCTGGCCTACTGGCTGAAGCAGAAGAGCACCAGCCTGTACCTCTTCGAAGTAACCCTGGTGTATACGCTGCCGTTACTGTTCTTTGGGGAGCTTCACGTTAGCAAAGGTTGGTGTGTTTCAGACAGGGATCGTTACCGGTATTCTTACTACCGGTTTTAAATAAGGTATAACCGGTTATAATTGCATTTCGGTATTTATATCACTAAAGCTCCAATAAGCGGTATAATCAAAACCGGTGTTCAAATCTAATAGCGGTTTCGACAATTGACAACATTACCTCTATTTGATACTTTACCAATAAAACCATTACCGGTAAAACCTGTCAGTGTCCAAACAAGCAAGTTTTCTAATTTTGAATTATGACAATCAGACAGATTACCATTTTGTCATATGATCGGTTTGTCCTTTTCATTTTTATCGTGACGTCATTGACGTGTCATTTTGATCTTTCATGTATTATTTCATGTGGTTTTTCTCGTGAATATTATATTACCAATGAGTAGATAAACAGAACACTTTTTTTAATTTTTGCTCTCATAATTTTATTAAAGACGTCTTTAAACGTATTAAAGACGAAATAAAAAAAAAAGTCCGCCCATACCCCACCCACGTACTCCTAAGATCAAAATTTAAGTTGTACTAGTTCGTATAATCGTCCCTCTCGTTTTCTTTGTTAATATACGAGTACCTACCTACTCATCTTTATGAGCTGTCGAACAGTACAATACGAACTTCCAATTTTGGACTTCGTTGCGATTCCCTTTTGTTCTATGTAACAATGAGGTCATAGGACAAAATATAATTTATTTTCCGAAGTAGTTCTATATAGTTCAGGCTCGTTCTTCCTAACAAAATAGCGAAAATCCAATCCGACGTCCTTCTCCGGGCAACATAAACCATCTTCAAACCAGATTTCATCTAAATCGGTGCAGCGGCGTAGCCGTGAAAGAGTAATAGACAGACAGTGACACTTTCGCATTTATTCATATTGGTTTTATTACAGTCGAAGTCAAAAGTGTGTTTACGTACCTTGTCACTTTTATCTCTGTTACAATTCATATATGTTGTATGAGTACTTTGTCTAATTAACGTCATGTTCGATCGAACATGTGAAAACATATTTTTGAATTAAAGGTACAAACTAACTACGAAAATAAAACGACTGAATCCTAGACCAGAAATGTATTATGTTTAATTATATTTTTCGATGACATTTACCACTTCAACCCAAAATTGACCAAAAGTTTGTTTAGTTAATCCGGTCAACATTTTGCGTAACGATGATGGTTGTTGCCTTGGACATAAGCAATCATCGTTAATATTATTAAATTCATCATCATGTCGATGTTTCCGAAACACAACCACGACTTCTTCCCAGCAATCGTCAAAGTGTAAGAAATGGGTTTGTTTTAGAAGAAATCTTAAACATCTCTCTCTAAAATGTATCAAGCCAAGGCAGAACTTTGGAACTATAGGATTATTATTACCACGTCTAGCCTTAATAATTTCTATCTTAGCATTCAGCTCCGTACGTAACTGACGAAATTCTTCAACGTTAAATAAATGGGCCATTTTTTACAATATTAGATAACTATTTATTCCTTAAATCTCTAAATGACATAAAAATTGTCAAACAACTTAAAAGTATTTCCTTTTACCAATAAAACGGTTACGTTAAAAAGGTTAGGTACAACTTGTACCTAACCTTTTCAGAGTTTCCTAACATTTTAGGAAACAGACAGTATGAGAAGTAGACATTGTATAAAGCGACAATGTGGGAAGAAGGCAGAGGGGTAATGTACTGAATGGCGACTATAAAATAATTACACTTTACTGTTCCTTATGATAAGTATGTCTTCGATGACATCATCATTAAGCCTGCAACGTAGGCACGACAACACATATTTCAGCGAAGAAAACATTCTTTCAACGCTTACTTGCGTTGCTGGAGACGCTAAAGCGGTGATTGCTAAGCAGTATAGTTGGGGCTGAGTCGATTTGATAGATTTCCAAAACTCCAACACTCCAGTCGTTGATTTAACACGGGGAAATCTAATAAAATCTCTTAATATCTGCTCAATATTAATGCTGTATTCGTGAACTAAGTAGTCCAAATTGTTATTCTTTCGTTCTTCGGCTAGACGTAACATTGTCTCTATCACATTGTCAACATCACTTGTAGAATTGTTCACGGAGTAATTTGTAAAGGCCTCCGAAGCAGAATATAATGGAGTGTCTTGAAAACGTTGAAGCTTTTGCCACGTGGATCTCAGATGGCTGATAGCCATATCCATTTGCGATGATGTCAGAATTGAATTGTATGTAGGGTCCAGAAATATTGCACTTAAAAAGGAATCACTCTCGAACAGTTTTTGTTGTCTTATTTCCATAGCATTCACAATTTTTTCCGAAAATGTTGATATATTTTTAGTTAGTAACTGGCACTTTGTCCAGTGATACCAAAAGTCGCCAAATGTTAGTTGCTCTTCCTGTATTTTTTTTGACAGAATTTTGGACGGTTTCAGTGATTTTTCAATATTGTAAATTAAAGTCCACTCGTCACTAGTAAAGTAACTTCCTACCGTATTACTTGTTTCAGGCAAGATGTGATCTTTCAGCTCCATAAGGTTTTGGATCATATTATAGGTTGAATCCCATCTGGTTGGACAATCTAGAATTGGCTTCTTGGCCAAAAACGGCACCACAGACGGTCTCCTTAAATTACGAACACACGATCGCACATCAGATAAGATTTTTTTGCATTCATTATCGGAGTTAATAGCATCGTGGATTGCTAGCTGCAGAGTATGAGCCGCACACCTTACTGCAGAAATGGAAATCGGTCCTACAGAGGTTTCTTCGTTGGCTAGCGAGAAAGCACCTAAATTGTCTGCTAAATCCTCATGATCTTGCGACTCTTCAACCTCTTTCTGTGCTTCTGTTGCGTGTTCGTTTAAAAGTTTTACCATTTTGATCATGTTTGCTCCATTGTCCGTTGTAATAGAATACAGGTTTTCTAAGTTGATTTGGTATTTGTGGAGAACAGTAATAATTTTATCTTTTAAAAAGTCACTTGTGTGCCTTGTGTCAAGCTGAACTACGGCCAGTGTTCTTAAGACGATACTATTATTTAATATATATTGGGCATTGATTCCTAAAAATGCCCTATCGTGGCATGTCGCTGCATCAACCTTCAGACAAATTAATTTGTTCTTAATTTCACCTTTAATTTCGTTTCGAACCTTATCTGCCTCGAAACTTATTCTGTCACGAATGCTGCGAGAAGATATCGTTGCAGCTTGTTCTGGACCTATAGCTATTTGCAATAACTTTTGAAAGGCCTCGTCATCTATTAGAGCAAAGGGCCGTCCATGCTCCGTAACGAGTTTCACGCACACGTCTATCACTTGAGCAGTCTGCGATTCCATTCGATCGCTAGTTGATGCCTCATCATTTATTTGTTTCGCAATTAAATATTGACTGTGATGAGAGACTTTCAGATGCGATAGTAGATTCGTTCCATGATGCCCCTGAAAACATAATACAGCTTTAAATATAACTTGGTTATTGAGCCCTGGACATTTTCTATAAGTTCAATAAACGAATTTGCCAACAGAAAGACAAAACTTACTTTAAATTTTTTTCCGCATCCTTCAAATAAGCACGTGGACTCATTTTGGCTATCGTCGATATCAAAATACCGGTAAGCTGCACTTTTTCTTTTCCGTCCGCGGCCCATTTTAGATGTTTTATGTAAATAAGAAACCTTTCTTTTTCGTGTGGCTTTTTGCTACTTTATTAAATTATTACATAAAGGCGAATAAACAAATTGACAATTTGAAATACGTCGCAAATCAATTTATTTGTTCATTACTAGCAGACATTTCAACCAGTGTTAGCCAACAATGCTATTTGAGTTACGTTACACCTATTTGATGTGCTTCAGTCATAATGTCTACTTGACACCTTATCTATCAATACGAATACCGGTATTAAATAGAGGTAAAGAATACTGTAAATAGTGCATACATAGTGAAAAAGACAAAAGCGGAATGACAACATTACCTCTAATTCGAATATAGGTATTATTTTTTTAGCGGTAATCGTTTGACAATTTATATACAGGTATTCAATTTAACCGGTTTTACAATCCCTGGTTTCAGAGGCGAATCCAGGGGAGAGCAGCGGTCATGCCCCAGGATCTCCTTTTTGATGGACATAGTCCCCAATTAAATCTTGGATCCTGGTATTTTTTATCCCATACAGCAAACAAACTGGCTGCATGGTGGTAAGCATGCTCTGAGCCCCTTGATCATTTGCATCGAGTAGCGTCATGCATGTGTAAAACTAGAAAAGTGTGTGAGCGAGACGGCACAATGAGGTTATGTTAGGGTAAGAGCGAGAAGGAATAAAGAGACTTATAAAATGGCTTCCGTTTATTAATTTACATCTTACATGGCTGCGGACTGGATCCACATCTACCATAACCAACCGTGACGACCAAGACCGAATTGCTAGTCAATTTGCCGGAAATTTCTTTCCAAAGAAAAACTAAAAGATAAATTAAATTACCATTATCTTATCATAGTTTTCTTTTTTTTTCATTGGCCGTGAATGCGTTGATATCTGTATAGATGCAAATGCAGAAAGTTTTCTAAGTGCTGAGGTGTCATTGCCTGAGCTGCAAGCAGGGACGAGACTCAGGACGAGTGAAAATGATAGTTCTGCACGTGTATCTAACGACGTATTACTTTATTAAGTCCTGTTATGTTAAGTAAAGATGGTCTATAAAACCGCCTTCAAAAACGCCAGAAAATACTTCCTACCTAATAGGTTAACGGCTTTTTTGTTGAAAATATTGTGGTGGCTGACTTCAGGTGAACTAACCTATTAGGTAAGTGCCTATAATTTTAAAAGATTTAATTTTTCGCATTTTTGAAGGCGGGTTTTTTTTTTTGTTTAAAAAAATAAAAATTATTTTTAGTGATCATAATACGCTGTTGCGTAGTCCCACTTCTTAGTTGATTGATGACTAAGTTATTTCAAGCGCGCCGCAAGCAACGTTGCGAGAAAGTCATAGTCATATTTCAACAATCATCATCAGTTCCATTGTACCAAGTTAGTTAGTTATAAGTACTTTCTGAATGCAAATGGTACATTTGTTACTAAAAATACTAAAATCGCTATATGTTTGCCTACAATATTTGAGGAGTTCCCTTAATTCCTCACTGATCCCCTCATGAGATTCAGATTTGGTGACAATGGGACCACCTCGGAAGTACACTCTATCAAACCAAAAATAATAATTTAAAATCGGTCCACAATTGCAGTTCACTTACATTACTTTATTACTTTATTACATTCAATAAAACATATAGATAAAAGAAAGGAGTCTGCCTCCAGGTGATACCACATCTACTCATAGATATGATAATGGTGTGCATAGTAAACATGTCGTCCACTCTGTGTTTATTAATCTTTGTTTTGTGGCGCTTGACGCATTGCTGCGCGTTCTGCGCCTACCCCCATGTTGTTATTATGATAAGCAAACAAGTAAAAATGTTTAATGAGAAATGAATCTCACGACACAGGCTAGGCCTAGTGTGAGGTTTATTGTTAACTTATTAACTGTTTAATTGTTAAACTAAGGCATATGTAACTATTGTAGAAAAAACTAATGTAAATCCATCATTTTATAAATAAAGTTATTTCAATTTCAATTTCAATTTCAATTTCAATTGGCGGAGTAATCGGTGAACATACATATTTTTTTTACATACAATGGAACGTATAACCTCCTCCTTTTTTTGAGATCGGTTAAAAGTAGTAATTACCGGAGGTTGTATGTATGATTGCAGTGCACGACGTCCCGGAGGACTGCTACATCTCGGTGTCGACCGTGAAGGTGCAGTGCCGGCGGCAGACCGCGCTCGTGCTGTGCCGGCTGCGCGCGCTGCTCGACCAGGTGCTCGCCTCCATGGTCAAGGCAAGCAGCGAGCGGGCCACGCGGCACACCCAGTTCGACGAGCTGGTCTTGAAGTAACTCACTATTCTTGCTTCTTGTACAGCCTAAATCGGGCGTTTACCAAACAAAGTACCTATAGTTAAGGACAAAAATTAACAAGGGTAATTTTTCCATTACGTCACGGAAATTAGTCGTATATTTATATACTGCCCTCATAAGCCAACAGGCGGTATTTCAAATTAAATAGGCATAGCACACACACTCACTCACTCACACAGTTGAACAATAGATGTAAGTCATAGGCTATGTATTTAAATTGCAAACTTGAATTTGTCTCCAAATTTTGATGATTTTGCACATTGTAATACAAGTATTTTTCTTTTTTATATATATTTTTTTCTTTTTTTTTTGTACTGAGTACTTACTACTTACTAGTACTTACCCATAAGGAAGAGCGGCTGCCTCTTAGCACAGGTATATTCTATACTTAAAAAGAGGTAGCCAACTACTGTAATTTTTTACAATGTACTTATGGAAACTCAATAAATATATATTTTTTTTTTTTTATAGCAGATTCAAACCTCACCGTTTTGTCTGCAATGCCACTATTTCTCTTAAAGCATTAATTTAGTTAATTTCCGTGACGTAATGGAAAAATTACCGTTGTTAATTTTTGTCTTTAATATAGGTACTTTTTTTGGTAGTAGTTCTTAGCCTGATTGTGCAAAATATGGATACAGTAAATATTTTTTGAGTTGTTGTTATTTCTGTAGCTCTACCTACCCCACTCTGAGAATAAAGGCGTGATGTTATTTTTATGTGATAACTACGTTTTCTTTTATTATAAACTAGACCTAATGTCACGTTTCGAGAAGTCGGCCAAAGTCATAAACATTTACTAACCTATTCAGAATTTAAAACCTTCAACGTAAAATATACCTGGACCTTTAATAAAGTTATATGTACGTTTTTATTTCAGGGCTGTGATGGATCTCATTACCGCAGAAGACGAGAGAGTAGAAGACGACGATTTCTCTGATACAGAATCAGAGCACTCCGATCGCGGAGGAGAGTCTAGCAGTAACCGCGGCAGTTCTAACTAAGTAACTCTATTGTGCCAAAAGCTCTACAATGGGTCCTTTTAGTGTGAGAATCAGGGTTCGGATTTTTCATCGCACGGTAAGATGATAGAAAGCTATGGAGTCGATATTAAAATTAAAATTCGTAGACCCGTCTTTTATGTATATCATGCTGGAATTATTTCAATTTAATTACATACCTGTTTTACAGACTATATTGTTGTGATAGACTAATCAACGTGGCCGCTTCATCAAGATTAATTTATTAACCTTGTCAAGATTTTGAAACAGTTATCCTGTAGCTACATGCTCTATGGATATTACAAACTAGGAGCTTCCTTAATGTTTATATTATTTTTATTATTTTGCCCATAACGCGGATACCCAACTAACATAAACATGGCGTGCGTTAATTTTATTTATTTATAATGGTGTTATTTAAATGAATGAGTATGTATATGAATAAAGTTTTCATTTTAATATCGAAATATAATATAATATTATCTTTCATCTTACTGTGCGATGGAAAATCCGAGCCCTGGTAAGAATCAATAAGCCGCGCACTGGGTGCTAAAGCAATTGATTCCCAAAGTTATTTATTAATGACGGCTTGGACGCTGAAAGTGTTGAACCGTCCATAGGGCTGTTTCATGTCAGCGCTGACTGAAATATAGCTTGGCAAAAAAGAGTTTGTCAGGTGGTCAATGTGGTGTCAGGTCCAACTAGAATATTTTTAAGTGGCCTCCGCCACTCCACACAAAAGATATTTTTTTTATTTTTGCGCCTACAACACTGACTGCTTTTAATGTCTAATGTGCCGCAAAGTTTTTATGTGACAACTGGATCATAAATATCATATTCATAAATTCTAATTTCACTCCGCATTTATAAGCTTCCGTAAACCTAACCTAAAGGAAGGAAGGAAAGGTGGAAGGCTGGTACGGAACCCTTCGTTGGCTTTTTATTTCAAATCTCTTTTTTGGCAAGCTGTTTTTTTTATTTAAATTATTTTAAGTACTTAGTGTATTATCTTATTGTGTGTAAACACAAGAAACAACCTTTAGAAGTTAAGATTTTATGGTCAGTATTGTTCATACTGAATTTCTGGCTGTGAAGAATTACGCACACAATTGCAGTTCACTTTTCAAAATGTCGACGGTTCGATAAAATTCATACGTATCCATCGAAATATAATAAGTTTAGAAGAGTAGCTGTCGTTCAAAACGTGCTCCACTCACTTACCCTAGGTTCCAATAATCAAAACGTCTCGTTAAAATTTGACATTTGCTGCATACAAAATGTGTCAAATTTTAACGAGACTTTTTGAATATAGGAACCCAGGGTTAGCGCTCACGGAGGCGGGGCTAATACTTAGTGTTGAAATGGCTGAGTTGACTTTCCGTCACAGTGGGAAACGCGTGCTGTTTGTCAGACGAAAATAATTAAATATAAATGGTTACTATTCGTAGATTGTTGTGTAACAATGCCAAGTCGCACTGTTAATTGGTGTAGAAGCCATAGAGATCCAAAAAACTTCCATGAGTAAGTAAATAAAGTAACAATATTCCCATTTTACACGACACGCTAGCCTAGTTGGTAGTGACCCTGCCTTCGAAGCTAGAGGTCCTGGGTTCAAATCCCGGTAAGGGCAGATATTTGTGTAATGAGACTGATGAGCACGAGTATTTGTTCCTGAGTCTTGGATGTTTTCTATGTATTTAAGTATATATTTCTATATACACGGTGGAATTTAATCGGTGAACAGGAACCCATTTTTCTAATTCAGTAAGTAATCGATGGCGGTCACGTTTATGTAGTACTTAAGTGGAACCAAGTTTTTTTTTATCATAACTAATTTTTAAGTTGAAATTAAAATTTAATTAAAATTTAATTTCCCATTGTTTAGTCATATTGTTGTTTAGTCTGAAAAGTTTAATACCTCTTTTTTAAACTATCAGCCATAGAAACTTAAAACATAAATGAGCAATAAGCTGTCAATTTGTCATTGTCAAATTCATAACAAATTGCTTCAAATAATTTTTTGACGTCTGATCTGTCTAGTTTCCCGCCAAAGCCAGCAAGCACTTGACGTATGTACACTTACGAGTAACTTCCCTTCAATAAAAGTAGGGTGTCCATTTATTCAGTCAGTGTACATTTTACCGATGTTAATTAAGTGTGATTAATTAGATTGTGAGCTATATTGCACGAAATCTCACGTATTGGTTTCTATGTAGATTGATAATTAAGATTTTTGGATTCCTGATCACCGATTAAATTCCGCCGTGTATAAGTAAGGTTATCGTTGTCTAGTACCCATAGTACAAGCCTAGAGCTTAGTTCGGGACTAGATCAATTTGTGTGACATTGTCCTGTGATTTATTTATTTATACTAAAATCTCATGCCCGATGTTATGCAATATTATCTTTGAAAAATGTGAATTAGAAGCAACTACTTCGAAAATGTCATGTGTTAAATGTCATCTTTACAAAATGTTTTCATTTTGTGTAAAACTTCTGCACGCCGTCTGGTTTGGGTTGATGCATACAGTTCATTGCGAATTGCGTAGCGAAAATTGGATGCCTAGCAAACGTTGCAGGATTTGCAGTAGGTATCCATTTTGATGAATCGGATTATGTCACCTCAAAGACTGGAAGACATTTATTAAAAGTCACAGCAGTCGCCAATTGTAAAACTATAAACTGGAGCCCCGTTTCACCCCCTAGACCTCACAAGGAACCAATGCGGCCAATTTGCAGTGGTTATTCACACATCTATTAGGTACCTGAGCCTGCTTAACTTATATCTTTATGCCTATACGAATAAATTATGTGTTACTAATGGCACTTTGGATGCTAAAGACTATTTAATGCTAAATGTAAAGATATAAAACTCCGATAGTGTAACATGAGAATGTTAAATGATTCGAGGGGAATAATCGGTAAGTTTGTTAAAACACTACTATAAAAAAAATATAATTCATTATTTTATACCATCCACATCATTCAAGTAAACCTTATAATTTATTTTATTGTCAAATAAAATTCCTGTGTCAGAGAGCTTGTAACCAATTGCGAACTTTTGTCTTTTAAACGGTATAAAACCTTACTGAAATTACTGTCTACTCAAACGTTATATCAATATCGGTCATAAATGACTTCAAACCTTAACTCAATTAATATTTAGTTGATTATTGAAACCACTGGATGCATAAGATCTTTTCATTTCAATAAGTGGGCGTTTTGGAGCGGATTCGACCGTCGTTTTTGTTTGAAGTTACCCTTCCATACTTATTAATTATTATATTTGATGTACGTAATAACAGTGCCTAAAATTAAAAACTGACCATATCATCAGTACCGTTAAACTCAATTAACTAATGTCAACCGAACCCCACCGTGTTTCTGTTTAGAAGTATTCTTTGTTTTTCATATTCGTAAGAAAAATTGTTGGAATAAATAAATATGGAAAGAAGAATCGAAAAAATCTGTTTGGTGTTCAAGCAAAAGATCCCAAAAACTGATCTGTGATCTGATTTTTATATTAATTATCTGGATGTTTTAAGATTAAATGTAATAAGCAACACTAGGGTGAAACGTAGTGACACTTTTTTTTTTTTCATTATCTAACCGTGTAAAAGCCAAATAAAAATTCATTTCAATTTGATGTTTGTATTTCCCACTTAATTAATTTTTATTTTCTACTGGCAACTCCTAAATGACAGTTCATTTTATAAACAAGATAAGAAAAAAGTACGAGGTTATGTTATGATAAAAACTTTTTACTTATTTAGAAAACACTGTAATTACTAACTACAGAGATTTATCACGGTTGCATTTTTCAATTACAACTATGTTGGCTTTGCTGCAGGTAAGTAAAATAAATAAAGAAAACAGTTGTATCTTGTTATATTTATTTGTCATTTTATATTTGTTGTTTAAAGTGTTCATTTTACAGAGAAGTCTTAGCATGCCATCTCGGCTTGCCTACCGAGGTATTCACAATCAATATCTAATTACAAATGAATCAGATGGAACTCTGGAGATAATTTTAAACCATGAAAAGACTAAGTAAGTACAACTACTTACTCAAATAGAAGTAGGTACAGTGTCTCTGTTACTATTATATTTAAATTGTTGTTTCTTGTTTAGGAATTCATTGTCGTTGGATATGATGACACACCTCATAGAGGCAATCAATAAAAATAAAGATGATACTACTTTGAGGGCTATAGTTTTATCGGCAAAAGGCAATGTATTCTCTGCCGGACAAAATTTAAAAGAATTAGTAAGTCTTTCAATAGTAGTTCAAATTGTATGTTTATTGTTGAATAACATTAACAGTCATTTAGTGTTCATTAAAAAAAGACAGTTTTATTTTATATTTTAGCTACCAAGTACCGGGTTAGATCAACATAAGTTGGTATTTAAAAAATCATGTGAATTGATGAAGTCAATCATTCAAAGTCCTGTTCCAGTCATAGCTAAAGTAAGTAGAACTCATTTAATACAACAACATCACTGTGCATTAAATAAAAAATAACATTTATCAAAATTATCAATAATTTTAAAACCCCTGTCTTAGTAGCAACCCTTGCATTTCTACAGACTTGTATTGGTCGGTCCGTTAGACCATGTGACATGTGTATACACCCACTATAAAGTTCAGGGGTTAAAAAATATTGTTATTATATTTACATATTACACTAGAGCTGACACCATTTCATGACTACATTCTTCTGCGTATTTCTTTGTTCTTTGTTGTTGTCACCAATATTTTTTTTTCTTTTCATTATAAAACGTCATCATTTGATAGCAAATATTTTTTTAACAGGTAAATGGCTTTGCAGCTGCAGCTGGCTGCCAACTAGTAGCCACTTGTGATATGATTGTTTGCTCGGATACCAGCAAATTCTCCACCCCTGGGTAATCCTTAACTGAAATAATATTAAAGATGTGTAACCGGTGAACATGTGTTTGTTTGTGCTACCTTATGTCTTACCTCTAATGTTTTTTCCAGGGCCAACTTTGGGGTATTCTGCTCCACTCCAGGGATAGCTGTCGGTAGATCTGTACCCAAGTCACGCGCGACATACATGCTGTTTACTGGTAAAACTACTTTGATCCAGTAACTCGCACACTAAAATATTTCTTAAGACAAATATTAATGATGAACTCATCATCTCCATGTTCCAGGTCTTCCATTAACAGCTCAAGAAGCTTACGATAGTGGTCTAGTCACCAAAGTGGTACCCTCAGATCAGCTAGATGAAGAAGTGAACAAGATTGTTGAAAGTATCAAACACAAGAGCAGAAGTATCATCGAATTAGGAAAACAATTTTACTACAGGCAAATGGATTTAGGCTTATTTGAAGCGTATGAGTTGGGAGAGAGGGTCATGGTGGAAAATGTTAATATGGATGATGGGCAGGAAGGCATAAAAAGTTTTGTTGAAAAACGCAAAGCTAAATGGAGCCATAAATAAGTTTATAGGTAAAAAACTTCAAGTAATGCCCCTTTTTCATGTTCCATATTCATTATATAACGTATTCCATTTCCATATTTTTCATATACTAAACCTCTGCGAATGACGACGTCTATCAGACACGAGCGTCTATACCTACTTAGGATACGCGAGCTCGATAGGTTCCATACGCGTGATCGTGGTCGGCAAAATGATACAAATGTGGACCCAGCTTTACTTAAGTTTTTTACCTATAGTGTGCCTACTAGTTTATTATACAGATATTACCCTTGTATGACCCGATACCTATTTTAGTAGGAGCTTCTTGAATCCCCGACACTCATTTCATCAAATACAGTACAATACAAATACTGTTTATTAGTACTTTTTAGTTCATTTAAATTATAGGTATACAGCAGGCGGTCTTACCGCTAAATAGCGATCTTTCCCAGACAACCTTGGATAGAGAAGAGAAATAACTAAGGACACAAATTCATGGCAGGCGATGTAAACTAATTCCTTTAGAACTCAAATTAAACAACTACAAGAAACACTTAGGTATATAAATGTTGAATTAATACATAAATATTACATACATTAAATCACGCCTGTTTCCCAGAGGGGTAGGCAGAGACAACTTCTTTCCACCTGCTACGATCCTGACAAAGCTCTTCCACATTCATACATCGAGTCATGCATGCACGGCGGTTTCGGGTAGGTACTTAAGATTTGGCCCTTTTCCAGTATTTCCCCGATTTCATTCAAAAAAGTACGCCTAGGGCTGCCTCTTCCGACCCTTCCACTTACTATTGCACTGTATATTGCGAAATAAAAACTATTTATATAACTAAATATAAATACATAAAGTAAATAATTTAATAAATACATACATATAAATATACATCTACATAATATAAACATTCATACATCCTTCAAAGCAGCCAAACAATGATAACACACGAAGTATGAAATAGAAGAAAATATTTTTTTTTAGAAAAAGTTAAGGAAATCATAGAAAAAAAATAAGAATAAATACTATTATCATCTTGGCATCTTCGGCGTCCTTGTTTTTTTAGTAGCTGTTATTTGGCATGAATAAGTATACATGTTAGTCACGGCGACAAAGTGATTAAATATAATGTTGAAATAAAAGTTTGGGGTTTGATTTATTGTGACATATAAAATTTGAGTGAGTCATTGTGTGACGACGTGAAAAATGTGCGCTTTCTTTCCCAACCTTACATACAGTCATCGGCAGTGATGGTGGTCATGCTCAGAACAGTAAAATTGTCATTAACCTAAATCACGCTGGTCATTCTATGTTAAGGTTGTGTTTGATATGAGGTGATGACACACGGGCGAATCTCCGGAACGCCCAGTTAATATAATATTGCCTCCAAGATATCATGTACGCAATAAAAGGTCCCAACCCCGTCAAGGTTAGGTTCGCTAGAATTGTTCTTAATGAAGAGTTGAGTAAAAAAATACAACACAGTCGGCTTGTCTTAAAATTGATCTTTTTCCAGGAACTTATTATAAATACACGAGCATAATATTATTTAGTTTTATTTGTAAATAGAAAGTCACGAAACAATCTGGTATCTATTCTATTCCGCGATATTTAACTGTACTAATTTTGTTTAAGGCTAGCTTTGTGCAGAAAGAAGACTGCGTGTCGGACTCGCGCACGCAGGGTTCCGTACCATTATCTGTACAGCAGACACTATATTAGTCTACCTGTTGCCTTTATTAATATCGAGCAAAATACGACGAAAAATCGCGTTTGTTGTATGGGATCTCCCTAAATATTTATTTGATTTTAATTTAATTATTTATTCTTAAAGTGAATATATACAAAAAAAAAAACTGAATATTTCAAGCGTCTACCTGTTACCGTTATTAACATAGAGAAAAGAACGGCAAACAATCACGTTTGTTGTATAGGGGCTCCCTTAAATGTTTATTTTATTCTGTTTTTAGTATTTGTTGTTATAGCGGCAACAGAAATACATCATCTGTGAAAATTTCAACTGTAGCTATCGCGGTTCATGAGATACAGCCTGGTGACAGACAGACAGACGGAC
This sequence comes from Acleris holmiana, assembly GCA_949316455.1. NCBI lineage: Eukaryota > Metazoa > Arthropoda > Insecta > Lepidoptera > Tortricidae > Acleris > Acleris holmiana. The sequence continues at coordinate 13,946,596 of OX438777.1, forward strand.
GAGTCTTAAAGGGTCCCGTTTTTACCCTTTGGGTACGGAACTCTAAAAATCAAGCTCACTTACTATAACTACTACATCGTAACCATAGATATAATATAATATAAGCTTTTAATTGTAATATATTATTATATTATACTAGCGACCCGCTAGCGGCTTCGCCCGCTGCAATTTTTTTCTTGTCATTTTTTTTTTATAATAAGTATCCTATGTTTCTTCTAGTACCTCCCAGAATATGTCGCATGTACAGAACAATTAGTGACCCAATTCAAAATGTCAGCTTTCGAACTACAAGTCATAAATTTATTACTATAGAGACCTAATTCGAAATTTAAAATTTCTGAATTACTTAGGTCTCTATAGTTCTGAACATGCGTTGTGTAGGTACAAAGTTTCATGATGATTCGTCAAGTAGTTTTTGCGTTAAAGCGTAACTAACATCCATGCTTTCACATTTATAATATTACTATCGACCCGCCAGCGGCTTCGCCCGCTGCATTTTTTTTTTTATGTCTCTTTGGGGTATGAAATATAGATGTTGGCCGATTCTCAGACCTACCCGATATGCACACCAAATTTCATAAGAATCGGTCGAGCCGTTACAGAGAAGTTCAATAACATACACCGTGACACGAGAATTGTACTTATATATTAAGAAAGAGGATTAATGACCAAAAGACTTATATTAATAAAAAAAACCGGCCAAGTGCGAGTTTAAAGATCATATTAATCATGTTAATTAATTGAGTATGTATTATAGATTATACACATCAATTAATGTGCCCAATTCAGCAACTAGATACTTACTTTTATTTCATTAAAATAAATGCACTTGAATAAAAAAAAAGACAGAAATCTGTCAACGTAATCGAAACGTGGCAAAAAGTTATGGCTGAACATAACAAAATATTGTAAGTCATACAACCCCATACGAAACAATAGCCCCTGTTCCCATTTTTAGAAGTCAATTGAAAATGACTGATGCTTGTAGTGTTTAATTGATACATAAGACTTTTTTTGTTATTGATTAAAATATTCGTCATTGTCGGTCACATTGCATCACAAAGTTGTAGCACAAAGATGACATGAAACAAAATTTGTTTCTGGAGATTTTTTTCTGCGCGGAATCGCCCAAGTGTCATATTATTATGTAGGTATATCATTTTCCTTGAAGCACCGTATTGTTGTGGCGAACACACGACAATAGGTACATCGTTTCTTCATCTTTCTTGCTTTTCTTAATAAGCTGTAGTTTCTAAACCTATCGATTCTGCCTATATTCTTAGTCAATGTAAGTATCCATCAATTAGACTACCTATTTGAAAAAGAAAAAGAATTATTCGTTATACATATAATATGAATCAGTCTAGAACTAAATTACAAGGAATTTCGTCAGAAAGCTGTTTTTTTGCGAGATTGAATCAGCGAATTCGTTGGACTCTCAATGTTTCGTCATACTCCACGTCAGTCCACGTTGGTCGTGTTGACGATCCAGGTATTATTACCACATAATATAACTTATTATGACACTGGCTAAATGGCTACGCCGACAGAGCCAATTTATATTAAAAAAAAACTCATTAGGAGTGTCGATATGTTTTTAAATAGGTACGTAGGTGGGTGAATCTCATAAATATTGTACATAATTAATAAATAAGTCCTTAATTACGTATTTAAGGAGCTTGCCTTACTAAATTACGTTTAAACATTATGTGAGAGTTGTGCATATTTCTGCATAGTCAAATCCGAAATTTTGTTTCATTACGTCCCTTATCATTAAAATTTCAGTTTCGTACACAATTATAATACCGCGCAAGATCGATGATGAAAATGTAGTACCTACCTAACTACCTACCTAATGCACGGTAAAACTTTTTTTGGTTTATGTATTTCGTGTGATGTATTGTCTTTTTAGGGTTCCGTGGTCAAACTAGAAACCCTTATAGAATCAGAATCAGAATAATCTTTATTCAAGTAGGTTTACAAAAAATAAACTCTTTTGAAACGTCATAGCAGCGACTTAGCCTAAATTGACTGCAGGTTCAAATCGTGACCGATCAGAGAAGAACCTGTAAGAAACTCTTGTCGGATGTCTTTTTTTTTTCGACTTTCGCAACCTTTTGTCATAAGGACTAAACATTACAAGCAATTCAGTCCCAAGCATTGTTATCATTAATATAGTCTTTAATACTATAATATGCTTTAGAAATTAGTTTACGCTTAACGTAACTCTTAAATTTATTTACTTATAGTTCAGTAACATTACTTGGGAGCTTATTATACAACCTAATACAATTACCCATACCTAAAAGAGTTTTTTATTTTATGGAGCCCCGAGAAGGGCACTGCGAGCTTGTTTATTTCTGGTCACAGTTCTTTCTAAATTTAGCGATGTTTTTATGAACATACATAATGTTTTCATAAATGTATTGACTGTGCATGGTCAACATATTAATTTCTTTAAACTTATCTTTATCTCTAAGCGAGTGTCTCTGGCCCATCTTGTAGAGTCGCTCCGTGCGTCTCATTCGTAATAGACTAGATAGAAAGGGAGATCCGAGCGACAAAGAAGTCGCGGACAACTTGTGCTAGCCCTCCTGATTGTGCAAAATATGGTTACAGAATTATCAACAAGTTTTTCAGAGTTTTTGGTAATTCTGTAGCTCTGCCTACCCCATTCTGGGAATGAAGGCGTGACTTTATGTATGTCAAGCTTAAAAGCGCTAATTTTTGTTAGACTCAAGTGTCTCCTCCCCCCTACAGCCAAAACTACAAATACTAAAAATCTGAAAAAAAAACTTAAATGAAAGCGCATATAACCAATTTAAAAGGTAAACTATCACGACTAACGGCCGAACCCTATATTCAAACCGCGGATAGATAAGGCTTACTTCGGGTTGAAATTTGACATTTGCCCAAACAAAATGTGTCAAATTTTAATCCGAAGTAAGGCTATCTGTCTGCGGTTTGAATATAGGGTTCGGCCGTTAGTAGACATCATTGGTTCTCGAGATACAGGCGATTAGTGTTAACCTACTAAAATCATCTAAGACGGCACCAAATGACTTTTAATAGAAAATTAGTTATTACTTGTAGGGTTTTATGTTTGTAGTACTTAACGGCTTCTTGACCCTGCACTGAGCATGGTCCGACATGTTGTTGCCCGGTTTTAAAGTTTGTTAAACGGGAAGTAGGTGGGTTGCACCACTACTCGTCACCATTTTATTGATCCGCCGGTCGAGTCAGACCGTCAGCCGTTGCTGACTCATTGGGGAAAACCTTAATACGGTTGTAGGTAGGTACCTACTCAATTACATGGCGTAAATGGCGTTAAGCAAGCTGCATAAGACGCAGTGACATCCTCACACATTCAGCGCCCCTGACACACATTGCGTGTTCAAATTACAGTCAGTTCGGTTAGGTTGGTTGTAGGAGAGAAGAGTAAGGAGACTAATTTATAACTGTCCTTTTTAGGGTTCCGTAGTCAAACTAGGAACCCTTATAGTTTCGCCATGTCCGTCCGTCTGTCCGTCCGCAGCTCCGAGACTTAGTACCAGAAAGCTGTAATTTCGCATGAATATATATATTAGTCACAACAACAAAGTGGTACAATAAAATATAGAAAAATCATTTTTAGTGTATAGTTACTAAAAATCAGTAAAATATGTTCAATGAAAGCGCATATATAACATATTTAAAAGGAAAACTATCAGGACTATGTAGACATCATTGGTTCTTGAGATACAGGCGATTAGTGTCAATACCTAATAAAATCATCTAAGACGAAAAGCTATTGAAAAACTGAATTCATATTTATAGACAAAAATACTGCAACACAACAGTGCAAGTCGGGTTCCAGTGCAATAATATGATGCTTTTAATAGTTTATTCCACCCAGCGCTACTAGAAGTTCGGTTATCTAACTGCTGGGAAGAAATATTCCACTTACTTATACTGGCTAGCTAGTCAAACCCTTTGGACAAGCAGGTTCTGATCTAGAGATTAGATTTATTATTAGATTAGAGGTTTAGGTTAGCTTCAGCAAGCTCTGTAGAAACAGTTGGTACCACCAGTATAACTAAATGGAAGCAGTTATAATATGATCGAACTTCTAATAATTAAGTAGAATGGGGTGAAAAAGGTTTTTATTACATTATGCACTTGCAGTTTAGGTACTACCTAGTACAGGCAGCATCAAATATATTGTAACAGCCAAAGTAACCAAATAATTCGAAACACCATATATTTTGTTTGGTGTGACGACGTATTTGGTCACTAGCTGATACAATATGTAATGCTGACTGTGCCTGCACTTTTACATCAGAATAAGAAAACTAGATGGGTTATTCAGTTTTTATTTAACTTAAAAAATAGGATTACAAGAGACATTCCAAATGCCTTTTCATACAATAACTTATATTACCTACATACACATTTTTTACAGCTGTATAATCAGCAAATACATATTTTTATGATACAAATCAGTCTGAAGCACATCACAGTAACTGAAACTCAAGTCATACATTGTATTTGAAATACAACATTTACCAAGACCTAGTTTTTGCGCGAATAAATTAATACTTGTTGATTATCGAAACTTAACCATTATAATTATTATGCATAAATATAATAGAGAACTATAAGAGAGCATTGGACCTAATTTGGCCGAGATAGGTATTTATTAATGCAACATTTGCTAAAAATATAGGATATTGGGATAATAATTATACAGTAATTAAATTACGACACATTAATTGCGAGTAACTCTTGGCTAGGCTTAGGCTATTTGTCACAGCCAGGAAAATCCATCTAGCATTCGTAGTCATATGACTCAATTGAACATAGACTAGAGTCGCCTTTATACACATAGGAGAAAAGGTAAAAAAAAGCATATAAAACGCAATACACTAAGTTTTGCCCCTTTTATTAAGATTTTATACAGAATCAAAACTTGTTAAAATTTTAAAACTTCTTTTAAGGTTTAGATTTAATAAAAAAAATACGTAATATTTTAATTTAACGATATTGGCTAGTAATTTCTGAAATAAATGCAAATTTAGGTGCGTATTTTTAACATAGAACAACAGCTGTGACGTCATTCCTGTCCGTCGATTTTGTATAGGTAGAGCGTCTTTGCAGGGGGTTCTGAACTATGACTTTTTAAAGATTCGTATCTTATGAAAAAAATAACACGACAATTATTTCATGCATACAGTTATCCTTCTCTTTCATAGCACTTTCCAGAGAGTGTAAGGAAAAAAAATATGCATGTTCCCTGTTGAACTGTATTATTAGTCCATTCAGAAAAAAATGGGACATGATCTAGTTTCCTGTTTTAGCAAGTTGACTGCTCAGCCACTCCATTGCTTCCGTGAGCCCCTTGCCTTCTGTAGCGACTATACCTTGCAGATGAATCTGTAAAATAAATGAGGAAACATTGTTGCAGTTATTAATTATTAGTATTTCAAGATACTCGAGTAAACTTCTCTATGAGTGCACGTTCAACATTACAGGGACATTAATTCAATGAACGGACATGTCCACTCAATGAAAACAAAGCAATAAGAGGATACTTTAACATTCAGAACTTACGCTACGGTTCTTCCAATTTTCCAGTTTAAGTACTTTCTTCAGATCATCCAAGCTCATTGCATCGTCTTTATCCTGCTTGTTGGCCAGCACCAAAAATGGAACATTCGCAATCGCCTCTGCATTTAACTGAAACAAAAGTTTATATTATGTACTTGGTTTAGTTAATGTATAAATACATTTATGTAACTAAATAAATAAATATGACGGGACAATCTCACACAAATTGACCTAGTCCCAAACTAAGCTCTAGGCTTGTATTATGGGTACTAAACAACGATAAACATACTTAAATAGAGAAATACATACTTAAATACATAGAAAACATCCAAGACTCAGGAACAAATATTCGCGCGCATCACACAAATATCTGCCCTTACGGGGATTTGAACCCAGGACCGCTGGCTTCGGAAGCAGGGTCACTCCCAACTAGGCCAACGTGTCGTCAAAACTAAGAAAACTACAGATCACTACTTGATATTGGTCATAATATTAACTTTGTAACAAGCATAAATTCATTTACAATTCCGGTCTTGCACCACACTTCATTCAAAACGGTTCTACTAAATGACTTTTCAAATTTACAACAACATACCAGACAGTTTTATAACTTATAAAAAGTATAAATATAAGAATTATTTTCAAAAATGGTTAGGTACTTAGAAACCAGCTTTATAATTTAAATGAGTTTTTTTAGATCAGCAGGAGTCTGTAAATAATTAGGTAAGCATTCAGTTATAATTGTATGCCAGTATTTTAATGTAAATAAACATACCTATATACTTGGTTATGTATCTACAATCATACAATTCGTTTTTGATTTGATTTTGAATAATATTGTTGTGGATAGTGCAAATACCATGTAACTATACAATTTGATAGGTGCAAATATATTGTATTTTTGTTTTTTGTTAAGGTATTGATATGAACTTTTACAAGGCAATTAAATGTTTTGCTCCTTATTAGCTCTGTTCTGCAGAATTGCACTATCCCTGACAATATACTGAAAACAAATCCTGTCAATAATACTCCTGTAAGCGAGAATAACACTTTTCCCCTGCCCCTGAACAAGCTTTTCACTTCACATGTTTGTAAGTTAAGCCTAATACCAGTAACAGACAATTGAACATGGTCTGCTCCAAACCAAGAACAAACACAGACACATTTATCTGTAAGAAAAAGACATCTTCTGAGATAGATGTGTCACTGCAGCAGTCCATGTTTGTTTGATTATCTGTTGCTGTTACAAATCTACAACTTTATTTTAAACCTATATTTTTTGACTTATGTCAATTATTGTACAACATAATTATAGTAGACTAGCTGTAGCCAGCGGCTCAGTACACTTGAAAAAAATAAAGCCTATGTTATTTAGTGATAATATTGCTTTCTACTGGTGAGAGGATTACCAAAACCATCCAGTATTTTTTGACTTTATTCATTACCAATTAAACCACAAATATTTCCTCCTTATAATATTAGTGTAGATAATAGTGATGCACATACCAATGTATTTGACACCTGTATGATGGCATTGTACTTGTCACACATTTCTTTTGTACTGGGGGTTTATTATGACACAACTATGCAGTTCTGTTTACGCTCAGAGAAAAGGACAGAGCTATATAACTGCCCTAGCAGTTTACTTACCGTAAAGTGAACTGCATAGCTAGGCACTGTTTACACTCAGAGGACAGAGCTATGGCAGTCATATAGCTCTGTCCTTTACACTCACCATAAAGTGAACTGCATAGCTAGGTCATAATAACCCCCCTGTCCCTGTTACTGGAATGAGCTTAAAATTACATTGGACACCATGCAATCCCGATGACAATTTAAGTTGATGGTATTCTAGAGCTGGTCTGATGGCAGCAACAAGTTTTTGACTTGTTAGTTTGATCTCAATCTCAATAAGCATGACTGCAATAAAGTACAGTCAGCAAATAATAAGTTGTCTTAAGAATGAATCAGAGAGCCATGTCAGAAACTTATTTATGCTTTACTAAAACTAAAAAAGGAATAATTAGTTACCAGCCTAGCCAGTTCAAACTCCAGTAATTCCAGCCTTTCATCGTCTCTGGAATCAATTACAAAAATCACAGCTTTTGTATCAGGAAAGTATTGCTTCCATGTAGGTGTCACTTTATCGCCGCCTCCGATATCCCAGATCTCGTAGCTCGTGTTGTTGATCTCTACAGTCTCCAAATTGAAACCAACTGTGTGCTGGCAATCTACAGTTGAACCATCTTTGAGTTTGTACAGCACAGTTGTCTTCCCCACGCCGCCGTTAAGACCCACTGAAATAGAATAAAACGTAAGAAAAGTATTCAGAGATCCCACATACAAAATGTAAGGATAAAAATATTTATGAGAGAATCTTTCAAAGTTCGACATGAGAGAGAACTACAAACTCAACTAAGTACTCTTTCTACTTACAAATCAAAATACGCTGACGCTGTTTTCCAAAAAACCTCGTGTAAAAAGGAATGCTGGACAAAAATGAAGTAAGCCCCATTTTTCAACGTTAGTAACGGCTGGGTTGGGTTTTACGAAATAAATGCGCACAACTTAACTACACTTCGCTGTGGTTGTAAGCGTTGTGTATAGTATAGTATGGTATGATTGGTATGTCAGAGTAATAATCACTACATAAATGTATAGGTCGGTATGTGAATGAAGTACGAGTGACACAATGGTGACACATGCAATGATGTCATCCACAGACTAAATCCCACCTAATATTGTAGCCGCAGTTGACATTTCTGTGTTACCAGATAAGGAAAAAGTCCCCCTTTTCAACGCCTTCACACGCCAAAAATGTATTAAAAGTTATGCAAAATACAACTTAAGACATACGAAATAATGTCTCTTTTAAACTGTACCTGTACATCATCATACACAGATTTAGGTTAGCGTCTTTCCTGTGGACACTCCGGAAGTTAACGTTTTTAAGGTCTAATTTTCTGGCTAAGCCTCCGCATGGACTGCTTCAGACCTATCATATAAAAACAAAACTTATACGCACACAAGCTTTTAACTATTCACCACAGGAAAGACAACTTTTGCTTTTAAGAGTGTGTATGACCCGAACGGACTCGACGCGATTAATTGCTGTCTCTTTTCCCTGGTTGAGATTACGAAGCATCGCGTTTTACATAGTTCATCTGCCATGGCGAAGGCCATGGAAGACAAAGACCATGCAAAATTGTTTTGTACACTCGCGGTCATATAATACGGGTCAGAGTGCGTTTTTCATACAAACGAGGCTATTTAGAAGCCTAGGTTCCAGGCCAGGGGTTGTTTTGAGTGAGGTTTAATGGAGGATACTTCGAGGTTTAATAGGGGAGGTCAAAAGTTCTTAAGATACTTAACTGATTGCACAATCAGTCAATACCACAGCGAGAGAGTTTGGGTCGGAATTTGAATTTCCTTACATTTTAGATATTTTTCGGAACATGCACAATTCCGGCATTAACCGCGGATTCAATCAGTTGGGTACCCTAGTCAATCTGTCCTGTATTGATGCTCGGGGTACCCATCATCAGATTTCACTAACAGCATCCCCTGGCGAGGAACCAAAGCTTCGAAATAGCCTCTTTAGTATGAAAATCGCACTCGGACCCGTATTATTTGACCGCGTGAGTAGTAGGCCGGTACTTATTATTTACTATAGCAATAACAGATTTCCAAGATCAAGCTTAAAAGTATCTGACACGAATCTATTACTGGAGGCATAAGAGCGTGTCAGATATTCTTGAGCGCTGTTGGATAATATACATTATTATGGCTTACGATTTACACGATCGCCATTCCACTCTCTATAGAAATCCATTGTATTAGCAGTGTTCCCACTTCCAGTGTTCCATGTAAGTTAAGCAATTGGAATAATGCAAGCCGTTTCCCACTGGTTTCCCGTGTGTGAACTGCGGACGACGAGCTGTTTTTAACCTTCCCAGCTGTTATTCAAATAGGTGGAACCGCAGTTTGGTACATAGTCAAGGGCATTAATAGTGCAAGTTTTACATTACAATAAAACTTGTATTATTGAGCAGAGACGATGCATAGCATCTTGAGAGTGCGTTGTACTTCCGGTATTGGATTAACCAATCACAGCCCTTTCCGGCTTACCTTCTGCCAATCACCGGTCGTTTCCGGTGGCATGTTTTCTGTGTCACGTGGTCAGCCCAGGTGTTCTGCAAGCTGCGAACCTTACCTCATAGAGTCTCTCACCAGGAGGCCTTATTTGGATGCTATGCATCGTCTCTGCTCAATAATACAAGTTTTATTGTAATGTAAAACTTGCACTATTATCGGCATGTGACGATGCATAGCATCTTGTGAGAGATGTGTTTGTTGGCTCCTGGTGACCACGGACGACGCTATGTGATGGGACACTAGAATTAATTCAGAGTTAGACTTAAATTTATGTGGTACTTCCATTAGATAAGAGTTACGAAATGTTAAGTAGGTGCTGAAATAACATGTAAGCACAAAATCGACTTTTTTATTAACTTGACTTTTACATCAACTGAAATATGATTAATGTAATCAACAAAATGAACTTGATAATTTAAATATACATCTACATAAGAGGCTCAAACCGTGATGATAAATTATTATCTGAAAGAGTACCAATAGCTCTACCTAGAATCTGTCTACAATAATACTTAGCGAAGGTGTTTTCCTTACGCCAATTGCCTCGAGACAATATTTCCTCAATCGGGATATTTTCATGCCAGTTAAGGGACGCTACAGCCGATCTTACGCTACCTGATGATGCTTGGATGCCAGCATCTTTTAACATAGATTTAACCCAGTTGCCGATCATAGTGCGTGACGCGGCTTTGGCTTGACCGTTAATAGTAATAAATAGAGCATCTTCACATTCTGGCCCACGTCTCTGCATACTCAACTCTATTACCTTCTTTATCCAATACACGGGACAAACATTGAAATCGCTATGCTTTATCTGTTTCCAACCTGACTGCCTGTATGACGCTGTATCTGTTTTTGAGCCAAACATCGGAATCAGAATAATATGGCTGTCATTGTCAGTAAAATGATCAGACGATATCTTTAAAAGTGTGAGATCATGTACACGTCTACCTGAAGCCAATAATAAAATACATGCTAATCTACGGGACGCTTCATATAAAGTTACAATGGTAGGTTTGTTGGATTGTAGCCACATAATCAGGTCGCTGGGATCCCAGATTGAAGATTTAACTACTCTTGGCCTATAAAGAGAAATAGCTTTCAACATGTGTTTCACTAAGAAATGGGAATTTAAATCTTCATTACAGTACATTTGACAAAATGAAACAATTACAGATTTGTGTAATAAAATTGTGGAATATGCCAGTTTCACTTCCAAACATAAATGGGCAAGGTATTTAGCTAACAAATTTCCATTTAACGATTTATAATCTAAATTATTTTTAGAACACCATTTTAGCCAACGAAACCAAGCCGGTTTGTAAGTGGAATCTCGCCAGCTTGTTTTAAAGAGTAATTTTTCACTATCAGACCAATTGCTCGTCATTTCACCCCAGCCCCAATCTTCCATACTAACAGAACCATGTTCTGGACTTGCGGGGGAGGTAAACCTGTACTTTGATCGATGAGGAAACATTCCAAGTTCTTGATTTTCATCGGTTTTCAGAGCGCTCGGCGACGGAGGTCGGGCAGCCAATAGGCTTTCTTCCAAAGTGGTGCGACCACTAGGAAAGTTCCCTGGGCAGAGTTCAGATGGTGGAGCACTCGTGAAATCAGACTCGGAGGCGGGAACACGAATGCCAGCTGATACCGCCATATCCGACTGAACGCATTGATGAACTGCGCCGCTGTGTCTCTTGGGTCTCTCGTTACATACTTCTTGACCACCTTGGTGTATTTGGAAGCAAACAAATCTATCTGAGGGGTGCCGAATCTGCGGAAAACCTTCTCGAGGGCTGGATTCAGTAGATGCCATTCCGTTGCTCGTTTGCCCCTCGATAATCGGTCGGCTATGTCGTTGTACTTGCCGGGTAGGTATTCCGCTATTAATGAAATTCTCAGTTGGTCCAAGAGGCTCAGTAATTGGTACGTTAGGTTCAGTAGCGGTGCTGACCGAGTTCCCCCCTCGTTTCGTATGTACGCAACTACCGTTCGGTTGTCTGTTTGGAGAATAAGACGACGTTCCCGTAACTGATGCCTGAAATGACGGATTGCTGCGATTATGGCGTACATTTCTTTGCAGTTGCAATGCCACTTCATCTGAGCTTGCTTCCATCTTCCCGACGCCGCTTGATCGTCCATTTGGGCCCTCCAGCCGAAGTCCGCTGCGTCTGTCGTTAGGAAGTGATGAGCCCGAGACTGATGCAGGGCACTTTTCGTAAAGCCGCTGCGCATTGAAGCAATCCACCACTTCAGATCCTGTGTCACCTGAGAAGGAATTGATACACGCTGGCGTGACGAAAGTCTTATAAGAATTCGCGAATGTCGTTGAAGTTGTCGGCAGTGAAGCCTTCCTCTTGGTGTGACGAAATTCGCAAAGTTGAAGGTTCCGAGTAGTATCTGGGTTTCTTTCATGGACATCTTTTCTCTCTCGAGCGCTTTTTCTGAAATGGTCACGATGGAAGCTATTTTCTTTTGAGGAATGCCCATGAAATTCATCCTGGTATTCCATACTATACCCAAGTATTCTATCTCCTGAGATGGTGTCAGAACCGATTTCCCGTAATTGATCGTCCATCCCAGTCGTTCCAAGAGCCTTGTTGCAGTCTTTATCTGTATTTTCAGTAGACGCTCTGACTGATTCACAAGCAGGAAGTCGTCCAAGTAGACTATGACCCTTATGTCCTGGTCTCTCAGCATCCCTGCCACCCAATTGGTTAAGGTTGCAAAGTTCTTGGGGGCACATGAAAGACCGAATGGTAAGCTTGTCATCTGCAGTACTTGATGATCGTAAATCAGTCGCAAGAAACGACGATGGCTTTTTGCAATGCTCACGTGAAAGTAAGCTAAGCTAAGTAAGATGATAGGTCCAACTAAAAACTTTGCCATCCAGTCGCCTCTTTGTAGGAAATGCGGTATTTGGTGATGCGAGATTAATTTGAACTTTTTTGGGACTATATGAGTGTTTAATCGTTTTAGATTGAAGATTGGCCTGTCGGAGCCATCGCTTTTCTTTGCCAAAAACATCGTTGAGAAAAAACTGGGGCCCAATAGATTCTGATCTGGCACTTCCAACACGCCCTGTTTCAATAAAGTGTTTATTTGGTGAGACATTTCTAGAGTCCTCTTCGTTTCGAAGCGCTGAAGGATTAGAGGTGTTGGGTATACCAGATGAGAGTAGGCCTGGAAGTAAATGGCAGACGCATTCCCATTATTATTTTGAGAAGAGCCTTCGGAGCTCGCAGCATCTGCCACTGCTTGCGATACGCTCGCAGGCAGCCTCCGTAAAACTGGTGTGGTTTTGAGTCAACTGTGACGCGACTTCCTACCGCGCCCCCCCTCCTTTCTGAAGGGTTTTTTATCTTTTTGATTATTTCCGTATCTTTGAAAACGGGTGTAGGGCTTGGTTTCTTTACTTTTCGCGTCATATCCTTTGGTAGGAAAAAATCGAGAATAGTTTGCCGGGCTATGAGACGGTCCCGGGTTTGCCTCCGATTTTTGAGTAGACTTTTTCTTATCCTTATCCAAATTAAACCATGGGCGCACCCATTTATCAATACCACCAGTACATTTTATAAACTCTTGCAACTGAGGCTTGTCAAACATAACTTCGGAACTCGGAGGAATCTTACGCAAACCCTCACGAAGTCCCTTATTGGGGAGCTCTGCCAAGATACGCTCTCGGCGGTTTTCTATACATTCGGCCCGCTTTCCGCAAACGAGCTGCATGACTTCTTCGTCAATTTTGTGATATTTTGACGAAGCATTAAAAAGATCCGTAATTTTATCAAACACACTTAAGGATGTCAGAGTAGTGTCTGGGGAAGCCGCCCAGTCAACAAAATGTTGTAGATGCTGATTAAAATACTCTCGCTGAGTTAAGAGCGCATTGCCTATCGCTGCTAAAGATCGCTCAGTGCTTGCGATATAGTCCTTTCCCTTAACAAATTGTCTGAGTTCATCGTTAACCTCGAGTTCCACGAAACCAGGAAACGCACCGTGCACTTTTAACGCCTCCGCATATCTAACGTCTTTCCAATCGGGACTGCAAAATTTTTGTAGCTGTTCGAGTCGTTTTAAGTGTTCAGGGTTAGCGCGAGGTATTTTAGGATCTTTGACTGTGTTTACTACGCTGAGCTCAAGTTTACGAGTAGAAACGGCATGGCTGCCGGTCGGCGAAGACAACACCCACTGGTAGAGGGTTCCGGCTCAATTGAATTTGGCGGCAATTGTGGATTAGTTATTGGCACCGCCCCGGGCAACACAGACGACTTATTCGAGTTCGGTTGTGAGGCAAAGGAGTTTTGCATAAACAAATTAGTAAGAACACCCATTTGGTGAAACAAAGCATCCAAATTAGAATTGTGCACCTCACCGCGTTTTCTTCTTTTTGCTTTCCTGTTGTTATCGTCGTCCGACGATGAAGACTCCGAAGAACTCGTACTCGAATCGCCTGCCTCGTCGTCGGTTGCCGGGGCTCGCCGCTTCCTCGACGCTTCAGGCGCGAAGGGCGTGCCGCTTTCCATCTCGTTCTCTGGAACGTGATTAAAATCCCGCACAGAATCATTTTGTTCGCTATCACTCATATTGCTGACGGACGGAGTGTAAGCATCAAAAGCAATATGATTTTATAAATTATGAACTTTTAAACGAGAATTTATAAAAAAAAAAACAAAAAAATAGTTAACTTCGAGGGTAGTCTTTAGCAATGAGCAGAGCTAAATAGATAAGAATTAAAAATAACTAAAGGCAAGTTGCCTTACCGAGAAGTAACGACGCTATGAGGTAAGGTTCGCAGCTTGCAGAACACCTGGGCTGACCACGTGACACAGAAAACATGCCACCGGAAACGACCGGTGATTGGCAGAAGGTAAGCCGGAAAGGGCTGTGATTGGTTAATCCAATACCGGAAGTACAACGCACTCTCAAGATGCTATGCATCGTCACATGCCGATAATATCTATACAGCCATCGCGTCCAATATATGTATACAAGGACCTTATTGCCACTGACATAAAGGTGTACATATATTTTTAACGTCTTGGGAACGTATATTATATTTATGCCCTTAACTGTACATTTTGATGCAGGTATTTCATCGAGAACTTTTTTTATTTATCTTGTTTCAGCTATTTACTTTATACCTACATTAAAAAAAACAAATCATATTACCACAGCTTTTTAAACTACAAAATATTTACAAATTTACTACCTATTGTACCCAAAATATAATCAAAACATACAATAAAATATAGCTCCGAATGCTTCAATAATTCTCAGAACTTGGAATGATTGTTAACCCTGAATTCTTAAACGTAAAAAATAAATAACAATCTTTGAATCTTAAACCAACGACAAACGGTGTACCACATCGCAGATACACACGGGGTACACGTCGTTTCTTCGTTTTCAATTTTCTCAAGTTTCTAAGCTAGTGCTGCCCTAATCGTAAAATTCTCGATTTGCTGTTTGTGCATGATGTAAAATTGGCAACGTCAGCTTAAACGAGTCCACAGTAAAGAGTTAAAACTAACATAATGGAGTCTTACGTATGAAAAAAAAAATAACCATGTTAATAACTGAAGTTTTCTTTATAAAATGGTTGTTTACTACGCTTGTTTTCATTATTATTATTTTTTAGTTTTGGCTCCTCAAACGTGTCGATACAATAATGATGGGCAATGATAAATATAACGGCATTACGTTTGCCATTCACAATACAGTGTCTCTGGATAAGGTGCACAAACGAATAGGCATGAAAGTACATGCAATTTCACCGACAAAAAAATAATACGAGTCATTTTTTGAAAATAAGTAAAAAAAAAAAAATGCTTTCAACACTATTGGTACAAAGTGAAATATTTCGCCTCATTATGAGTTCTATTGAGATGAATTAAACGGTTTTTTAATCTAGGAGTATTAACTGTGTCAATCTATCTTTGACCGCTCATCAAAAATCAACGACTCGACTCGACTTCATGCTGACCATGTTTGCATCCAATTGTATCCAATTCTTATGTGTATGTAGTTTGCTTATTTAATTTAGGTTTGTTAATTGTTTGCAAAATAAATTTATTTCTTTCTTTCGTGCTTGCATTAGACACATAATTCTTTTTTTTTATTGAAGATAATATGTTAATAAATAATTATAGATAATAATAATAATTATAAGGTTATATGAGCCTATTTTTAGGTTATTTTAGGAATTAACAGAACACAGTAGAGGAGATTAAGAATATGAAAGTACCGTAATAAATAAGTAAGTTGATGAAGACAGAAAAAAGGAGAGGAGACATCACGCCATAGAGTAACTTTGTATATATCTGAGATAGAGATATCACTCGATTATTTGGCATACAGCGCCATCTGGAAATAAGTTACGATCAAACTTTCTAGGGACCCTGCTACTCGTCCGTTTAATTCAAAATAAAACGTTTTTCTATTAAAATGGGTATATATATTATAATAATATATATACCAATGTCATCATAGCGCAATGACCCAAAGTGGGTCTTGGCATCCCACACCTAAACCGCCAAGGTTTTCCGTTCTGAAATAAAACTACAAATTGCAAATTTTAAACATTTACTTATTATAAATCTTAAATGCGTAACGCAGTTAATTAATAGTTTAAACCTAACAAACATATATATATATATATATATAATAACGGAGTTCCACTTAATTAAAGCAATAAGAAAATAATTTGCTTAACAAAGAAGTTTCGAAAAACGGCAAGCTACCGGTGGTTAAGGCTGCAGACCGAGGAACCTCCTCACAATACGTGCCGTGTCGAGAAGT
Source organism: Acleris holmiana (assembly GCA_949316455.1). Taxonomy (NCBI): domain Eukaryota; kingdom Metazoa; phylum Arthropoda; class Insecta; order Lepidoptera; family Tortricidae; genus Acleris; species Acleris holmiana. The sequence continues at coordinate 13,963,138 of OX438777.1, forward strand.
ATCATTTTCTGTATGGCCCTTGATCCAGCCATCTAGCGAGAGTCTCATAAGATGTTGGTCGACACTCTTCGCTATGAGAATGTTCAATCCTTATCAAGTTAAGGCGAAACAGAAGGGATATCTCACCAACTGGTTGACGAAGGATTGTAGCTACGCCTCATTCATACACCTAAAAATGGCCTCAAAGTTGCATCAAGTTTATAAAACTTCAAGATCCTTTCGAGCCACGAGTGAGGCACCGAGTCATAGGCCTTCTTATAGTCAATCCAAGCAGCCGAAAAGGCCCCCTTCCTTCGCCTGACTTTCTGGCAAATGGTCATGTCTATGAGGAGCTTCTTAGTACCGCGGGACCCAACCTTACATCCATAATTACTATTAGGCTTTTTTCATTAAAAACAAAATTAATAAAGTAATAGTAATGTTAGTTACGAGTACATGTAAACATTCACTTATAATCCATATAGGTACAATGGTACATGTCATCGTCATGAATCGTCAGTGTCCAAAAGCAAGCCGTAATTAATACACATTAATCTCGTCGTCACCATAAAACCAATAAAACAGGAATCAAATATTCAAGTGGGAAAATTCAAATGTGACAGGAAAAGTTTTGATGATTTTGTCATTTCATGTTTTTAAAATAACGTTTCGTTTCATTGGGGCCTATGGAATGCTGGAGTATAAAACTTATTGTTGATCATTACATAAATGCTTCTTTTCATCTGATGACATATGTAACTTTTACTACTTCTTGTTTTTAACGCTAAACTGTTATTATAATAATGTGCTGCTAGTGACGATTTGTATTTTCTTATTGAAAATAGATTGCGTGCAATGAGACGCCTGCAGTTCTATGTTCCTATTGGTTTTGGGAACATTGTCTATGCCACTGGGCCAGAATGATTATAATCTGTGGTGAAATTTATTGACTTCATTGTAAATATTTTAGTTTTTATTTAATTTACTTTAGTTTTAGTGTTCAAGTTTCATGTTTTGTTAAAATAAAAATTTGTATATGATAAAGCTGAATGCCGGTGAATACCCTAGCAGCCAAAGCTCAATTTAAAAAAAAAGTCTTCAGTCAGACAGAGACCTCTGGATGGATGTAACTATGACTTCTAGACCAATCACGACGCCGTTCGCAAGTTGTTTGAAGTGATAACACCGTGCATCACGCCACCTTGCGGAACGCCGGCCAGCGTACTACACTATGACGATCGGGAAGCTTCCACCTTTATACGCATACTCAGCTGTACAGGTTCTCAATTCTACAGATTCTCAGTGTAGAGATTCCTAATTCTGCAGATTCTCAGCTCAACAGATTCCCAATTCTACAGATTCTCAGTTCTACCTACAGATTCCCAATTCAACAGATTTTCAGAACTACAGCTAGATTCCCAATCCTACAGATTCTCAGCTCTACAGATTCCCAATCCTACAGTTTTTCATTGCTACGGATTCCTAATTCTACGGATTCTCATGTTTACAGATTCCCATTTTTACAGATTTTAATTTTAAGATAATCTCATTTTTACTGATTTCTATTCCCCTTTGTTCCATCTGTCTGTCATAGAGTCGACGGAGCTCCGCTCGGCGGAGCTCTTATTTCTGGGTTGTTTTAAAAAAGAGTAATAAATCAGACTAGACGTCCTGCCTTATGTACACTCAACCAACTTGATTAATAGGCCTCTAGAAGACCTTATCAGAGTAGGTCGACGATTACTTTAGACTTCCTTTTTTGTGATTTCATATATTATTAAGGTTCTTACTGGCCTAGAAACGAAATTGGTTGACTGTACAAAATATAATCAAAATATGGTAAAAAAAGTCAGTCGAGAGTTTTATTTGAGTAAGTACTTCGAATAAATTCAACTTGTTAATAATCACGTCACGTCACGTCATTTGATAGTTTCAGTTTAACCTTAATTAATTAAAATCTGTGTTATTTAGCCACCCTTTTGTAAGAACACCACAAAAAATCACACGAGCGCAGCCTTTAAGTTGGGTACGAATTAGAGTAGCCTCGGGTTGAGGCACGCACGGCTCACCTATTTTGCTCAAATTCGTCCGCGCTCACGCGCTGTGCGCGAGCAGCGGGCGAGCGGCGCGCGGCGAGCCGTCGAGAGTCGGTCTTTTGACCGTGCTCAAAGGCGCCTCAGTGTGCGTGCCTCGCGTAATGTGGACGTGTATCCGAGCGTACCGCGGGCAGAACGACAAGTTCTAACTTGTCTGTGGGCGAGGCGCGTATAGAGATAAAGTTGATGAGCCGTTCCACCACCGAGGAGATTTCTTCTTCTTTTTGTAAATAATTCGGTGAATTATGATAAACGCAGCCGCGGCTGTCATGGTGTCCGACGGAATTTTGAAATGTCGCTCCGCGCGGCGAGCTACTCGAGAGCCAAATTGTTGCACATAAACATGCGTGGGTGAGGCAGCGTGCTCGCCGCGAGCCTACATTTCAAAATGGTGTCGGACACGATGACAGCCGCGGCTGCGTTAATTATAATTCACCGAATTATTAACAAAAAGAAGAAATCGCCTCGGTAGTGGGAGGGGTCAGCAACTTGATTAAATTTGTTCGCGCCTCGCCCACAGACAAGTGAACTTGTCGTTCTGCCCACGGCACGCTCGGATACACGTCCAAATTACGCGAGACGCACACCAAGGCGCCTTTGAGCACGGTCGAAAGACAGACTCTGGACGGCTCGCCGCGCGCCGCTCGCCCGCTGCTCGCGCACAGCGCGTACAAGTTTGAGCAAAATAGGTGAGCCGTGCGTGCCTCAACGTGAGGCTGCTCTAATTCGTACCTACCTTTAGGCACTTGGCATTTTTGTTGTTTTAGTCGCATAATCTTACGCGCAGCACACTTCTTCACGCTTCCGCTGACAACGTGAGACAGTAGAAGTTTTCCAATTGGCTTTGGTTTAGTTGGCAGCTTTCGGAGCGCGTATAACCTATCTACCAATTTTTATATTACATCATTGATTTTTAGTGATAAGTCTAGCATTTGCATTCAGAAAGTATCAGTTATCACAGAAGAAGGGTATGTCTCACGAAGGGTGCCGTACTATTTATCTATGCAACCACGATGTCTGATGTCTGTATTAAGAAATATGGCAAAAAAAACAAGTTTTTTGTATTTGTTGTTATAGCAGCAAAATAAATATATCATCTGTGAAAATTTCAACAGTCTAGCTATCACAGTTCCTGAGATACAGCCTGGCGACTGGTGACAAACATCAAAGTCTTAGTAGTAGGGTCCCGTTTTTACCCTTTGGGTACGGAACCCTAATAAATGATTGTTGTGTGCTTAGTCTTGTTAACCTTCAGTTATTAAAATAGGTGGAACTACTTTGCATTGCGGTTATATTATATTTATGTTATTATTCTGTCAGGAAAATTTGTATTTATCTTGTTTCAGCTACAGAAGCTTGAGATTTCGAGAGATAAATAACTAAAACTACAAAATAAAATCTGTTCAAAGTATTTCTACTTGTTCCCAAATTAGTCGGTGTTTTGTATTGTTTCTTCCTATTCCTAAAAGGGGACAAACCAGTAAGCATAATCTGGTTGGAATATATGGAACTAGGGGTAATTTTACCACCTCAATTATGAGAAATCATTTCAAAGCAGTTTGTATAGGTAGTTCCACGAGAGTTGAAGAGAATGATTACACACACAGCTACAATTAGTACTGATTGCAAAAAAGTTAATGGATGAAATGAGCGAGTGAATGTAAATGTAAATAAAAATGCTTAATTACATCAATTATATGTTAATTATTGTAATATTTGATATTTGAAGAGGTTTGATAATAAAATAACAATAATAAAAATATAGGTAAAGACCATTATTTTAACAGCTACATAGATATAAACAAGGCAATTTATTACTTATTCTCATTGGTTTCTATATTTAAAATTATACCTATTTATTTAAATAAAAACGGTCAAGATATTAATTTTCTGTTTTGTTTCAAGTTGATGAATTGTTTGTTCTACATAATACTGAACAAAAGGTTTTGCGTCTTTCATGCAGTTCACTGTTGAACTTGCTATTGGTAGAATATAAGAACTGTAATTTCAAAATCCCGCTGTCATCACATGACAGTGTTGTGTGCGTGACCTCAACTCTTGTGGAACTACCTATAATCATGTTTTTACAACAGATTTATCATGCATAATATTTAAAATTTAAAGATTTAACCATCCGCCAGGAACAACTCGAATGTTCAAGATGGCAACAGCTACAACACTTCTAACTGACCTAGTCTCAATGCTTGAAATGTATTTGATAATCATGTTAATTCTTTGTCATTGTTAATTTACTCTAATAAAATAATCATTTTGGGACAAAAATGAATCCATAATTTATTTACACCTATATTTTATTTGCCACTATCGGTATTTATAATAAAGTTTAAAGTATCTTTAGCAGAAAAAGCAAACATCCAAGATGAAGACTTAAACAGTGTTGAAAGAATTACCCCAATGATAGGATTTACAGTATATACATTGATTCATTAGTCATTACACTTCAGATATTCAACATTGAATAAAAGCTGGGTAAAATTTGTTACCTTGAATTACTAAGTTCCTACACTGGATTATGTGTTACAGAAATGCCCAGGTTCACAATACAAAAGCAATAATAGATGGTACATAACTTGCACGCAATAAATAATAATGTCTAACCAAATTCACTATAGAAATAATTTATTATTAATTCTGGATTGGATCTCCCTTAAACAGTGTTATTGTCTATATATATGTGTAAACACTCTTCAAATCTGTATTAAAAATGTGTGCAAACACCGCAACCGTGCGGCCTAAACTTATACAGTTACAAATGCATTTCATTATACAAATAACAGTAATATCAATTATCCTTTAAATGACTGTGCATCTGCAGATCATCAAGGACATTGACGGATCAAACACAGTAACAACCTCCATTGCAATATTGCTTAAAAAAAAGATAGATACAGCAACAAATTAAAGTTTTAACCTTACAAATACGAAAAGGACATTGTATAATAAGAAGCATACAAATTTCAAAGTCTTTTAGATTCAATACAGGACTGAGGTTCTACATGTTAAAATCTTATTGTTTTTGATGTGTTTCCATATTGTCAACATCTTGGTAGCTCTTATTTACTTGACAGTAATGGTGGTTGATTTAAACACAATACAATAACACATCAAAAGCAACCTGGTTTTACCATGTTGAATAGAGGCCCAGATTGAACAACAATCACAATACGTGAAGATGCCAACCAATTTGGGAATATACACTAATGTCCCAGGAGGCTGCAAGGCAGGTTCAACTTCATTTTTTCGCCAGTTCATTGGATAGCCAGTCAAGGCCCTCATAGAGGCCCTGCCCTTGAGTTGCGCAGGTTGCTTGTATGTACCACTAGAAACAACCAGATGCTATTGGTTAAGTTAAATCTTAAAGATACTTTTAAAAATAAAATTATGTTAAAATTTTGAAACTCTTTAATTTATTTCTTAGTTTTTATTTGCATAGAGAAGGCAGTAAAAAAGAGCACAGGCTATCTGATGGTAGGTAGGATCTGAAACCCATGGACATTATTATTTCTCCAGAGTACTATAGTAGTCTTATTCTTACAAATCATTTCATTGCAATCATCAAGAAGTTTTTTCTTAAATTAAATTTAAGTTTAAGATAACTTAGACATTGGTTTATCCATCACTTTTTAAATATAAAGCAGGAGTCAAGGAGTCAATACTGATAGCAAAACAAAACATTCTTAAGTAGTAGTAGTCTACATACATATATTTATGTAGGTATAGAAAGTCTTGCAATACTTTAGTAATCAGGACACAGATAATGTGAATGAAAGTGAACAAAGCTAAGAGTATTACAGTACTTACACGACAACTTCTTAAGTTATTCAAGTTCAGTGCATTGGTCAATTCAGCTGCATTCATAGCATTAGGCATATCTTGTTTGTTGGCAAATACTAAGACAACTGCCTCTTTTAGCTCATCTTCTTTTAACTGGAAAAGATAGTTTTATAAATATTAGGCAACATTGTAAGGTTAAAGAAGAACATCAATATTTGATAATATGATGCGTACCATATTAGCAAGTTCCTCCTCCGCTTCAGCTATTCTTTTGGTATCGCTGGAGTCCACTACAAAAATGAGCCCTTGAGTGTTCTGATAGTAATGGCGCCATAGTGGCCTGATCTTGTCCTGGCCGCCGACGTCCCACACCGTAAAACTGATGTTTTTGTACTCCACAGTCTCCACATTGAACCCAATAGTCGGTATAGTCGTCACGATTTCACCCAGCTTTAGCTTGTAAAGTATAGTAGTCTTCCCGGCGGAATCGAGCCCCACTATAATCCAATGACAATACTTTATTATATGCGTAATTTAACTTCACAGTTTTTAAATACAAGGTAATGAAACATAAAATATACACAATTCGACGCGCTATCGCCTACCGATGAGCTGTCAATTGTCACTTACCCATAAGGATACGCATTTGTTTTTTGCCGAAAAGCCTTGTGAAAACACTTGATATCGTCAAACCCATTGTTTAATGTATTGGTATATCGTGAGGTTTTATAAAAAAACAGTAATTTTGTGTTAATTGAAGTAAAAAAAGGTGCTACTACAACAAATAACTTTGTATCACTGATACACGTCGTTTCTTCGATTCCAATTTTCTTAATTTTTATAGACAGCTAGTGCTGTCCTAATCGTAAAATTTTCGATTCGCCATTTGTGCATTGTCAAATTGACCACGTCAGCTTATACGAGTCCGCAATACATAATAAAAATAAAAATGTTATTTAACCATGTTAATTAACAATGGTTTTTTGAAACAGTTGGTTGCGCTTATGTTTTGATTCTTATTATTTATAGTTTTGGCTCCTCAAACGTGATGAGACTGTAAGGATAAAAAAAACATAAGCATAGACAATGAGTTTGACAGCAAAACGTAACCAATAGGAATCTTATATGATTTTGAAGGAAGAGTTTGATTGCTGTCATGGGTCGTCATAGAAACGCTTTATTATTTTATTAACATTTCATTTTTCTGGCCGGAGTTGACATGGAGATTTACGAAGGTAAGTTTTTGTAAAAGTAATTTACTTATTGTTTGTTTCTGTAGCGTAATCTTAGGCTTTTATAGTCGGCCGTTATTTTATAAAGTATGCTTTATTAAACAGGTTCAACACCTTATTTAATTCGATCATGCCAGGTAGCTAAAGACGAATAAAATAAAAATGTTTATAGTTTGACTAGTTTTGTGCACAAATAAATTATTCACATGGAGATTAACTAAAGCTTAATTTCGTGGCAGCAAAATGTTTCTAAAGTTTTTTAAGTAAGTAAAAGTATTGCTTAGATATTTAATTTCATCACTGAGTTAGTTGAGTACCTAGGTATTTGTATTAGTAGTTAAGAGATTTTCATGTTTTTAGTTTCTATACTCTTAAGTAGCTTGAACTTATTTTGAACCTATGTCATAATAAGTATGAAGCATGTTAGGTACCTGCTAAAAGTGAATTATAATTAGTTTTACTTTACTTATAATTATAACCTGCTGCCTTCTAATTAAGTTTTACAGATCATTAATAATATTAGCGGCTATAAATTATCAATGGCTTATAAACTACGAAGCCATATTTAAATATTTTATTTTTAATAATAATACATACGTAAGTAGGTACCTAGTAGGTACTTTAGAAGTCACGGAGCTCAATCAATTAAAAGGCTTGTGGCGCTTGACCTTAGCTTACTATGGAAGGTCCTTTTGATTTAGAAACAAGTCGTGTCTCTAACTAACACATTACTGTACGATAGATAGGTAGATAACATACCTATCTACCAATCAAGATTGTTGCCCTAAAGCAGTAATGGTGAGCAAATATGGCGCATGGTCATGTTTTATCGCGCAGTTTCTATGGGCTGTAAATATGCAGTAGTACGCAATAGGTTACATTACGTCATTTACGCAAAGGCGGTATGCGCATTGATTTAAAGACGAAATTAACATGTCGCCGGGAGACTTGGGATGTTTTGGTTGTGAAATTGTTGGTAAACAATGGCAATTTAGTCCTTGTACCTATGTATGCAGTTTTGGAAGTCGCTCGCCGGGTGTGCGACTACTTCTAACAGGACGTCTTGAGAACTCAATATAGAGCTAATTTTGTAAAGTAGTTACACTAATTCTTCAGGTTCCGTTTATGTAGATACCTACGATTTTTTTCCTCTCCACTTTATAACGCGGAACCCCTCAGCCCCTCACCCCTTCCCTAAACTGTCGAAAGAAATTGAGCATTGAAAAACGTAATGCTTTTTCTCTAAACTACAATCCAGAAAAATGGCGAACAGAATATTCCCTGGTAGCATCATAGTTTGAAACGTTCGCCACCTAGATGTCTCATATCTTATGCGAATGCGAGCTTTATTAGCTACGAACACACTAGCGTACCTGAAGTCAATGCACGGAACATCCATAAGGATCACTTAGTTATAATGTAACAAATTTAAGAGAAGAAAAATAACCCATAATCAAAATTAAATATAAGGTTAGAGGTTTTTTTGTTTTCTACCAAACATTCATTGACTTAGTCTAGAGATGCTCGAAATAATAAATGCCGCTTCTCAATTCCATTCTGAAGGTCACCTTTGCGAATGAGACTATAGGTAGATTAGATTCCTCCTGCTGTGAGAGGACAATGCTCCCGAGCTCCGGGTTACCGCATGAGCGCTCACAACTTTGCTAAGTTTACCCAATGCATGAATAAACAAGCATGTACAAATTTCACCTGCTTGTACCTAAGTAATTCTGAGAAGACAACACTTATCGTAAAATTTCGCTTGTAACTGCGTTAAACAAATTCACATAACTTTGAGATCAACAGATTTGTCCCCAAAATCAAGTGTCATTTGTAAGTTAATAAACATTACTTGGAGCTTTCAAATGCACTTACCAACGAATAACTTCAACATTATTAACTAACTTTTCGATAGAAATCGCCCGAGATTTTGCTTTGGAAACTTTCTATTTTTGTCGTGTTTATCTCTATTTGTATTTAAGTTATTTTTCTTTACAAACGTGTAATCAGATATCCTACTTTGTCAGTCGGTCACATCAGATACAATCGCCATTAGCCCGTTTGTGCACAAAGATCTGCCTGCCGCTCGCAGCGCTGCACTAATGAACTGCGAACAACTTCCTAATCAAGCTTTCAACGAGTCATCGTGTGTTTCCGAACATTTACGCACTACCAAGTTCACGCCAAGTTCAAGCTTTTTAGCTATCTTCAGATCAGAGTTTAACCAATATTTTTTAAATTGCTTCGTCATAGCTTACCATAGTGTTCTGTAATCTCTCTCCGATCTACTTTGCAACCTATTTGCTTCACTTAACAACGTAATTGCTTTTGAATGTCCGACACAAAACACTATCTCGATGTTAATATTCCCCGCGTTTAATCGTAAATCTGAACTTGTTTGAAAACTTATACCTCTATTGATTCAAATGGCGTTTTGCCAGTCACGGCTTGAATTGGCGGTAACTTTCAATTTGGATTGTTTAATAGTTTCGTCGAATTTCCTTGAAATTCAGAAATTTTATACTTCAACAAAATTTTAGAAGTTAATTTACTTTAGCTTTCGTTACGCACGTTTTTGCTTATCAGCCATACACGCGTATTTCAAATAAAATCTAGTGAAAGTAAATTCGTGCTACTTTCAGTCTTCCATTTTGCTAAATCTCGATCGAGAATTAATGGTTTGATCGAAGACCATCCAAAAGCAATTGCGATGGATGCAATATTTGTTTGGCCGTGGGATCTTCCGGCGCCCACTCAAAATACCTTAAAGCATTAATGGATGTCGTCGTACGATTTGATGGTCATGTTTTAGACAATCAAGGTCCTTTGACTGAGGACAGTAAGCTTTGAACAAGTAATCCCATTACCATTACACACAGTCCTGTTAATACTTTAATTGATTTTGCCTTGTAATACGTTGTCATGCCCGTGTAGAACCACATTGAGAAGTAGATAGCACAGCGTATTATTGTTTATAACAGACTTCGCCAATTATTCCCAGCTGCATCGTCAATCATTTGATTCAGCAAATAATGGCTGGTTGTTAACTTTATTGCTGTTTGCGAATAAGCGCGGTGCAAAGGTAAAGCTTTAATTGACTGTCAATGTGGAGAATATGCGTTGGTTTGTTTAAGTAGTGATACGGAAGAAGGCTTCTATTTAAAGAACTACTTGCCCTAATGTCGAAAATCAGAACGACCTAAAGATATTGTTAAAGTTGAAAAAAGAAGAATTTTAAAAAACACTTTAGTCTCAAATTTCAAAAAAAGTTTCAGGGCTGGGATTCTACACGGTAATAACGATATCGTATTTGACGTGTTTCCGTATTGTCAACGTTTTCATAACTCTTATGTCATTTACAATAATGGCGACTGACATAAACGATTCTAAAACACGTCAAACACGATATCGTTATAATGCAGTTGAATAGAGGCCCTGTTCAACTTGAAATTGTTATACACGGCTTAGTTAATGAGATGTCAAATATAATTATTTCAATAATCATAAGCATAACACTCGTTCTCAATTGGCAGTGACAAAGTGCAATAACTGCACTTTAAATTCTTGTGAGAAAGCAATATCGTTACGGAAACAGATGCAAATACGAACTATGGAGCATTTACAGGGGTCCGTACTTTTGACCCAAAGTACGTTTGACAAACGTATCATTTTACAAACTTTCATTTCGCAAAGAAATATTTGTGCTTAAACCATTACATATTACATAGACTATATTACATGTCCTTATTAAATATGTTAGGTTAGGTTAGATTTTAGACTACAAAAAAATTAAAAATAATGCGGCTGGAAGTACTAATTTGCGAAATGAAAATATGTAAAATGATAGATTTTTCTAAATAATGATTTGATAAAACTTTGGGGAACCACATTTAAAGTAAAGCCATTAAATAGCATAAAGGAAAACAAACCAATCAAACGCCAATCAAAAGGCTAAGCATTGCAAAGAAAAATACTTGTATATCAGATTAATGGAGCACAGTAATCAAACGTTACGCAAATAAAGCTCTGCATGAAAGTATTACTATGCGGATCAATAGGAAATTGGTATCATCAATCATGCAGTCGCTTCTTTTGACCTATATTCCATAGGCAAGCTCTTCATTCGGTTTATTTATAACTGCTTTGGATTTTCTGCGGCTTTGTGTTCGTATAACTTTAACTTTGCAATATTCTTTTGAAGTAAACTAAATGATTATGTCAGACTCCAATAATTCAAATTTCCTTGTGAAAAACGCGCTCTCGCTTTTGCAGTGTTTACGGTTTGATCACATTTAAAGTAGTTTAACTGCCTGATGGCTCACCATATTTCCTGCCAGCGAAAAACATGAATCTCTGCGGCAATGAAAAATCATTAATGATTTCAGATTTCAGATTTTATTACTCAATATAATGTTACAGTATAAATTACACGGCATGTCAAATTATAAGTAACTAGCGGCCCGCCAGCGGCTTCGCCCCGCTGCAAATTTCTGCCTTCCCGGTGGGTTTTCAATTATTTTCGCACCTTTTAAACCTTCCCTGGACTATGACAAACCTTTTTCAAACCAAAATCAGCCAAATCGGCCCAGCCGTTCTCGAGTTTTAGCGAGACAAACGAACAGCAATTATTGATTTTTATATATATACTAGCGACCCGCCCTCGCTTCGCTCCGGATTAAAGTATTATACATATAAACCTTCCTCTTCAATCACTCTTCAATCTATTAAAAAAAACCGCATCAAAATCTGTTGCGTAGTTTTAAAGATTTATGCATACATAGCATAGGAATATAGGGACAGAAAAAGCGACTTTGTTTTATACTATGTAGTGATTGAGGTCGTTACAAATAAAAATATAAATAAATTAAACGTCAACAAACATGGCAAGTGTTCTTCGTTGACGCAAGCTATGTTACTTCTTGAAGGCATTTCATTACGATTTTCTCGCGTATCTTATATAAATTCACTCGAAGAAACACCTTATTTTTCTAATAAGAGTAACAACTCTGTGAGTTAAGTGTGGTGGGACGCAAAAACGTTTATCCCTCAGTGCGTTTCGCTGTAACCAGATTAAAAGAAAGGAAGCCACTGAGAGATATGGATGGATACGTTCAAGTTAACTTATGTTTGTCATTAGGTATTGTTGTTGGAAGCGTGAGGTGGTCATTCAAGGTGACCGTAATCATCTATTTGCTATACATAAACTTGTCGTTTTTCAGTGTGTTATACAGATTAAAGTCACGTCTGTCTCATTATCTGCATCGGCGATGCGGATTGCGCATGAGTGTAGGTAATCCTAATGCACATCATCGATCTTTGTGCATGGCCTTGTTCATTTGATGTTATAGTACAGTTATATTAAAGAAAGTGTAACGCGATATGATAAGTATAAGTAAACGACAAATATTAAACTACTTTACCCGATAGTTTTACTCAATCCAGGTTGCTTATTAAGTACTGCTTAAATGTAACGAGATACTTGGGGTTTTACACTGATTTCAAAGAACAATATTTTATTTAGTCTCCGTTTCATTTTGTGAAGTGAGAAAAGATCAAGTGCCTTATTTTTAGGGTTCCATATTCTAACTAGGAATCCTTATGCTGACAGGTTGCAAGTCCAACGCCTAATAGTAGGTACTACAAGCCCTTATTACCTTACCTGTATTAAAATACAATTTATATTTTAGGGGGCTCCCATACAACTGCCGTGATTTTTTTGCCGTTTTTTTCTCGATCTTAATACAGACACCGGGACAGGTGAAACTAAAAAAAAGCTTATAAATATAGTGGCTTGTGTTATAGAACATTATACCTAATGGTGAAATGGTTAAATGATAATGGTACGGAACCCTTCGTGCCCGAGTCCGACTCGAACTTGGCCGGTTTTTTTTAAGATTTTTGTGGTTGTGGTACTTAACGGCTTCGGAAGCCTACACTGGGCATGGTCCGACATGCTTTACCCGGTATTGTTATTGGTTTTCGGAAACAGCATAAAGAACCGATTCAAAATTATTATTTGTTCGGTTTGGTATACTTTCTAGTTGGTCCCATTTCCAGCACGTCAAGATCTGATGATGGGATCTTGGAGAAATCGAGGGAACTGCCCAAATATTACAGGAATAAATATACGCAGACGACATAACAGTATTATAATAAAAGGTATGAAATAAATGTTTTAAACAAGAAATAACTTTTTTCAAATGTTAGGTAATAGGTCAGGTCTACTGAAGTCGGCGTCCCACTATATTTTTAACCAAAAAGCTGAATTCAGTTGCACTGACATATATTACCTATCATTTTAAAAGAAGTTGTTTCTTGCTTTAAGAAGACAGTTTTTAGTTTTTTCATAATAAAGGTATCAACAAATATTAAAATTGCCATCGGAATTTGTCGCGTTGGCCAGAAGTCGCCCACTATGCCCACACACGACCCAATCGCTTTGGACACCTGTTATCTTATGCTTATGACGCCATCATTGGGACGGTTGAAGGATGTTCTTCATTCATAGTTTTAATCAAAACAAAACTGTTACACAAGTTAACCTTTTTTTTTTTTTTTTTGATGACGAAGTGGAAATGCATTTACGCATCCCCCCTGGCCTAAGGATGACCGTGCAATGGGGGGGTTTAACGGACTCTCACCTAAGTGAACTACCGTTTAAAACCACTCCGGCGTAACCCTCCTGGCTGGTTAACGGAGACGCCGCGGGACCGCCAAAGCATTGACCGCTGGCCGCCTCCCAGCCCGCTCCGAAGAGCACACCGCCAAAGGAGGAGACGACTGCGTACGCACACAGCGATCTCCCCAAGCTGGAGGAGCCGTGCAATGTGGGCCCTTCACCCACGTGGCTCCCCATGAAGTTCAGGCGATCAGCAAAAGCTGGGTTCGCCTTCCCTTCACAGCCTGCATGGAGTGTAGGGTGCTTTCCGGCAGGCTATTCCCCCCAGTCGCAGTGACCGGGGTAAGTCCACGTTCCTTCAAGCACCCACACTACACCTGTCCCAGGTCTAAAATGTCCTCTGAAAACAGAGGTCACTAGACCCGAGACTCACGTCTGGGCGAACCAGGGTCGCTTTCCGGGAACGGGATACGGGGTCCCCTACCCGAGCTCCGTCCCTTCAAACTCCCCCTCGTCGCCCCCTTCATGTGCGCTCTTTTGGGGAGTATTTGGTTCCCCGGGCCCGCGCTGGCCCTGGAAAGTGGATATCCCGCCACTGGTTCGGTGGAAAAGGGAGGAAGGATGGGAGCTGGGAAGGAATGGGAAATCGGGAAGGTGGGAATGGGATAGGGACGTGCCGCTCTTAGTCTGGCCCCTCACCCCGAGCCTTTCCGGTATGGGTAGCCCTGTCCGGTATAGCCACGGGGATCATAGAGACACGCAAGCCCCCCCACCACTACACAAGTTAACCTAGCCTAAGTTAACTAAGCTTTAGGTTTGTACTATGGGTTGCTGAACAACGATATACATGTTCTTCATTTTTGATAGTATATAAAAAGTCGCGGTGGAACTACATTTGTGACATTTCATTGTAACATGGTTTCGTGACCGTGTCAGTACCGGTTATGAGGACGGTATTTGCGATGTGATGTGTACATTGTCCTCATTTAGCGTAACAAGTCCTGTAGATTTACCACGGAGTCCGATCCGATGAACACCTATACTGTCGACCCACCTTTACTGCTCCGTTACCACGCAGCGGATTTTGACGCGATTTTCACTATCAGTTGAAATTTTCACGGAGCTTTAAGTTCATGTACGCCATGTACGGGTGTTACAGAAAACTCACAAGCGAAGCTAAGCGAGAGACTTCTATATTTGTAACGAATAAACTCAAAACTACTACACCGATTTCAAAAATTGTGTTTTTTTTTTTATTTTCTACGGCGACGGAGTCACGGGCAACAGATATGCCTTAAGTTTTAATTTTAATATCGACTTCATAATTTTCTTTCATCTTACCTTGCGATGAAAAATCCAAGCCCTGGTTATAATGCAACCCTAACCTAACAGCTGGTATTTTTGGAAAACCTAAAAAGTTTTCTGACTCCGCCGAAAACAAGCGACAAGCGATGCGTTAAGCCTAATTAGGGTTTATTAGGGATTCCTTGGGACTCCTAGGTGATTCTCATAACCAACCCGCTTTACAGCTCCCAGTTTTGGTTTTCCCGTCAGCGTACTAACAACATTTTAGGGCGTGCATTTTCAATAGCGATGTTCGCTCGTGTGACATCGCTCGACCGTTCGACAAGAATCCGTTTTTTAGAGAATATCACCACAAGATCTAGACCATAACTAAATTTAAGGTCTAGACCATAACTAATTTTATTTATAGATATCCATTACTCCAACTCTCTACTGTATCTACTTGTTTATGTCCAGCATAGGCTTACAAGATAAGTTAAATTGATTAGTAGGAGTTACTCAGTGTTTCACACTAACTCGATCCCTTGACCGTGAGACTTGCTTTAGCCAACTTGATTTTGAGTTTATTGCAAGTTATAAAGCTGTTATATTTATCACCGCACATATTCGCACCTATTCTAATATTATAGTGACGGAACATTGTAAGTTTATGAGTTTGTTTGTAAGTGGTAATGTCTGAAACTAATGATCAGATTCCAAAAATTCTTTTACTTCATTTGGAGTCTTAATAGCGCAGTCTCGAGATTGTAGTCGTGAGAATTCAAATGTGGCCTGTCTGCTCGTGTGCCTTCTCCTTGCTGTAATCATAACTTAAAAAACTAATAGAACAAAACACAAAAAACTGATTCCCGATTTGGGCGAAGTCGCAGGGCAAAACATAGTTGTATACATTTTGTAGTCTGGTTTGAAGATTGCAAATGCCAGCGAATCCATTCGGTCATTGACTTACGCTTCTCTAACCAAGTTTTATTTGGCAACTATTGCATAACATTCGATTTTATACGCCACGTGAGCTTGTTTTGGCTACGACGGGTCCATTGTGAAACCAGTATCCATTGTCCTATTGGTTGAGGAGTTTCCAGCTTTCGACGTACTCGTTTCGTCGCTACTCGTTTTTGTTGTTGAATGACAAAAATGACTGCAACCGGTTTGAAATCCTGTCAATAGAGTCCTTAAAATCTGTGTTTTAAATGTGCGTTATCTATACACAAAACTTCAAAGACTGTTGTTAAAAGCCTAGGGAAAAACAATTTTGCCTTTGAAAGCGCATTCTAAAAATACGAGCATACCTTTATGATCTAGGACCTGACCTGTACTGAATTCCAGGTGAATCGTGCTACAGTACGGAATGGGCTAGTAACCAACTTTTTTAGCGATATCAGCCGGGTACCGTTATTATGCTCGTCGTATTAGATTTATCGCTCCTGCTTGACAAGGATACCGTTTAAAACTAGGACTTGTCTATGCTATGTTTTCTCCTTTTATTAGTTCTTTTCTTTGCGTTTGTTTGCTTCCTGCCATTGTCTTCCGCCTACGTCAGTCACCACTAACCACATCTCTAAGGGTCATAGACAATAACACTCTTAGTCTTAACTTCTTATTATTAGCTCCACCAAAATAGCCGTGTGCCAAATGTGGTTGATCATGTTACGATCTCGCTCCGTACATCCGTATCGGCCCGGGATGTGCATCCAAGTGTGAGGCAGCGGGCCGACACGCGCTATTGCATGCGCTGGCGCAGAAATCGCTGATCATATTCGTTAATAATAACGTCTTTCTCTTCTCAAAATGTAAACTTTAATTGCCACGCTATATTTCGGGCTTCAAGATAAATTAAGATGACGATAAATAATGCGTTAAGATGCGTGGGTTTAGATGTAAAGCTTGCGAAGGACGACATAACAGCAGGGTCTCTATTATTCTGTGTAAAACCATATTGCCTTTGACATGTTATCGTATTGTCAACGTTACGATAACTGTTATTTACTTGACAGTAAATGGCGGTCAATGGCGGTCGATCTAAAAACAATACAATAACATGTTAAAGGCAAGATGGTTTTACCCAGTAGAATAGAGGCCCTTTTGATATAAATTTCGCTTATTATTTTTTATGCTAAGGAGAAGGCACACGAGCGCTCAGGCCACCTGATGGTAAGTGGAATCTGAGACCCATAGACATTTGAATTCTCAAGACTATAATCCTAAGACCTCAAATGCGATGCCAACCCTGAGGACTAAGATGGAATGCCTCTATGCTAGTAATTTCACCGGTTGTTTTATCCCCCAAACCGGTACAAAACAATACGAACACTGTTGCTTGGCGGGTGGTGAATGGATAAGATGGTGGTAGCGATCCGGACGGACCCTGCACAGGGTCCTACCACCACTAATTATTTTGCAATTGAATATTATTTCAAGACTGAAATTGCATTAAAAATAGATCTATGTACCATTTCGTCGACATTTCAGAGCAAGAGTTTGTGCAAAATAGTGTTTTGCTTAGGTTGCGTAGATGTGTCCATTCGTCCTTCACATGTTTTCCTCCGCGACATTTGTTCATGCGGCTTTCGAAATAACCCAGCAACCTATTGGAATTGCTAACATCTAATGCGTAGTCCAAACAATAACAAACTACGTTTGTCTACTACCTTACACAATGTGGTTGTTCACGCGTTTACACCATTTTCTTTGTGCTTTCGACTGCACTGTTGGCTTTATTTGTGATTCTGTCTGAGTTTTCAGCTTTATTTACGAGAAGCAATTGACTGAAAAATACTTATGTTATGTTACTGTGCATTTAAGTAATTTCTTAAGTAACGTCACGGCACACTTAAGTATTATTATGTTGAGCATATTTCTAAATACTTTCCTTGTTGTCTATTACAGTAAGATTACCGAATAAATGCATACAATTTAAAACGCTAAACGTGTAATAATAGGTAGTTTTACTCAATTATTTTCACTTTTCTCACCTATGTTCATCAGTCTCGCAAGCACGAGGAAGCAATTTTCGTCAGGACCAAATTAGAGTTGAACTATGGAGGATGCATAATGTTTCCGTTTGAAGCCCGGCGACGAAAGTGGATATAAATTAGGGACTGTCTCTAATGAGTTCCTTACGTCCCGTTGTGTGATTTGTTCCCAAAGTGGTAACCGTTTATAATGGCTAAAGTTACGACAGTTTAATAGAATCATTTTGTCTTCATGCATACGCACGCGCATATACTTTTTAACGGTTTATTACTACCATTGGCAATTAGCTGTTACTGTGTCATTGTTTTAAATGTGTGTTTACAATCTTACGTAAACAAAGACAGTGTAAATAAACTAAACTAATGAATTGAAATTGAAAGAAAGTAAGAAATACCTACATTAATTCATGACATAATACACAATAATGACAAAAGACAAAACAAATGACTAAAGGCCTATTGTAATTGTAACGAAATAGTCCTAGCTCAGTATAATGCAGGCATAGCAGCCAGTGCGGTTCTTCCGCTAGGACCATCGAGTCATCGGGTGAATTTTGAAAATGTGTACTGTCCGTTTTAATCTAAACAACAGAGAACGATTTAATAAAAAAGCTTTTTGATTTTAAATGATAGTAAATTTTTTGACATTAGTTTTCTTAGTCTTTTATTCGTTTCTAATCGCTGTCTTGTGCTGTTTGATCTCTGCCGTTGCGTTGCATCAACGATCTACGGTAGGTACGTCAAAAAACCTTTTCTAAGTTTTTTGCCACATTCCGTCCTTTTTCTTCTTACCTAACCTTTTATTTTATCCTCGCATCGCGTTGCACCCTTGTGATTTATGCCACAAACCCACCTAATCGAGCCGGGTGCGTTTCTTAAAAGTGCTCTGCGTTAAATTCCATTTTTAAAAGAGTCGGCGGATACCGGCGTCTCCGGTGTTGTCATCGCGCCATTGAAACGGTCCAAACGGTCCTTATGGGATGCTCCCATTTCACCGCTTGATTGGATTTGGACGGAAGCTGAACTTTATTAAACGAAAGGGGTTCAGTTTTGTGATCATTTTTGTGTCAGTGCGTGTGCCGGTCAGCTCTCTATTATGCTCGCGTGTTGCGCCCGCGCCGCTGCGTGTTTAGTCGCGTTCGCTGCTCGCCCAAGAATAGCCGCTGCGATGGTTCCCATTCCCGCTGGAGGAACTTTGACGTCGCTCGTAATCCCAAACGGCCGGCGAGTTTAAAACCTTCGCTACACTGCCTGCCGACCTTTGATTAGTGACGCCGCGCACTGTGTTTACCATTCCAATACATACAATATATCTGCCGCAGTAAACAACTTAACAGCTTGACGTATACTCGTGCCGATTCACCCGGTTCTTTTACAACTCGTTATCACTCGAACTGTGCTTACATATGATAACGCGACGTGATAAAATTTAAATCGGTAATAGGGGCGCCGGTGTTTGTTAAAAATCACCAATGGTAGTGAACTGACGTGCGTGAAGCGGGATTTTGTTCGATGTTTCGGTTGCTACATTGAGTGGGGATCTCGTTTGATCCGTGTTCGTATGACTGATGCCCGCTGCGTCTGCGCCGATGCAAGTGTACCGGCGGGCCTATTTTCGTAGCACGGAAATAAGAGCGTCAAAAGGAGCAAAAAGCTACGTCTGACTAAAAACTTGAGGTCGTGCAGTGTATTCCTGTCTGTTGTGCCCCGATGTTTATTACGACTGCTTGTGTCATTAGTGCAGTAGTGCTATAAGTTACAAACATGAAGAAAAGGACTATATCGACGCTGAAAGCGATATTTGGCTCGAAGAAAGGTAAATATTTCCTTGCTCTTTTGCAGCGGTCTTACGCGAATTTATGAAGTGTTTCCCGTTAGGAAGTGTTAATGGTTAAACAAGCTCTGTGTATTTGCAAGTTGTCACGTCCTGGCGATTAGGTGTTTGATTTACAGTCGATCTCAGTTTCCTTTGGCTTGGGGATTTAATTATTCATTTTAATTTCTGGCAGTCCACTGGTTTAAACAGTTTTAACACTTTTGACTCGTGATAAACATTTTATCCATAGCGGTTCCTTAGTTTTTATTGTATTAACCCATAATTCTATTGCTACAGGGTGTAAAACCCAATTGAAATTATACTAAAGAACTTTCGCGAAATGTTATTCGTTTTATGATCTCAGCCGGAGATTTCTCTTCTTTCGGACTGAGGAATTACAGATTCGCGTTTTTCTTCGTTCAATTAAATTGTAATTTATCATCAGGTGTTAATTGCTGGATCGGAGAACATTTCTAGTTTCAGTTATAATTCATTCGCAATGTTAATGTTAGCATAATGTCGTGCGACTTCACGCGAACACCGCCGCGAGGACAGCTGCGCTTGCGCCACTTTAGGGGGCTCCTTTTTTTTCACACAAAGACCTTTCTTAAAGAAATAAGCAATTGATACTTATTCAGTTCAGTTGGGATGCGGCAGGGGCTAGTAGGGAGTGTCACAGTGGCAGATTTTATTAAAATCCCTGACAGTTTTAGTCGTATATTTTTTTCGTTTGATTATTAAAAAATAGTTTTTGAGTAACAATTAAAGATTTAAAAACCGCAGGAACGCAGGCGACTAGGACAGTAGGTAACTACTTAATCGTTTTTTTTCCCGAATTGAGCTTATAAATCACAAAGACGGTAATTATTTTGTTTGTCAGTAGTTGCCACACATCTTGTGATGAGTTTCTGAGAAACCCTTTGGTAAAATATAATTACTAGAGTACCGGTATTTTTT
Source organism: Acleris holmiana (assembly GCA_949316455.1). Lineage (NCBI taxonomy): Eukaryota > Metazoa > Arthropoda > Insecta > Lepidoptera > Tortricidae > Acleris > Acleris holmiana. The sequence goes on from OX438777.1 coordinate 13,983,909, forward strand.
ATTGTGCCCAATGTAGCACTTCAGTGACGAACAGCTGCTTTTAAGTGTAACAATAACATACCCGTCTTACGACATACTTTAAAAGGTACATTAAACCTCTCGGGGTTGAGCTTAGGGAGCAAGCACTCAACTTACGAAATCATACCGAATAAAATAAATATCAGGGGACAATCTCGCTCACACCAATTCATCTAGTCCCAAACTAAGTGCTAGGCTTGTACCTACTGTGAGTACTCAAAACTATATAAATATTCATATAGAGAGAAATAAATACCTAAAAACATAGAAACATCCAAGATTCAGGAATAAATACTCGCGCTCATCACACAAATATTTGCCCATACCGGGAATCTAATCTGGAATCTAGGCTGGGTCATCACCAACTAGGCCAACTCATTGTCATAATTATATGGTTATATATTAATTAGCCCCCATACGGTTGAAATTAGAAAAGTTGTTACCGGTGACTGCTAATTGATTATTAATCTATGTGTTATAATTATAATAGAACCAACTTTATATTGATTAATTAAGTAACTTGTCGCCATCCACATTGATGGCTAAAAATTAATGGATAGAATTTACATAACTAGCTATCAAAGTTGTTATTTTTTGTAAAAATATGTATGCGGAAGTTCGGCCTGTCAAAGTTCGACGAAGATCCTTATTACAGTATAATTAATGTCTTCAAAATAATATTTGATACCAGTTCTTTAATGATCCTGATTCTAATAAGTACTAATAACTTATCGAATTTTATTTCGTCCTATTATAAATACCATTTGGACGTGTATACATTATTTTTTATAACAATGAAGAGAAATAAAATAGTATTATTATTTCGGGGAAAAAGATAGATCTTCAAGTTATTCCCCACAGCTTCTAAATTTATCATATCGGGTTGATACTACCCGAGTTCGGCATGTTTACAACTTCGTTTAAAAATACCCGCCGTAAAAATATTAGACGTTTTAAGATTGAATTCGTCAGAGGCTCCCTATACGGCTCTGTTAATATATTATGTTTACCTCTGCTTTGTTCGCACTAAGTGTTGTTTGCCTAGGTAACAGTTTCACAAACTGATAACGGACCACGTGGTGTGACCGCTGGGGTAAGCGTCGTCACCATATGGATGTGTGTGTTAGTGCTTACGACAATTGTTTTGTTCAGTGTTTAAGATTGTGTTAAGAAGGTTACATGTTTCTCTCGCGTTTGTAGTTTGTACTCAAGTGTCGCTGAAAATGCCGTGTGGACTCAGTTTTCGATGGAAAAAAGGTAAGTGAAATTAGCGTTTTGATAACATATCGCATTAGCATACGAGCAGAATCTAAGTTTTTTTAATGAACTATAAGCTGGGTCAATAAACTTTCCTTTATACCGCGTTGCCATGATGTCGTCTCTTCTTTTTAAAGGATATAAATCCACCAAATATCAGTTTTTGTGGTAATTACAAGCATATTTAGTGTATAAACCATTTTTCTAAGAAACCATCACTTATCTCCTGGCTTGCGGGACAGAATAACAAAAACAAAAAGTTACCTATCCTATAAGTTATATTGTAATAAACTAAAAATTGTTCTTAGGGACTTGTTACACAAATTATTTAGGGTGTACATTTCAATGCTAAGTTCAAAGGCATTACAGAATTTTTTGCGTATTAATTATGGGCATTTACATACATACATACATACTCTCATGCCTTCAATCCCAGAGTGGGGTAGGCAGAGCTACAGAAATACCAACAACTACAAAAAGAGTTATTGGTAATTCTGTCACCACATTTTGCACACACAGGCTAAGATGTTTACCAGTATATTAGTGACAGGTTGCAAGCCCATCGCCTAACAGTACTAGAAGCCCTCATTCCCTTAGTCGCCTCTTACGACATCCCCGGGAAGACATGGAGTGGCACTATTCTAACCCAGCAACCACTCGGGCAATGGGCAATGGGCAATGGGCAACGGGCAATGGGCATTTACGACGAATAATTAATTCATCATAACTTCATAACCGTCTCCTTATCGAAACAATTAACCCCGCTGCTCCGCGCGTCCACAATGTCAACATAAGTCAAAAACTTACATGATCTGAAGCGCCGGGCATCATCAATTCCCCTTTCATTAACTCTAATGATGATAAAATTTCGTGAGCCTGACTGTCGAGCTTGATCTAATGAACTTTTGTTTCATGATTCTTGCGGCATCAATCATTTCGGACACCTGTCAGTTCGGAGTGTTCGGACGTATCATTTTGCGCAATTACATCATAATGCCATTGTGTCAAGTTTCCGTGTGTGGTCGTGGGAATACTCGAAGTCGTGTTGTTAGAGAGATTATTATCAAAACGCTCGTGCCAATGTTTGTTTGTTGTATTAACTGTTTTTAAACTGTCTCGTGCTAGGAACCGTTTCACGAAAGCTTGTAACTTGTATTAGGTACAAGTGCAAGTCTCTTTCAAATACTAATTGTAGAAAAGAGATTACCGCTTGTAATATAAGGTACAAGCTTTCGTCAAATGGTTCCCAGATGATTTTTAGGGTTCTGTAGTCAAACTAGGAACCCTAATATTTTCGCCATGTCCGTCCGCCCGTCCGCCCGTCCGCAGCTTTGCGCAGAGACTCTTAGAACAAGAAAGCTGTAATTCGGCATGTCGGCATTAATATACATATTAATCCCGCCAACAAAATGGTAAAAACCTTTTTTTTTTTTACTAAAAGTTATAAGTATACAAGTAACGTGGGGATTTTTTTTTCTCGTCTACCCCATAGTGAGGGGTGTCAGCTTTAACAAAACGAAAATATGTTAAAAGCTATATGGTTTTACGGAGTAGAATAGAGCCCCAGACATTAAAATGATGTCCCGGATAAAACAAATGAAATGATATCCTATGTAAATTACACTATTGTTTTCATGTCTGTCTCTATCCTTCGGCTTTATGTTGCGTGCGGATCAAATGTCAGGTTCGTGGCGTCACTCAATTGTGTTTACTCAAATTTTGCAAATCTGCTTAGGAAAAAAAACTCTATTATTTTCTTCAAAGTTAAAATTCATAAACCCTTAGGTGGGTGTTTAACCTTAATTTGATGAACTTAGGGAAGTTCATCGTCGTGATCTTACTCATAATTCAAATGAGTTTGTTATTGTTAAAATTCGCTCCGCCCACATCGTGATACTTGCGCAAAGAATTATCATTAAATGGAAATTCATCGCTAAATAATTCTGCTGTGACAGACAACAGCGACGAATCAGTTCAGCTTAATCAAACAAAGGATTGTGATTGAGAAATCGCCAGTCAGTCATCTGAAGTCATCTCACGGATTTAATGTTTGAAAAATACCTGTTAAGTATTGTGTTACTCGGATATAAAGATTTCGAGCTGTCCATGATATTTGAGCTGCCGATATTTATTTATTCTATACTGCTGATAATATTGGTTTTCACAGACATCTTAGAATACGGAAACGACCGATCGGCGGCGAGCGTGAAGATAGATGAGATTACTGTTGATTTAGTGGTGTAAGACTTTTTGAAATATGATTCACAAGTACATTTAATCGGATTGGCTGTCACAAATAGAAAACTCATGTTTTAGTTTATAACTTAATCATAACCACCTTTCAGAGATGTTGTTAAATGTTAATAAGCATTTCGACAAAAAAATAATTGGTACCTTAATGGAGCACGCTTAAAAATTGCTTTAGAAACTTAACATTACATAATAGTAACTTAAAATAATAGTTCAGCGGAAAGTGCAACAGAAAAGTTGGAATGTGGTCCGCTTAGTTGACCTTTATTTACGTAAGAGGCGTGAACGAGCGGAGCAAACTCGCATATCTCGGTAGGTACAACTTGTTTGCATATGTTTGACGTTAGTTCTCACGGCCGCAGTTCACTTGAGCACCTAAAACATAACCTTTCCTCGAAAGTATGCGACGCTCTAAGAGAATTGTTTTAGAGCTAGTTAGTGACTTTCTGAGCGTGGACCCGTCCTCACGTCGTCCCACGCCACGTGAGACAAATCTTGAACAATACAAGTAAATGAGAAACTACTGCAGACCAAACTGGTTCTACACATCCTCATGTTATGTGTTGTTTCTCTTTGTTTATCACTTGTAGCTCCTGAGTTCCGACTCATTTTATTGAGCTTAGAAAAGATCGGCTAGTTTTTTTCACATTTCTCGGCATGCCATCGCATGATCAATCTATTTCTTTGACTTCAAGGATTATTGTCGCGTGAGATCTTGCTTCTTGGTTTTACGTTTCACATGAATGCTTTATAGTAACCGCAGAACACTTCGTCACGTTTGAAGAAAACTAAAAAAACGTTGCCTACCCATACCACGCAATCTTCGTTGGAATTGTTAGCTCAAAGGAAGTAATTTTGTGCTTTATTGATTTCTTCACGCAATAATACATAATCTGTATTTCATAATTAAACTTTATATTTTGATACGCTTTCTTCGTCGGCTCATGATTCGTCATCAAATTCGTTGCAATGTGTGCTTATTATTTATTATCGTGCGGCTTGGTTAATTATCTTTCTACAAAACCGTCGGTATTATGTTTTATAATTTTGTAAGGTTAGAAGATTCTCAAAATAGCCGTCTAAATGTATGTATTAGTACAAACTGAGAGCATTAGTTTTATGACTGGCTCTTTTATATACCATAGGACGTTTTCCGGTTTGCCGAACCGACAGAATATTAATGTTATCACCTCTCTATTGAGCATTTTGTAGCAATACAAAATGAAATCTACATGCATTCCGTCTGAAGGCCACTCCATACCAGACAGCTTTATTGTCTCTGTAGGAATTCGAAACTGGTCAATGAACGTAAATGTTCACTTCACTTAGGTATTTTGCCATTTAAGATTGTTGTCTGTCTATACAAGTATGGATTAGACACTTATTATTACATCTGTTAACAATATACAAGATGTTTTCCTCGTGTGTCTTTCAACCTTGAAGTCGTTCTAACCATAGAATTGTACGATGATTTTCCATTTATATAAAATCTAAGACTGGGCAAGTTGAAACCGTGAAGGAACTATCCCCTTTCCAAACACTGATTTTCATATTCCTTAGTTCGTGTCAGTTAGTGCGTGGCACTATCATCCTTAGCGTCACCCCTCTTTTCGATAGTTCGGGAACCCCTGTTAATAAACGCCAGTTTGTTAGATATTACGAAACAAATTGTGAATGCATTGATCCCGTCATGTTTTGAAACTCGGTAAGCAATTTATCTGTAGGTTGTATCGCTTAAATATCCGGTTCAATTAACGCAGCTTGTTCCTCTTCAGATACGATCTCAGTGGAAGATATTCAGGGCAGCCTCGATGTAATTATAAAAACGTGTTGTGCACAGAAAGCGAAGGAAAAAGGAATCAGTTTTTATCTTACGGCTAAAAAACCATCTCGTTTTTATTAGTTATGTTAGCGTAATATAATGCGTGTGTAGTACCTACAGTCAACAACTTTAATCGTTGTGTCACAATACCCTGCCACAATGTCACGTCACATCAAGTTAGGTACGAGAAAGCAAATTAAGTTAAAATTTATCATTGGATTTTAGAAATAGGTCTCTATTAGGGGGTCAACAATGAAGATGGTCAACAGTTCCTATTAGGTATGATTGAGTATAATTTACTAGCAATTTACAACTAAATACTAGCTGTTGCCCATGTCTCCATCCACGTAGAAGTTCGTTTATTGCTACTCGCGGGAATAAGTATCCTATATGTCCTTCCTCGGGGTTCAAGCTCTTCCCATACCAAATCTCTTCTAAACCGGTTTAGCGGTTTATCCGTTAAAGAGTTATTTTTAGTTTATATAATACTAAAAACAAACAACACAATACAAAATATAAATATAAAGCCTGACAAGATTCTATTTGGCCCTATTTCACTACAAACTTGTATTGAAATAGGGCCAAATAGAATCTTGTCGGGCTTTACTTACAACTAATTCCTGTACAACGCGGTATTAGAAAACGGTATACAACAGCATTTTATCAACAGCGAATCGTGGCTTTGAGATAACGTAATTTTTTTAGAAAGATGCACACATACCTTTAAACAGGACACAATCTAAATTGATACAGCGTCATGCTGTTACTCACAATAGTATCTTATCTCATGCAATATCAAATATAGCTCAAATCTAGTAGGTAAAAGATAAGCTACGTCACTAATTTGGCATCGACCTGTTTTGCATCAGCATATTACTTGTGCCGCATTCTCCGATGTTGTGAGGTCCGGCGCAGACGGCGGTTCGCTGGTTTGTTAAATTCAGTACCTTTTACACCGTATGGAGTCAATCATATAAGGAAATTAGCATGTCTGGGCGCAGAATGATGTTAAACAAAACTTGTACCAATTTGTATTCGGCACGCGTCCGCGATGAAGTGTTTGTTGCATTTCGGCTAATGCCTCGATTTGTTCTGAGAAAACTTCTCGGTTGGGGGCCTTGTACACAATGAGAATTCCAATTGATATTGCTGATAAGCTGATTTTATCTTGTAGTCTTCAAACAGATAGCGAATTAAGGCCAAATTCATCTATTCTAGGCCAAATTCGTCTAATGTAGACAATTATGACGTTGAAAGGTAGTTTTCAATTAAAAAAAATGTATTTTTGTAGAAAAGAGGAGGAAAACGAGCACACAGGCCACAAGACTACACTATGGCGCCTTATTTCATTGGAATAAGGTCCAAAGGTGTATGCATGTCTTTGTAGTCAACTGTATTAAGCTGGAATGCCTCACCCTACCATTAGGATACCCTATTTCATTCCCCCAGGGGATCGAAAAGCATTTGCTATTCCACTACGATCGCCTAAACAAGGGTATCAAACAGTGCTAAAATTAGCGATCCGGACGGACCCTAAACAAGGACCCACCACTACTATGTTCATGTAGTGGCCAGTGTTTAACAGGCTTTATCTCAAAAAAGTTCCAACCGAAGACAGAAGTCGCCGTATTTATCTATGTAAAACATCTAACGAGTAGGTACGTTAAAGAATATCTATATTCCGTAAGGGAACCGTGTTCTAAAGACCGACAAAAGTCAATTAGAAGTGCAGTCATGCGCGACCACTCCACCGCCCTCGATCGGGATGCGCTTGCGCTTGAGTTCAGCCACCCGCCCCGGGCGTATTGATAAACTTCATGATTTATTACCGCATAATCCGACCGTCTGGTTATCGTTCAAAGACGCAATATCTTTAACAAGATAAATATTTAAATGAATACTATCATTAAACTGTCAAATTCTTCGTATAATTTATTCGTCTCAAGGTCGCATTTCTGGTTTTGGCCGCGTTGTGAAGAATTTGCACGGCTTATTAGCTAACTAGCCGAGTAACCGGAATGAAGTGTCATTTGCGAATGCGATCTTGAAGAGGAAGCGGCCTCTCACCGGCCACTTAGAATTAATTAGTATAGGAACACCCACGTCGATTGTATGCGTTGAGCTTTCGGCTCATCAAGTATTATTTCTATCGTCACATTCGTCACCTCTTAGCATTTGTTGGCAGTTAGTTCTGTTAGCCTCCTACCGTGTTATTCTCTCAAATAACTCGCTGGCACACGTATCTACATAGTGTAGGACACTAGGACGCTCTTAGACTAGGTGGAGTGACGGTCTTCGCTAGGTGTCTGGCAAGAGCTGGATGATAATGGCCACGGATCGTGCTCGGTGACGAACAATGGGAGAGGCTTTGTACATCGGTAGACTAGTAGGTATAGACTGATGGTGATGATCATGAAACGTATTTTGACCCGTCAGTGTACGCACTGTAGCTCAACCAAGATCGTAGACAAACGTGGCATAAATAAATACCTTTACTGAACACAGCGTTCAAGTAATTATTGCCAGAAGTAATCAGGGGCGAAGTGAGCGACAATGATTTTTAAAAAAGTACCTAAACTGGTTGTTCAAACGTTTCGATTATAATATGAATGTAATATAGCTATAGCCCACAAATCCATTATAACATAAATATTCTAAAACGGCGACGAAATTGGCTGCGCCGGTGTTATTATTTCAGTAGCTCCAAGATCGCGTGACCTAGGTTGTAATTTACCTAATCGATATGGAGGTTGTGGCCGGCTTGCGTCATGCTTGGAGTCGTACTTTGTGTGCGTTTGACACCCCAACTCGTGATTTCCACCGAACAATCTGTTAAATTTCATGGTAGATATAATATTAAATATCACCTAGCTGATAGTGGATTACGGAACATGTTGTTATATAGTTCTGTTATTCAAGGAGATATTGGTTAGTATTAGTACTCAATTGGCTTGGTTTAGTAGTGGACCTTGGCAGACAGATGCTAAAGCGTTTAATTTGATGCGTTTTTCCTGAAGTGATCCATTTATTAGTTGTAATAGGTAAAGATCAAATCTTAAACTGAACGCTCCTCCAATGTGTTAACGCAAACATTCAGATGTATTTTTCATAGGACGTTTAGAGAAGGGGAGCTCAGTTTTAAACTAGACCATTTCTACTCAACCAATATCTCATCTGATTTGGTCCAAATTGGGATGCTCGTACACATTGGCGCAAATGTTTAGTGGAGGGTTGCAAATGCAGTAAGGTCTGGTTCGGAGCACTGGTTAACAAGAGACAGACAACTTAGGAGCGACTTGGCGCCACTTACCAGAAACTGAAAAGTTGTCTTTGTCTTATAAATATGTCTTTCAAGCACAATTTCCAGAGAAACATTATTTGCATTATTATTAAGCTGAATTTTCATTTACGATTTACCACGAAAATTTTTTCCAGTCGCGTTTCTCCTATATGAAAAATAATTTTGATAGTTTCGACGGAGCTTCGCTGTCGCGGAGCTCCTATTTATGGGTACTTTTGGTGCTTTGAAAACAAACATAACATAAACCTACCAACCTATTACAACCTAAGTAATTAATTACGAATATGAAAATTTGCGATTTGAAAATAATCTTACAAGTTTTCTTACAGACTACAGCATAAGCATACAGACCCGTTCTGGTAACAGGTAGTCTGTATGAAAAAGCTTTGTCGTTTAATGGGACGGAATAAGATTGGAAAAGGCGAAAGACGTTTTAACCGTTGTCTTGTATTACAAGACTTCATTTCACTTTCATTGGTTGGCTTTTAAAGTCTTTTTCGGGTTTGGGTAAAGTCGGCAAGACGAGCATTAGAGCGTGTTAGAGCGATGGAAAGAGATATACAAGTCACCTTTTCCAGGGTTCCTATATAAGTATCTTGTTCAAAGATGCAATAAGAAGAAAATAATCTGATCGAAAGCTTGCAATCCTCCCTCTATACAAAGCAGTGCTTTTAATTTCGATTTAAATATATTTTGAAATAACTTTGCGGGGTCGAACTGGCATTTTGTTACATGCTTTATGTAGAGTTATCATGGATGAATCAGTAAGTAATTGGCGATACATATTATTTCCAGGCAAACGGCGCCAATCTACCAAGTGCTCACGATCGCCGTCACCGGAGGGCGCGGGGGAGGCCGCTCCGAGCTGCCCCGCCGAGTCCTTCCGGTCGGTGCCGCGGCCGCCACCCTCGCCCCCGGTGCCCACCAACCCAGTGGCCCCCGTGGCCCCGGAGCCCCCGGGCCCCGTCAAACTCATCCCCTGCGCGGTCTGCGGCAGGACCTTCGTGCCCCAGACCCTCCCAAAACATGTCAAAATATGCGAAAAGATGGCCGCCAAAAGAAGGAAGACCTTTGATTCCTCCAGACAAAGGCGAGAAGGTATGCTTTTTTATTGCGAAGGGTGGTTGTCATTTTTAATATCATAATCCAGTTTTTCATAAACTTGAAATCATTTTCGTGATATTTTAGTAAGTTAACGACATATTAATTTCTGTAACAAAACTTCATTTCGTTAATTCGTTTGCGTTCAAAGGTTGACATTGAGAGCAACCATCATTAATTTCACATAAAGACCGTTTTGTAATTGTTTTTAAAAGTATATGCTGCAAGCTTTGTGCAGGATAATATTCCTTTTATTAATTTGTAATTGTTATACGGGCATGCTCATAATTTATGTTTATTGACCATTACCTTATTTTTGTGGGCAAAAGGGCTGCCAGCGGCGATCGGTGTTCATACTGGTGAGTGGGTGGTTAATAACTGTCAACTGCCATTATCTGTCATCTCTAATTTAACAGCAACCTCAATCCCTAAGTCCTCTGTGAACGTCCTACTAACACGGGATTCAATCTTATCTTCGACTTGTGGAGATTCAAACCGAATACTTATTTGCATAGTTATTACTGTTTGTTGTTAATTTTAAAATGAGTTTGGTAACAGACGCCCACGTTCAGCCGTTTTACTAAAACCTGCTCGATGTTGGAAACGCTGGCCAACACATACCTACCAGATTAATTTAAATTTAAAAAATATTATTGCCATTTTATCAAGATTTGGAATTAAGTTTGCCTTAAACTTCATTGAATTGTGTTGTGGTTTATTGTGGTGGTATATACAAGCTTGTAGTGTTTTAGAGTCACTTTGTTTTATCCTTTGTCCTAGGTAATGTTTGTTGCACATAAATCAAATTTGCGTAGATGTCACGAAGCATGCGACTGTCTGATGTTGTTATAAGATTGTACGAATGTAACTCATCTGTGTTTGAGGCCTGTGATATAATACTGCGTCATACTTCTATTTATAAGCGGAATGAAGCTCTAATAAGTAACACAAAAAGAACTATAACGCCTGAGTATCGAAGGCCGTTTTACATGTCATAATAATCAAATTAATTTTTCAGGTACGGATTTGGAACAATTTTTGCCAAAGAATTTCGGATTGCCAGAAAATAGTCCGTTTCTAGAGAAGAGTCCGCCAAATACTGCCAAAGTAGCCCCGAAGCCGAAGCCCCAGGAAAGGACCACTCACAGGAACAACATAATGAAGGTAAGTAAAAAGCTAGTCGAAAAATTATTATTTTTTTGTCTTGTAGATTGCAGAAGGCAAACGAGCACATAGACTACCTGATGGTACCTAAATGAGTTCTGTGACCCATAAACATTTGCATTCTCAAGACTAAAATCTAAAGACTGTAATCCTAAGATCGTTACCAACTCTGACGACCAAGGTCCAATGCCTCTATGCTAGTTATTTGCGCTTTTATCTATTCCTTCTAGAACCGACAAATTTTCATTTTCAATAATTTCTCGTCGATCGATTAACCGTTAAAAATGTCGAACAAAAAACATCCCATGATAACGTGTAGGGGATGTTGGAGCATATCAAAAACTATAGACGATCTATGAACGTACCGCTCTGATTGACGTAGCAATATGCAAACGTCAAAACCTCTACTGATCTGCCAATCACAACGCTGGATATCAGATCTGTCGCTTGCATATTTGTTGCCCTAATTAAATATCTACAGTTTACTACACCTCGAGACTCGTGTAAAAGAAATACTTTCCGCGCTTTCATCCAAATCCATTCTAATATTATAAAATTTATAAATGTGAAAGTATCTCTGTCTGTCTGTTTGTTACGCTTTTACGGATAAACCGCTTAACTGATTTAGATGAAATTTGGTATGGAGATAGTTTGGATCCCGGGGAAGGACATAGGGTACTTTTTATCCCGAAAAAATTGTCGATGTCTGAAGGAACAACGATAAACGACTTCTACGTCTCTTGTGCCTCATGCATATACATTCAATGGTGACATACTGACGTCTTAATTATATGTTGTAACAACGACGGCCATACCTCTTGTGTTACTGGTGCCATACAGTAATGTTAATTATAGCTACTCATTAACATTTCTAATGTATGTGGGCATTGTATACGAACCAGTGAGGTAGTAAAAACAACCTCGACCAATTAATATTCCATATAGTGTTAGGTACTGCCATAATTTACATTTTCAAATGAGCGGCTGGTAAAAGAATCGTAAATAGTCAAGCGTGACATTTAAATTCAAAATAACCTGGACATTATTATTCAAATTTGGTTAATGATGCCTTTAAGTATTAGTTGAAGTGACTAAAGCGTTTATTATTTCACGTCTGCCGTGTTGTTCTCCTAAATATCTCGCTGGGAAGCTCGTGGACGAACAGAGGCATGCGTTTTACCATTGACTCATACCTGACCATTGTCAAGATTGCGTATATTATATTATTCTGAGACTTATTTTTCTCATTATACTGCCCTTGAATTAGACCATTTACAACCACACCAGACACCTGACGTTAGCTGAATCGCAAATGACATGGTAAAACTAATTAGTAATTAAATAACACCCTCTCTTGGCTTATTTAGGTGAATTATTCCTCTAAAATTTATAATTATTCTATTGTATTTGACGGTATGAAGATGAACACAATAATCGGAACGCCAGGGGGCCTCTATTCTACTGCGTTAAAACGATGTATTGCTTTTGACGAGTTTTAGTATCGTTTTTAACTCGGCTTCACCACCATTACTGTTAGCTACCTATACGGAAACACATCAAAGGCAATATCGTTTTTACCGTGTAGAATCGTGCTCAGATATCAAATAACTATTACGTTAAAAAAGTGTAGGTGTGGTAGTTGTTATTTCACTTTAGTATTTTTCAATAGCGTAAGCATTTTTGTATTTTTCTTTCTTCTACTATTATAAACGCGATAGTGAGCGATAAACGACTGTGTGTTTATTCCGCTATAAAACAACCAATATTGATAAAATTCGGTGTAGATAGCTCTAGAAGAGATCTAGAAGAGGTTCCCTGTCTTATGGATCACGTGTGATTCCATGAAGAAAGTTGTCCCAGGTCCAAATTTGGATATAACTTTACGAACCTCTCTTATGGGGATCTCTGTCCCTGTTTTAAGTTATGTAGATATAGGTAGCGTGGGTTACCTTCGTTTCATCAAAAAGTTTTTGTTAAATGTTTAATTTCCCAAATTTTCAATTGCCAACCCGCTTTGTTTTCTGTAACCGTAAATATTTCAGAATTGTATAAAAGCTAACCTAACCTAACCTAACCTATAGGGTTCTACATCATGGTACTAAAATAAATTCTGAAAAATGGAAGTAACATCTGTTTGGCAAGTGAAAAATTTGAGAAATGATACATTTGACCGAAAATATTTTGGCCTAACGGCAGGCTCCCAGATGGCGTGTACCGTTTTTTTGGGGCTTGGCGGTGTAAAGTTATAATTGTTTCCAGCCAACAGCCGAGTTGCAGAAGTGCCCGCACTGCAGCCGCGCCTTCGGGCTGCGCGCGTTCGAGCGGCACGTGGAGTGGTGCGCCGACAAGGCCAAGATCCTGCCCGCCGCGCCCGCGCAGCCGCCCGCGCACCTCGCCGACGCGCGCCAGCGGCTCGACGCGCGCACGCGCTACAAGGCGCCGCTGGCCCGGCAAAGAAAGTGGGTCCTACTACTTTTTCTTGTTGTTATTTTATTATTATAAAGGTGAATACGAATTAGGGCAGCTTCGGGTTGAGGCACGAATGACTCACCTATTTCACTCAAATTCATGCAAGCTCACGCGCTGAGCGCGAGCAGCCGGCGAACGGCGCGCGGCGAGCCGGCGAGAGTCGGTCTTTTCACGGTGCTCGAAGGCGTAATTTGGACGTGTGCCCGAGCGGCCGCGGGCAGAACGACAAGTTCTAACTTATCTGTGAGCGAGACGCGTACAAATTTGATAAAGTTGCTGAGCCGTTCCACCACCGCGGCTTTTTGCAAATAATTCGGTGAATTGTGATAAACACAGTCGCGGCTGTCATCGTATCCCACGCCATTTTGAAATTTCGGCTCGCGGCGAGCACGCTGCCTCACCCGCGCAAGTTTATGTGGAACAATTTGGCCCGCGAGCAGCTTGCCGCACAAGACGAGCATGCCTCAGGCTGGGCCGCTCAGATTTGCACCCAGCTTTAGAAGAAGGCACACGAACACTCAGGCCACCTGATGTTAAGTGAAATCTGAGACCCATAGACATTTGAACTCGCAAGACTATAATCCTAAGACCCTAAATGCGTTGCCAACCCTGAGGACTGTTATTCTGTCCCGTAACTTAGGAGACAACAGTGACAGACTTTCTTGGAGAAATGGTTTAATATACACTACTATATATGATACAATATTGCCTCGTTTATTGCAACAATAACTGATGTTTGGTGGATATACATACAAATAACATCACGCCTTCATCTTAAGAGACGTTACCATGGCAACGAGGTACAAAGAAAAGTTGATTGACCCAATGAAGTCCCAACCCAACCAGTGTCCACAGGTTTAGTTCAGTTCCATCGAAAACTTTCGGGAAGGATGATGCTTTTGTGAGGAGAATCTCGAAAGTTCCCCAAAAATCTCGAAAACGGCATATTTTTACCGTAGAGCGATTCGTCAAATCAATGATTTCAACTTTCTTGCCAATTTTTTATTTAATGAATATGTGATTTTAGCATCAAAAGTTTTTATGAAATTTTGTATCTTGTCGCTTTACCACAAAATAAATATAACAAACTTTACACCTTACCTGTCACCTTAGCAACATACAAGATTTTCAAATGAAAATAAGATAAATAACAACTTTTGTAGGTGACTACTTAGTCAACTACTTTTGATACTGACTTTACCTATCCAAATTATCTCTAGACTTTCGTTTTACACGTTTACCTACAGGGTGAAAAGTTAAGATTGGGAGTAAAGGCAGCTACTAGATGCCGATGCTGCCACGTGAAAATGCTCTTTAGGAGATCTTTACAATTTTTTTAATTAATGACAATTAACATTCACAGATTTTGGATAAAATGTACAGTCCGCGAGAAAATAGACAGATTTGAGGTTTTTTTTTTTAATGCCATCAATTGGTCCCATTTCTATCAAGGATTATAATACTAGAACAACTACAAATCAAATAAAACTTTTTTCCATCTAGTTGACTTGTCATTTATAAGTATTGTTATGTAAATTCAGGTCATCTCAAACGCGCGAAAAGTCGTCCAACAGCCGCTCGGCGTCCGTGGAGTCGACGCGCGGCGCCTCGCCGCCGCCGCCGCGAGAGTACGGCGACTGTCGCAACCGGCGGAACAGAGCCTCAGGTATTCTTCCTTGTTCCGTTCTATTATTCATGATATTGGAATTTTTCTTCATTTATTGAAGGGTTGACCGATGTCTAGACCACCAAGGCCGAAGTTATGCAAACGGCAGAAAGTCCACGACCTTATTAAAGTCTTCGATTTCGAACAGCTATTGGAAGTTTAAGAGCGAAATGTAGGTGGTCCATACTGGCTCATAATAGGTATTGTTAAGGTGTCTCTAATAGTATAAGGAAAAAGATGTTCTGAGCTGATATAAAACTATACCTACCATCGAAGGCTAAAGCGGCTGAACTTAACCTATTCGAGTCGCTTCTGCCCGACGAATGTTGCTCGCCTCCTCACTCGCTGCAACGTGATCGTAGTACAGTCAGTAACTTCCCTTCACTCCAGTCAGCAATTTGCTCGCTAAATTAATGTTTATGACGTTAAACTATATAAATAGTGTAAGAAAAAATATGAATGTAAATAGTAGTACAAGAGAGATTCATGTTTACTTAAATACTTACAGTATCAATTTGAATATCCGAAATATTCAAATTGATACTGTAAGTATTACAATCGTTAGTAAGTGACTAGTAGTGAATAATGACTATAATGATTTAAAATTTCAAGACAACCATTTTAGGATAAGTCCTAGCGTGTAGTCCGTGTATTTAATTTTGTTTAAAATCTATACAGCAGTTTTGGTATAACTCTAAGAATATCCCAAGTGATAAATATACAATTTGTATTAATAAAATGTGATTTACATTATAGTGGTACCATTTTCCAGAGTCTGTGTCAAGCAACGACTGCCATGACGACGCGCCGCCTCACGTACCTGTTATTAGGAACACGCGGACATCTCAAAATAATTCCTCGGGAGATGCCAATGTCAAAGCGCGGCAAGCCAGGCTAGCCAAGGACCTCAGCAGCTCCAGGTAATCACATTCACACATTCAGTTCGTTTTGCTGTATTTATTTAGCAAATAAGGGGAAAGGAAGCGTTTTTACTGTTTTAGTCGTTTTGTTTGTTTGTAAATTTTACAAGATTCGTTCCTGTCTCCTTGTTTGTTCTCTCAGTAAAATCAAACAATATACTTCCTTCCTTTCCCCTTCCTTAGAACCACCCAAGAACCAAACCCTCCCGCTGTCCAACACAGCAGCACCGATCCTAATTTTAAAAAGCCACCGAACAAACCTGTTAACAAAATAAACGTTAAAAAACAACAACAGTTGAAGAAACTCGAAGAAATTGCCAATAAATATAACGAACGACAAGCGAAAGTTGCTGAGGAAAAAGAAAATAGAGCTAATGAAAGGAAACGAATACCAATCTTGAAAAAGGCCACAAGTAAAAAAAAATATGAGAACGAAAATTGTGAGCAAAGTGAAACCAAAGAGCTAGTTAAAGGAATTTCGAAACCAATAATACCGAAACCTAGTACTAGTCGAAGTAAAGTTGTGCCGATAAACGCGGTTCCAGACGGCCAACCGCAAGATAAAATGGCTCCAGGAAATGCTATAAAGAAAAGAAAAAAAAGTACAGTGATAATAACAAAAGATAACAGTATGAGTATTGATAGCTTAGACGGTTGTGTTACGGTATCTGGCAATGACAAAATATGTCAATCAATTGGTATTAATACAGAACTTCTTTGTGTACCTTGTGTTATCCATGAAAGTTTAGATGCAAGCGTTCCAAATTCAGCCAAAAAGAAAAACAAAGCATCGTTTGTAGATCATACTGAAATGAATACAAGAAAGGTGAAAATAAATGATTCTGATGAAAAATTAGAACTTTTGTACAAAAACCTCACTATGGTTAGCTCTTGCGACATTCAAGCTGCTGTTAGTTCCGCTTCAACTTTCAGTAAATCTGATAAATGTACGCCAGAAACCTCCAAATATGATTTAGCTATAACTGATGACGATAGAGCAGAATGTGATATTAACTTAAACATCAGATTTGAAAGTAATACGGAATCTAATACAACTTACTCACAGCCGGTAGATTCAAATGAAGATTTCGAATCTGATCCCCATTTAAAAGTCAGCAATGATATGTCAACTGAGCATTTTGAAGATGTCCACGATCATGACTTGTCTGCTGAACATTTTGAAGACAGTTACGAGCATGACGTTAGCGGAGATGATATTGAAAAATTAGAGGAAAACAGATCAGATAGTAACGAAAATGAAAGTAATGACATCGGGTGCAGACACGGCAGTGGCGACACTTATACTAAATTTACTGAAAATCCAGCCGATCTCGAAGAGTTTCTAAATATTACAGACAAGATGATAAGTTCACATGATTTTAACCAAAACCAAATAGGATTAGAAATACAAATCGACAGTTTACATACACCTAGAACTAATTCGTTAGAAACCATTAACGACAAAGATGTAGATAATGAAAAGCCAGAACCTAAGCAACACTTTTCAGATACGCTTGAAAATTTAAAAAGTGATTTAAAGGAATTGCTAAGTGGAACCAGAGATCAAATAGATAGTAATAAAATACAGCAACAAATTGAGACAAATAATGATGCTAAAACAAAAACAAATGTTTCTGATATGGAGCATATTACCGTATATGGCATAAAATTTTTTGAACAAAAAGATGGTAAAGAAACCCCAAAATGCATTGATGAACCAACGAAACTAAAGTTACCATCGATTACTGAAAACAATAGACCTGAACAAAAACTGGTCTGTAATAAGAAGAGAATGCAAAATATTTACAAAAGTAACAGGAAGTTTAAAATGTTGGGTGAACAGAATCGAGACAATGTTGACAACAAAACTTTTATAGTTAAAGCAGATGTCAGCGATAGTGATGCCCAGTCTATAAATTCAGAGGCGCCACCGTTGAAGTTGCCACGGATTGAGAATAAAAGGTCAGGCTGTTTACTCCAAATGTCCTGTTCATTTCCTAAACGCAAGCCATTATTGTTTATTTTCAGCTGGATAGTAATCCAGTGAAAAAAAACACATTATTTTATGTACTCACGGACTGATTAACTGCATCAACTTACGTGACATACAATATTTAGACAAATTGATGAAGTTCATGAGTCCGTCAGTCTATATTTGTTTGAATAAGTAGATATAAGAATATTTATACCAACTTCTACGTGAACTTTAACTCGAGAACATCTTATTAGGCGTTTGTTACTTTTTCAGAATTGACGACACTTACGACCCATTTGTGTCAGCTGCTAGGCAAATGAAAGAACTGCTGTCATCAGATACGAATTTAACTAAAAAACCCAACTCACTCAACTCTTCCAAAGACCATAGCCGAACCCTTCCTATTCTTCGCCCTGCCAAGGACAAAGCTCCATTGTCCCAACTTCGTACTGAAAATTCCAAAATGATCAAGGACACACTTAACAAAACTTACCAAAAAACTCCAACGCTGCAAAGAATGAAATCCTTTGGGAGTACTAATAATGATAATAGCACTAGTTTATTTGGGGGTAGGTGCAGCTCGTTTAGAATTAACAGGAACGACAAACAACCTAGTCCAAAGTTGAACACGACATTTACGAAATCAAGCAAAGAAAACATTAGTATGGCTGACAAAACGAATATTAACTTTAATCGCAACAACAATCTCAATAGATCTTTCTCTAGTTACACAGCATCTAGTTATAGTACGCCAAAACTAAAAGATAAAATCCCTAAAATTGCTACTTCCATGTATCATAGTTTTCAACGGACAACTATCAGTCAGCCACTTAAACTAGATAAAATAAAAACGGATGATGAAAAGAAGAATTTCGTTAACCTGGATGCAATCCTCGTAGACGACAATTCTTCCATGACAGACAGTAACTACATCGACCCGAGACTTATCAACGAAAATGACAACTTGCCCATTAACGTTAACACAATTCTAAATAACCCTGATATAATCAGCAGTATGGAGTCTCTTCTTACAACAGAAAACTTGCCCTCTAAATTTGATTCTTTTAGCAAAACGCAAAATCAAAATTGCGAATTAAATGGAAACATTGAATCCCAAATTAAATCTGAAAGCGACAAAATCAATAACAATAACGATACTAATAAATTGGTCGCTCCTATACCTATAGAAAACTTGGACGTTCAATACGAAAAAATAATGTCTTCTTTGGAAGAAAGTATAGCGTCCAAAAAAATAGCTAGGGATGAGACATCAGTTTTTGGGGAATTCGATCTTGAGGAATTCATGACTACTTTTGACGAGGAGATTCATAAGAGGAAATCTGAAAACAAGAGAACTTGCAGTTCTACCACCAGGGTCTTGAGGCAGGCGGAGCTCGCCAGCAACCGCACCTCGGCGTTCAGTAGCGTCTGCTCCACCCCTAAATCTATAAACCCGAGTAGTAACGCCCTCACTCCTATTACCAATTCCAAATCTTTCAATTTTAGCAGCAACAATATCGTGAGCGAAAGTCTTTTCCCATCCTCTATCAAACGCTCCAACTCCATCCTTGATTCCATTCAAAAGAAGAACGCTAAACCGGATAGCGGGAATTCGCGCCACAAATCCGATCAGCTCGAGCTCGATCGGGACTTGATGCAGTCTTTGAACGATTTCGACAAGTTCTACGAGTCCGAGAAAAACGAAATAAACCAATCGAACAAAACCCACAGCAACTATAACATGCACAACGGTTTGGTTAAGAAGGATGCGCGAATAAAAACGCAGCGGAGAAGCGGGAAATCGGAAAGCACCACAAACGGGAACTTCACTCCTAACGGGAAATCGAGCAACGACTCGGCTTATAGCAGGTTAGTCAGGTAACTATTATTTTGTAGAGCGTCGCTAGTCACTAGGGCGAGCATGCAATTAAAATGGGGCCATTGAAGTGTTATGTAAGCAAAAATTAACACTTCCCATTAGTCACCAAAAGTAATGACAGAAACTCTAAGCTAAATAATGCTTATTTCGTAAGTATACAAATAATATTTCGACTAATCATTTTAAATGTAACGAGAAAATACCAAGTTTATTTTGTTTTCAATCCATCCACACTCGTACAGTCACATCGACTTGAAACCATAACTTTATGCCCTGGAAAATATTAATCATTACTTGGAAAGTCTGAAATACTTTAACGTTATTATAAAAGATTTATTTTCACTACCACTTGATCGTTTGCTGTTGTAATCACCATTCTTGAATGAGGAGGGATGGTAAGTTATCCCTACATTCTCTTCATTAAATGTAAGCATAGAGCACCTATTTTTGGTGTTAACGTCATACTAAAATGACCGTAATTCAAGATTGTAGAAGAAGGGCTCCACGCTGTTGTACACGTCGAGAATCCCCACTTTCAGCTTGAACAGGATATCTCCGTCGAAGTTGTCTGTGTGCGCGAAGGAGCCGGTGGCGCTGGAGCCGCCGCCGTCCGACTCGAGCAGCCACAAGGACGAGCGCTCCGGCTCCAGCGACGAGTTCCTCGCCATGGAGCGCTGCGCCGACCAGGCCGCGCGCGCCGCGCACCAAGCCGACCAGGCACACGGTGAGACTGACCCTGCTTTCTATTTTTGATATTGCTACTGCTGATTCACGTACAATGGTTCCTTGTGCTGTCTGTGAATAATGTAAGTCGGGTATTGGTGATATAAATGGACTCACTAGTCTGTCTAGCGGGTTATTCGGTATTAGGCAATCACAATCGGTAGATTCCCTGAAAGGCAAATTAAAAAAGTTCTGGCTTGACTCTTTTTCCTAAATATTTTATCAACTATCCAAATATACATACATATATTATGTAGTTTATGTAAGTTTAAGTATGTTTATTGATGTATAAATACAAATCTTTCTATCTATTTATGTAAGTATTTGAATGTATTTTTGTTTTTTTCTGTGGTTTTCTTTTTTTAATGGTATTTTTGGTTAGTTTTTGTTTTTGGGTGCTCTAAATAAATTTGTACACCTGTTTACTCGATGCAAAACCTTTCACTTTTCTCAATCTCTCAAGGGTTAGCTGGAAGAGATCCCTTAAAGGGATAAGTTAGCCTTTGTACATCTTTTTATTATTATTCATTGTATTGTTTTGGTTTTTCTTTTGTACAATAAAGTGTTTACATACATACGTATTCCCACCTGTTACTACCAATTTGTTACCACCTGGCAACAGGTAGGTTTTTTCTTCTCATTTTTTTACCACTAAAGTAGGTACTCTGTGGTAACAAATGGGATAAAATATTTGGTGATAACTACTGCAGGAAAAAAACCCAGTAGTTGGTGGTAGTATTTGGAATTTTTATTGCCATTAGTTGCCACTGGAATAGAATTCCCAACTGTTACCAGTTGTAAGAAATTGGTGGTAACAGGTGGGAATAACCCCGTCTAGTGAGCCGATATTTGACTTTTATCTAGGGCTTCTTCATTAGTTTGTTCATTCATTTCACAATACTATTTTATAGAAATCTATCACTTGTTTACAAAATTATAGTACACTAGCAACCCGCCAGCGGCTTCGACCGCTGCAATTTTTTTTTCTTGGCAGTACTTATTTTTATTTTTGTAAAAAATGTTTTTTTTTTTATATAAAATGTATCCTATGTTACTTCTAGTACCTCCCAGAATATGTGTACAAAGTTTCATGATGATTCGCCAAGTAGTTTTGTTGAGAAGCAAGCGGATAATAAATAGATGGATAACCAGATTAATTTATATCCTGAAGCATGACCATCAAAATACATATATCATACAGTGTGATTTGATGCATAGCAAATTTAATAATATAACTATGTGATAATACTTACATGTAAAGCTATATATATTTTTAATTAAAGAGTTTTAAACAATCAAGCACTAATAATTAAAAAGCAAAAATAATTTTACTGTATTATCTTCACTACAATATGATTTTAATTTATACTTCAGTCTAAGTAACATGTGGCCGGCTATGCTAACACCAAAAATTGAAAAATCGCGTACAATTGAATTTCACTGTATTTCGTTTATTCCAAATTAAATTTAGGTTATACCTTAACCTCAGCAAAACGTGGTGGTTATGACTAGCGATGGGCAATTTCTGAAACATTTCACATATTACCTTAACTGTGACACATTTCAACTTTTGAAAATTACATAATTGACAAGAAACGTTTCTGAGAGTAATATTACCGAATAAATTTCACTTAAATTTCATGTCACTTCTTCGCTACTTCTGACGCCAGTAGAACGGGTTATTATTATAAAATTCGTAGATTTACGTCAGTGGCCGTTTGGCCTAGGGTATATGTTCTCAGCTGTTATACGAAGGACGGAAGTTCAAGACCGAGTTTCGATTTTTCTTGAGATGTTTTTTTTTATGTACTACCACGGTGGTAAACAAGCATTCGGTTCGTATCATACAATTTAAAATATGTGTGGTTTTTCTAGTGGCATTTCGATAGCCGAATTTTTTTGTACAATATTTACAATAATACACTCTTTTATTTCCCTCTTGTGAAATTCTAAAGCAATTGTAATAATACCTTTTGGTTTCATTTTACCGTAGTCTTTACAAAGTTTCTACGACAATCATGAGTCAAAAATTACTTTATGACTGTTCTCTGGCCAGTCATTGATTTGTACGTTAAAAGTAGGTAAGTAAATTAAGTATGTTATCTTTGTTGTACAGTCGAGTGCATAAATAAGTAAACACCACAAAGTTTCATAAATATGTATGCAGCCCTTATTACTACAGTAGTAAAGTTGCTGTATACATATATTTGAGACTTTGGGTGATAACTTATTTTTGCACTCGACTGTACATAATAATATCCAGAGTAGTTAAAGGAATTATCTTAAAGTGGTTGCTTTGATAACAATGACAATCTAATACCAACGTTGATTTCATCGTGAAGTATAAATGTACACACAAACATATAATTTACACCTGAAAACTACAGAAAATTACCAGAAATTTTTCATTCGTAACTTATAGTAACTTACATGAAATTTAAATGAAACTTTTAGTTTCGTAACTTACAAGCTGCCCATCACTAGTTATGATATTGAATTGTAGCTTATGTGAAACGTTTGTATTTTTAACATAGCGCCTATTGAATATTTACTCAATCTAGTCAACAGATATCGCCATCTGTTAGAATCCTTTGGAGCTAACAGATATAGCGCCGTCTATTGAATATTTACTCAATCCAGTCAACAGATATCGCCATCTGTTAGAATCCTTTGGAGCTAACAGATAATTATGACTGTGAAGTAATGGACAAATAATTTGCAATAAAATAATATTGCGACTATAAATTGAAATGTAAGCTATCATATCTTTCAAGTCGGGTCGAGTTGCACACGGTGTGCAAATCAAGTTTAAAATCGGTTCAGTAGTTTAGGAGTCCATCGCGGACAAACAACGTGACACGTAATTTTTATATATAAAGAAGATTGTTGCAGCGGTTGGAAACTAGGTGATAGACAGCTTAAAAGTTGGCGCATCTTCCTTTTTGACTCCTAAAACAAATCTCGTAGCCTACTACTATTGACACAATTTAATGAGACTTCCTGCTATATTGAATTGGTATGGTACGGGCAGAGCTTCCTTAAACCTATAGGAGGCCCTAGTCACTAGGACAATTTGGGGCTCTATGACTATGGTTGGGGTTCTGGCAGGAACTACGGGGTTTTACCGGTTACGGGGCCCATATCACACCCCCGGAAAATACGGGCCTGGTTATGGGTATCGTCGAAAATGAACCGTCAATAAGAATGTAATGTGTATTGTAGAGGCGCGCGTGAGCTCGCGCGCGTCGTCCCGGCGCAGCACGGCGTGGCGCGCGCGCGGCTCGCTGAGCTCGAGCGGCTCGGAGGCGTCGCTGGCGCCGGCCGCGCCGCGCGCGCCGCGCTTCTGCCACGAGTGCGGCAGCAAGTTCCCGCTCGACTCCGCCAAGTTCTGCGTCGAGTGCGGCGTCAAGCGCCTCGTGCTCTAGACCACTCCCGTCTCCGGCTCGGTTGTGCTCCGCTCTGCGAGGCTCTGACGAAATACGCCCGAGTATCGATAGTGATTAAGGTGCCGGTGGAATCCTTCGCCTCGTACACGCTGTGTATTGTTCTACAAGTTTAATCGTGGAATTTACGTGCACTTGAATTATGTAATTTACATAATAAATCTATGACGCCACTGTAATTAATTCGGTGGTTATTCTGAGCTGTTGTATTGTTTTACGACGGGTCAGTTGTATAAATGTATACATTCATCTTTTAACCTTTTGACTGCCGTTGTTTGATATCGTGCCTGCAATTAATGTTAATTTGTACTACTTTTTTTCAATACGGTATATGTCAGTCAAAAGGTTAACTTTTACAATCGAGACCGAATTTCAATCAAGATGCAATGAAGTATAATTTTAAACTTTTCTACCAAAATATAATAATATAGACCTTAAAAACTTGGCATTTTTATAGTCACTATTCAAGATGTTACCGAATTCCTACTTTAACTACTTTGTGCCTTTCCGTGTAGCTAGATTAAAATAAATTAATATATTGTTCTTACAACTCAGTTATTTAGTGAGCTTGGAATGTTTTGTTTCTTTTAACAGATTCCAACAAATGCCAAAATGACCAGTGGTTGCTTTTGGAATGAAATGTCTGTGATATGCGGAAGCATTTTTGGTAACTAAGGCAAATCGATTTCCTTCTTGTTGCATGGAATAAATCTTAATTTTAAGTGCCAATTTGTCTCTGGATTTTTAATGGATTGTTTCGTGTGCATTTTTAAAGTTTGATTTGCGATTGTTAGCCAAGACTATTTTATTTTTTTACTATTATTGATGATTGCCCCGCTAAGGATTTCCACTAATGTCTCCAGACAACAACGCAGTTGGCCATTTTAACAAGACTGATTTAATTTCAAAGTTTTTGAACTATGAATAATCCTTAGTTACTGTTATATATTATGTTTTAATAAAATAACAATTTATCATGTAATAAATTAACATTTCAACAAAGTTGTCTTTTTTTTACTTGACTGCCCAAAAAAAGAAGTGTAATATTTTCAGGATTCATGTACAGTAGAATTATTTTGAGTTTACCACTGACAGATGGATTGCCTTCATTAAATTTTCAGCTTTAATCTCATACAAATAAAATATTTATTACTGAATCGGTAGACGTGGGTAACAGTATTCGGAACATTGCTTTATTAGTATGCTTTAGTGGTGGTAGGACCCCATGCAGGGTCCGTCCGGATCGCTACCACCATCTTATCCATTAACCACCCGCCAAGCAACAGTGTTCGCATTGTTGTGTTCCGGTGTGGGGATAAGACAACCGGTGAAATTACTAGCATAGAGGCATTCCATCTTAGTCCTCAGGGTTGGCAACGCATTTGAGGTCTTGGGATTATAGTCTTGAGAATTCAAATGTCTATGGGTCTCAGATTCCACTCACCATCAGGTGGCCTGAGTGCTAGTGTGCCTTCTCCTTAACATAAAAAAAAAAATAAAAAAAAAATTAAAGTTGAAAATTAAGTGAAGGCAAACTCTGTCAGTAGTAAACTTACAGTAATCGTACTCTATATTTGTGAGTTTCTTTATTCCACGATAACTTCCTAATGCCTGAACCAAACCTAGGCGTATGGGGTAACATAAGCTGTTTTGTCTTAAATAAAACTTGTGGTGGCAATGGTATCAAAATGACTAAACTCCAAAAGGACATGGCAAGAAACTTCCCTAAGCATGTATAGAAATGTCTTAATAGCTAGTAATATTCTAAAATTAATTTATGAATTATCACATGTTTATTTTCCCCCTAGAACTTTCGTGAACTAATCAATTAATTAAAAGGTGTTTACATGGATTTTCATGATTTTTGTTTGCCATCGAGACCTGACAGATAAGTCAGATAACATAGATTATGATGATCAGTTTTACGTAAAATGTGTACAAGGAACTTGCATTTAAAGATAAAATAAACAGTATTAATAATTATGTAATTATTTTATTATCATAATACCTTTATTATTTATACTTAGATATCCAATATACATTATTAAGTAGAACGTATTAATTGTATTAAGATTTCGATTTACGTATGGGTTATCGATTTGACGTTATCAAAAAACCAACAAAACACAATGAAGGAACACATGAAGGGAAACCTTCCAACGTCACTTAAGCGTAAACTTATGGACATGTGCATTCTTCCTATCCTCACCTACGGAGTACAGACTTTGTTTTTGACACATACCTGTCAGAGAGCCATGGGGCGTAATATTTTGGGAGTCAAATTAATAGACCGCATCTGAAATACAATAAATACTACGCTCCAAAACTAAAATACATGGGCCTATTGCATAATAAAGTACAAGCCCATACTATTAGTAAAAATCTATGCAAAACCACTAATACGATTAGCTTGTACTTTATTATCCAATCGGCCCCTGATGTAGCTCAAACAGCCACCAAGCTCAAATAGGAATGGGCTGGGTATGTCTGACGCATGCCGGAGGAATTGTGAGTGTAATTTCGGCATCGTGGCAGACCAAGGCGACGTTAGCGAGATGAGCTTGATGCCTTTTATCAAGACTTGTGGGAGACTGCCCAAGATCGGGCTACGTGGAAGGAAGGGAGGGGGGCCATTGCCCAGCAGTGGTACATTATAGACTGTTTAATAAAAAAAAATGTGGAAACAGTCACCAGCTATAATATATTATCAAACATTGGCCTCAAAAATATCGGACACACTCTTATGCCTCCAGTAATAAAGACGTGTCAGATATTTTTAAGGCCAATGTTGGATAGTTATATTATTGCTGGTGACTGCACCGGTACAAGTGAGTTTTATTCAAGGTGCTGTTGCAGTTCCATCAAGTGCTAACAGTCATTCATTAGTATACATACATAGCAGAGCCTAGCCAAAAGTTCTTAGCAAAATCTAATTCTGTTACGAGTAGGTACATTATTGCATTTTATATACGAAGGGGTTTCTACGATTTATTTTCAGGATTGTAACGATCTGAAAAGTTCCTGGAACTTTTCTCATGCAGAATACTAATATTCAGCTATTCAGCATTACATTTTACTAGTTACAATGTTTATACATTGCTAGGGCAGTCGCCCATACTTCAGTTTAGCCATGTCCTTTAAAAAAGTAATTGAATCTGAATGTTTTTAAGGGTTCCGTAGTCAAACTAGGAACCCTTATAGTTTCGCCATGTCCGTCCGTCCTTCCGTCCGCGGCCTAGCGCAGACTCTTAGTACTAGAAAGCTGCAATTTGGCATGAATATGCATATTAGTCACGCCAACAAAGTGGTACAATAAGTTTTTTTTTTTTTTTACGGTACCTCCCCTACACGTAACTTAGGGATGTATTTTTATTTTCTCGTCTACCCTATAGTGTGGGGTGTCGATAGATAGGTCTTTCGAAAATATGGGTTAGTGAAAATAGTTTTTAGATTAAGTTATCCGTTTATGAAATATTAAGGTTTAAAGCGCTAATTTATGACTCATCTGAACCCCCCCCCCCCTCCCCCTACAGGCAAAACTACAAATACTTAGTCAGAAAAAAATCTTAATGAAAGAGCATATAACGAATTTTAAACGGAAACTATCACGACTAAGTAGACATCATTGGTTCTTGAGATACAGGCGATTAAAGTGTTTACACCTACTAAAATCATCTAAGACGTCATCAATTGAGTTTAAATAGAAAATTAGTTATTACTTGTTGATTTTTACGTTTGTAGTACTTAACGGTTTCGGAACCCTACACTGAGCACGGTCCGACATGCTCTTGCCCGGTTTTTCACTCATCGTCTAGAAAGTGAGTAGGCTCTAAAAAGTAGAGAGTAGGCTCTAAAAATATATAAGTATATAACACTAGTGTCATATTTTAAGTTCCAATTTCATCATACGATGTTAAACTCTTAACAGACGATTAGAGCGTAAACAGTTGTCAAAATGTATGAACTAGCTGTTGATTAACATTGATTAAATTTAACATCGTATGGTGAAATAGGTACTAAGTCGTTTGCGAGTAACAATTAAAACTTTAAAACTATGTTAAGTTTTGCTATTAGACAAAAGATGGCGGCAGCCGTCATTGTACATGTTTGTATATATTGAATATAAAATCGAATTTGCATGATTTCTAATAACTTTTAACAGTTTTCACTAAATTGGGATAAGAAACAAATAATGGTAAAGTAATAAAAAACACGCCTGTCACGCCTTCAAAGTGAATTTAAAAACGCAATAAACAAGCATTGCGATCAATGTGATAATGCTGATAATATGCCAAACAAAAAACAGAAATCAAGAGATTTAATATTGGGTCATCTCATGATTCCCTTTTTTTCGCTTGGCATATACATTAATTGCAATGCTTGTTTTTTGCTTTTTTAAATTCCCTGTAAGGGTTGGCAGGCGTGTTTTTATGTTTTTTTTTTATTTTTGTTTACTCCAGTTCCACAAATCAAAAACATTGATTAAAATTATTGTTTTAATAATATAGAAAATGTTAATGTTAACACTTATATTGTAATAAAAGCTTATTATATCAATTAGTATGTACGCCATCGATATTGCTTTCTTTAAAACGTCTTTCTTATGCTAAAGGGAAACTAAGCACGCTAATACGAGTACACAGAGGAAATGCGACCTCGCGAGCCAAAGCTTTCGTGAATACCAATATACTCACTAATAAACACACCCCGTTATCAGTGGTGAAAAAACATTGAAAATGCTAGGGCTGACACTACACATTAACATTACATTCATATTTTTACCGGTAGGTATAATTTGATATACCTGTTTGAGGAAATCAATATAACTACTTGTTTTATTCATAGGTATTATATATACTGTGAAGAAATTTCACTTCAAAAAGGTTTAATTTGGTTGTTGAACACTTTAATAATACTTAGCTGTCAAATTAACATTTAATTTTGTCAAAATATGTTTGATGTCATATTTCGTTTTATGTTCAGTAAAAATATGAATTTCATGGATAATCGTGCTGAATTTATTCAGTTTAAAATGGAGCTAATGGCAAAACTGGAAATAAACCGAATCCGACGCGGAAAAAATGGTTCGCAATTTTAGTAAAACTGTTCTGTGTATTTTCTTCCAATATCTATTGATTATTCTTTCCTAAATAAATTTCATTTTTTTATCCTACAGATATGATAAAATTATGCAAATGCATTATAAATTTTAAGGAAAGATGCCTAAGATTCCTGTTAAATCATGTTAATACGTATAAATATGACGATTGCTGGGATAATGTTTGCGGAGTATTCAGAAAATTTATGACGAGTGAAAATGAATGACTAAAAGATGGATTTTGCACATGCAATAACCCAACATCAGAGTTACGGAAAATGTTAATGAAAGAACCATCTCCCCAAATGGAACCTTTTTGGTGTGAAGTGGTCAATGTAATTGAAAGGTATTAACTGTATTTATAGTCGGACGGTTTAGGTATTTAAATAAAGGTAAACAAAAGGTAAACCAAAAGGTAAGGTAAGGTAAACCAAACAATTTAGAAAAACTTTTAATAATATATTCAGAAAAGTAAATGGAAGTATATAACTCACAGGTCTGTTGTTTTATTTACAAGGTTACCATCCACATATCAGATGATTAACGATATTAACAAAATGTTTCTATAATTCAGCCACAGATGTAACAAAATATAATAATAAAAAAAAGTGTTTCATTTTTAAAAAAATTAGCGACATTTATACCGGTATGTCAAATGTACTAGACTTAAATGAATATAGTGTGACAACCCTATTATTCGATTTCAATGAATTTTCACCGCTGATAACGGGGTGTGCTAATAAATAAGGTAAAACACCATATTGGCTTCCAAAATACTAGTATCTAACTGAGATCTAGTGACTGTAGAATCATATTTTTTTTTACTATGTCACTGGTTCCCATGCTTCACACCCGTTATATAGTTTTTACTCAATAATTTTCTTAGCTTACGTAATGCGTATTTATTCCACCTACATTTTAAACAAAGTATATTATACACCGTGTTTTTTTTGATTTACGATAACTTTAAGGGCACGTTCTTCAAGTCAAATTAAGCTAATTTCCCGAAGACAGACATATGATAACTCGTACGGTTATAAAGATATTCAATTATTAAAATTAATCAGTTAATCACGTTAAACTAATGTAAAAGGCTCTTAATTGATACCTAACAAATTTCTTTTAATTACCTATTATGAGTAAAGAGTTTTCAATTGTTAGGTCGTGCACCTGTCAAGTGTTATCTTTACTTGTGTGTGTGTATGTCACGCTGACTTGACGTATTTGACACTAACTATGAGTTAACTCTAAAGACCCTTTTAGAATGATTGAAGACACAACATTTAATTACTTTGTTCTAAACAATTTTTTTTTTTTTGCAATATTTTAAAATCTAATGTACCACGTAGTTTCTATACGTGTACCTAACAATATGCCGAAGTTATCGTAAATCAAAAAAAACACGGTGTATAAGTACAATTAAGTATTTACATTGAATTATGGAAGGCTAGTTATCTCCTAATTACCTACCCACTACCACTACGACGCCCCTTGCAGCTCTTATTAAATCTAGATATAGATGTAGGTAAGCTAGATTTAGGTTTACTTATGTCATACATAAATTACATAATGTATAAAAACATCAATTGAGGTTTTACAATAAACTAAATTTAACGAAAGCTGCAAGTGGGTTCAATATCAATAAACCGTAGTATGTCACGAACTTTCAATGGTTACTCGCCTTTCACACTACAATGTAGGTATATTATGTCATTTACACGACGGTATTTTTGCGTCGATGAGGCGCTTATTAACTGCTCGTACAATAGTTGATACGCACGCAACTATAGTATCTTCAAATCAAACGGACGACTGTGGTAATAATAATAAACGCCTGGGAACATAGGGATGGCGGCATGTCGATAACGGATGTATTCAAACGTCGATAACAGATTAATTTAAAACGTCGAAAACATATTATTCATTTTTTTCAATTTATTTAATTATGTCATTACTTTTTATCAGTTTAATAATTTAATTTTAATCGAAGTAAATGTGCCAGTCGTGCTGAAAATCCTCGGAATAAAGACTTGAAAAGAGCACATTTAGTAGATACTCGTAATAGACCTATTGTTATAAATCTAGGCGATAATGATAGCAAAGGCAAATTTCAATTAATTTTAATTACCTGCCCATTAAAAAAAATATGTTTATTGTTTTTAAATATATTGTTGGCTTTTTATAAAAAAATTGACATCTGAATTATTAATAATATGTACATGAAACGTATCGATATCATAAAACAACATAATTTTAACTTATTACTTTTACATGCTATACCTAGTTTAATTTATCGACATTCCTTTCGCCGTGTCGTTACAGGGCCGAGATTCTACACGGTAAAAACGATATCGTATTTGACGTGTTTCCGTATTGTCAACGTTTTCATAACTCTTATGTCATTTACAATAATGGCGACCGTGACATAAACGATTCTAAAACACGTCAAACACGATATCGTTATAACGCAGTTGAATATAGGCCCAGGTATGCTCTATATGACCCCGCAGATAACTAAGCTCCATAAAAGTGTGCGAGTTCGAAAGAGAAGGCACGATCCCAATGGTTGATTTGAGGATAATATAAACGCGGCGACGGCGCGGCCTCCACTATAATATATTATAGTCGGCTAGGCCTCCCTATTGAGTTTGCTTGTGGTATATAGCAATGGTAGCTCGCGGCGCGTACTGTCGAGGCACGCATTCATCCAAGCCGCGTGATGTACTTTTGTTTCAAGATGAACTACTGTTATATTTATACTGTCACAACAATCCTTTTTATAAGAGTTGTGGGAAATGAGAGGTATAAAAAGCAGATATCGAAATTGGCAAAACTTGCTATAACTGGAGCGGTTAATACGGACCACAGATGAAAGAGATAAAAAACGCCATTCTTGCTTTAACTGTTTCTATTTATATCTTACGTGAGTGCTATTGACCGTTCCGTTAAATTATTTGCCTAAACTTGCGTAAGGTTTCCTCTTAAATGCCGTACTATTTAGACTAACAGATCTTGGTACTCGTATTTTAAAACTTCACTAACTGTTTGGTTAAACTTATGCCCAGTAAGCAAAGCAAATAACCGGTTAAAACCGGTTATTAGCCGTCTTTTACATACTAAATTCGATTATTAACCGGTCATTTGCATTCCCTAATGCCCAGATGTATTTCAGTATTACAATCTGAACATGCTCCGGTTCACCTTCCTTGACGGGATTGTGCCTCTCATCCGCAACCTTCGCAGAGCCTCTCTCAAGTGCTTGGGTTGCAGAGGTCCGGTTTCTCCAGATGCCTCCAGTATATCAAGAGCTGTAAAAAGAAATTATTTTTTTTTAGAATGGTTTAACACTGAGAACGTGTTTATCCTGGTAATAGAAAACATTCAAGTCTCAGGAACTAATCTATCTAATGTGCTCATCACATTTGCCTATGCGACGAATCGAGCCCGGGACTGCTAGCTTCGTAGGCAGGGCCACTACCAACTAGGGCCTAGCGGTCCCGGGGTGGTATCACCCGTGGTCCTCCTGATCGGTATTGAACTTTTAGTGTGGTACTCTTTTAAATGGTATTTTCATATTTTAAATTTGCTTAATAGTGTTAATAACCCGTGTGAAAAAAATATTTGAATCTTAAAAAAGAACCATGTTTAGTTACATTTCAACCAAAACATTGATTCTATGCGCGCGGACGAAGTGGCAGGCGGAAAGCTAGTTTGTTTTTTTTATAATTACCTTCTTCTACAACTTCACCAACAAATACTTTGGCAATGCCAGACATGGCAATGACGACATTCTGCCCTACTGAGCAGCCTGTGATCGTCTGCATCAGGCGTTTCACGGCCGCCTTCGGGAAAGCTGCTCTTCTGTACATCTCATACCGGTCTAGTTGCTCTACAGTAAAGTTTGAGACTAATACTCTGAAAGAATATTAGAAAGCAGAAGATTAGAAAGCGTCAACGCTCAAACATTTCCTAGTTAATAAAACTGGGTAATTTTGTGATGCTGCTGTTTACAACAGGTGAAATTCATTCCAATAATTCTTATCTATACATTACTTATAGTTCATTTAGAAATGACACTTACTGCATCTTTTCTCTTTCCTCCTCCTCTAATTCTTTCTTACTTTTCTTCTCCCTTTCCCGCTCACTCATGAAGTCATCAGCACATGTAGGAGAATCATAATTACCATTGCCCTGCTGGAATTCAGTCATGTCTGGTATCACACTAGTACCTTGTAGTTCATCGGACTCACTTCTATCATTTTTATGGTCAATGGTGTCCAGTTTGTTATCAACATTTTGATTATCAAATGGGTACTCAGACATATAAGAATCATAGTTATCCGCAGAGTCTGGTATGGTATCAACTTGTGAACCTAAGAAGTTTGCCGAACTGTCCATGTACATGTTGCCTAGTTCATCAGCTCTGTGGACAGTCTCCACATTCTGGGAACTGTCCGAGAATATTTCCACAAGCTCACTTTCTTTGCTAATGCCCGGTGTATTTTCTTCATAATTAACTAAAGTTGTATCTGTAGATTAAAATTATTTATTAAGCTATTTAATTCAATATATTTTTCAATTTCAAATTGGAAACATTTCAGGAGAATTAAGATTTGTAAGACACAGCAACATTACGAAAAAAACATGCAACATAAACAGCTTATATTTTCAAGGTATCATGTTAGAACCTTAGCACAAAGCAGAACCAAAGATAAAGTTATCTAATCTGCGGCACAACTAACTATTACAATTGAAAGTATAGTTGGAATCATCGTAGCTGACAAAATCTTATCTTGTAGACCCATCAGTTAAACAAAGCCATGGTGTTCACTGTTCATTGTTATGTGCACGTACCACAAGTACTTTGAAATGAATGTGGCTAACTGCAAACAATATTTTACTCCAATAGTGTACTTTATCTTTCAGTAATAAATAAGGTTCAAATTAAAACGAAAGCACATGATGAAGTAAAGGATGGCTAACATGGATTGATATTTGAAAAAAAATTACATATAGACATGTATAAGCACAATAGTAAATTTCAGAAATAAATTAAGTCTAACATTTTCAAAGATAAGATAAATAAGTACTAAATGAACTTAAAGTTAATAATTTGCAAAACTAAGCAACTAACTTCTTCCTGACACTGATATGAATCATAAAAAGAACCCCTCTACATTCTATAATGGTGACTCACCGCAAGTGAAAGTGCAAGTCTCTCTATCCATACAAACATGAAAAATTAATCAGTTATCTCTTTTTAATATTGCTAATTCTATTTACTTTCTAGAAATATTTATGTGCTTATTATATGCAACTCTATTAGCCAAGTAGACGCTATCCCGTTTGGTTCACCTTAGATCTCATTAAGGACCTGAGACTAAAAAGTGACCTGCATCGTCAGTGGAAACGCACAAAGAACTTAGATCTACTTATACAACAAGTTCGCGAAACTGAGGTCTGAGGTGAGGGAACGAATGGCCTCTGTTTACTACGACTACATTGCGCAAATTCAGAATAAAGTAAAGAACAACCCTAGGGCTTTTTGGTCGCACTTAAACAGCCTGAAGTCAAAGGGTGGGTTCGTCAGCAGTGTGAAGCTTGACGGAAAGCAATCTGCTGGAGCCGAGCTAGCTGGGGCGTTTGCGAGCTATTTCTCTGGGGTTTTTTTACCTGACACCCCGCTTCTCGATCCTAACTTGCTAGGATCTGATCTAAATGGCAATGCTAACTATGTCCATATAGTCGCAATATCGATATGAATGAGGTTGTGTCTGGAATAAAGCGTCTCAAATCCAATAGCGCTGTAGGGCCAGACAACCTGCCTGCGTATGTGGTGAAAGGATGTTTGGAGTTTCTAAAAGTCCCTTTACACTATATTTTTAATTTGGCCCTTAGTACTACTGGATCATTCCCTCTTCGCTGGAAGGTCTCGAGGGTAAAACCTATTCCAAAAGATAATGACCCAACCGACGTGGAAAACTACAGGCCAATTGCCGTCTTTTCCTCTCTGGCAAAGCTCTTTGAGTCCATACTCCACCAAACTCTATGCTCGCAGGTAAAACCCTTTTTATGTGACGCACAACATGGATTCAGACATGGCCGCTCTGTTGACACCAATCTTTTAATCTTGGCTGACAGTATATCTCAGCACCTGGATAGAGGCGTCCAAGTCGATGTCGTTTATTTTGATTTCAGGAAGGCTTTCGATCGTGTGGATAACGATGTGTTACTGACGAAACTAGATCGGATCGGATTCTCTCCTGCATTGTTGTCATTCTTTGCTAGTTTAACCTGCGCGGTCGACAGCAGTATGTAAAACATGGATGCTTTGTCTCGGCCCCATATCATACCCGGTCTGGCGTCAGTCAGGGCTCCATATTAGGGTCTTTCCTGTTTGGGTCATGATAAACGACCTCAAATCGGTTCTTCAGTCGGCTCAGTGTCTCTTATACGCAGATGATCTGAAGTTAGTGTATGGAGTCGAGCAAGGTACCGACTGTGAGTCGTTGCAAAGGGACATCGACTCGGTTTTTCGGTGGAGTGTGGAAAACAAGTTGCTTTTCAATTCGGGTAAGTGTTGTGTCTGCACCTTCAGCTGTGCTCATAAGCCGATGTATGCTCAATATATGCTTGGGGCCAAGCCCATTAACCGCGTGCTCTCCACTAAGGATCTGGATGTGGTCTTTGATACGCGGCTCACATTTCATGAGCATATTTCTTCGCTTGCTGCTAGCTGCTATCGAAGACTGGGCTTCGTTATCCGTAACCTCCATCACTTTAATGATCCCATTGCTATCAAGCTCGTCTATAGTGCCTTAGTAAGAAGCAAGCTCGCGAGACATCGTCGATCATATGGCATCCTCACGAATCGACTTATGCTCTGCTTCTTGAAAAGGTCCAAAAAGAATTTTTAAGGTTTTTATTTAAAAAAAGGTACGGGTATTATCCGTTTCTCTACCCTACGAAGTATCTGCTTGGGACCTTAGGTTACAACTCCTTGGAGGTGAGACGTAATCTTGGGTTACTAACGTTTGCGTGTCAGACCCTACGTGGCGACTCGGACTGTCTTGAACTGGTGAGCCGACTTGTGCGACTGCATGTACCGGACGTCCCCAGGATTGCCCTCAGCCCGCGCCGACGCGAGCTGTTGGCTGTGCCAGCGACGCGCACCGTGTCGCACAAGAACTCTCCGCTGCTTCGTGCTCTCGCGCTGATGAATGCGCTCTTGGCGTCGGCACCAGAGTGCGATCTGTTTGCGTGGCGATGGATGGCTTTGAGAAGTGAATGCCTGAGACTCTGTGAGATGATGGATGCTAGGCCCACAACTGTGGTAATGTAACTAGAGCGTTCAATGAATCCGCAATATTTTTGTGTAAAATTGTACTAGATGTTATGTTATTTACTAAGTTTATGTTTCATGGCGTATTGGATCTTTCTGTAAAGCCATGTAAACTCATTTTTAAATAAATAAATAAATAAATAAATTTGTAATACTATTTTTCAAGTATCATGTTGTGTTGTGCTGCACACTTCTGATTGACTTAAAATTCGCTTTTTGTGTGTATTCTCAGTTACTAGACCCTATTTCCAACCCTATTTCTACACATCAAAAAAGATGACAATGTTTTTGTTTACCAGGTAAGCTTTTAAGTGGATTCCATCAGCTATGATGATTAAAACTGTAAATGCTAATGCGGATTGTTACATTACATTTGTTGATGTAGCACCTTGTGCAGGGTATGTCCAGTATCTTATCCTTTAACCTGCCAAGCAGCAGTGTTTGGATTGTTTTCCAGTGTAAGGATAAGACAACCAGTGAAATAACTAGCATTGAGGATTTCCATCTTACTCCTCTGGCTTGACAACACATTTGCGTTCATAGGGTTGCGGTCTTGGTATTGTAGTCTTGAGTATGTAAATGTCTACAGGTCACAGATCCCACTTACCATCAGGTCGCCTTCGCGCTTGTTTGCCTTCTCCATGACATAAAAAAAAACCATAATTAATCTTCATGTGGAAGTGTAAACTGCAAACTTCAACATTAATATTGACCCAACACTACTAGTACTACTACACAATAATGGTGAGCAAAAACAAATAATGCTACAAATTAATTTGTAGTGTTGTTCTCCTACAGTCACAATTTTTTAATTTGTTGTGTTGTTCTCCTACAGTCACAATTTTAGTTTAATGTTATTAACCTTGCCAGTTTATTAATTATTATGCAATTGACTTTTAAGTATTATTGTGTTTTATGATTGAAAAATGATCTTCTGCTGGAGTTTCTTTCGCTTCTTCTCCACAATGGTGGTCTTGTCCGAAGCACTAGTAGATTCACTTCATATTACCCACAAGTAAAAGAGCTCTCAATTTACTGAATAAATAATTTGAATTGGTCACAATTTACTGAATAAATAATTTAAAATGGCCACAATTTACTAAATAAATAATTTGAATTTGAATTTAATAATTATTCTGCCCTGCTAAGACAAATGGCGGTATCTAAGACAAATTCCTGTTGCAAGTGCAACCTTATAACTAAAAGGAGAGGATTTAATCTGCTTTGTCTATTAAATTTGAGATGCCACCTATTGGCTTATGAGGTAAGGGTTCTCCTTAGATGCTTATAATTGCCACATGGTAGGTATAGTGTGTGCATGAGCGGGCACTGAATTCCCAAATAGTAGAATTTCATAAAGAAATGATGTCCAACATCACTCATTACTCAGAACAACTTTTCTTTTTAAATGTTCTAGCCAACAATGTTGTAGCCTGCCCAAATAATTCAAAGCCAACTGCAATTTTTGTTCATGTCTTGCACAAATGACTATATTAAAATTAAAGTTACAAGAACCAGGCAATATGAACATTGGGCAGGACAAGGAAGTGAAAAAGAATCATTGTCTTGTTTTAGTATATACAAGAGTATGCAAAGGAATGTTATGATGCAGGAATTGTATTGTATATCTTACATTCAGGTTCATCTTTCAGTAGGCTCTCCTCTGCTTCCAAGGATATTTCTTGCGATTCATCTTCGTTTGAGTCGCTATGGTCCAATTCACGAGCCAATTCATCCTCTAAATCGTAAATAGAGCAAACAATAAATTTATTCAAAAATAGTACTGATTTAGGTCAAAATTTAAGCAACTAGTAGTAGCTTGTTAATATTATATGGAGATTACAGTTCAAGACAGTTTAAAAATAAAGCTTTTTTGATTGTAATGTAATCTTTTCTGTATTATACAATAACAACAAGTGATACAAACAACAGTTGGAGAAGCATAGTAAACTTTTACCTCTTAGTCTGTCTGCTTCGGATAAACTGTCACTACTCAAATTGTCTGCCATTATAATCGTTTATTGTTACCAAAACAAGGATTTTTGATTTTTGGCACAAATTCGAAAATAAATAAAAATGCAAAACGACCCGTTTTTTTTACCTGATAGTCCTGACACATGACATTAAGCACAGAGTAGAAGGGTATGTCCCGTAGACCTAAAGTCGTTGAGTTGAGGTGTATTTTTACATCTAGGGTACATAGGGAATCGTGTTTTTTTTATTTTTTTCTACATTACCCCAAATATGTAAACGCGAGACTTGCAATTATGGGAGTAATGATAAAAAAAAATATGCCAGTCAGATAATTAAACATAAAGGGATATCTCCACTTCTATACCCTAGATAACAGGATAAGTGTATTCAGGCTTTAGGCTAAAATATGAGAATCAAGACATATAAAAAAAGGTCCGCGAGGTGCCAAGCGGGTCGAATTTGACACTTTTTCTGACAGACCCCTCGAAAACTATAGGATTGAATTGAATCGCTTCGCTTGTGTGTATTTAGCCAAATTTGATCTCAGGGTGCGAACAGAGAGTTCCATCATGAGTTCAATTATGAAAGCCGCCGTATCCCGAAGCCCAGCCTCATTGGTAAGTCATAAACAAATAAACCTATTGAAAGAAAACAAGTTATGTAATCCGTATTTCGTAGATGTTTTGATCGGCCTACTTCAAAACTCTCCACTCGAAATTGCGCAATAAATAAATATGACAAATATATAATTAAGATTAGGAATTGTGAAAAGACCTAAGAAATTATTGTATTTGGCTCTAGAATTATTGTTTTTGAGCATGTTGCTAAAACCCTAAAAAATACCGGACACTCATCTAATAAAAAAACTGTGATTAAAAGTAATATGTACTTGAATATTTTTTTTTGTATGTATTTGACTCTTGCACTGTTAGTCCAAGCTTCCTTCTCACAGATTAGAAGGTATGTTCCTTCTGGAGATATGTTGGGAGAGCATTGTTTACTATTATTATTGCCTGTCCTGACTGAATGAATGGCTCAAAGAACTATCAGTGTCATTTCAATCAGTCATAATAAATGAATGTATTGGTTTCATTAACATAAGTATAAAATTAGGGTGATTGCAGGGGTGAAGACCTCCTCTCTCTTTCTTTGTGCCACATAAAGATCACACTTGTGAACCCCATGGACTGATTTTTTTATCTGCCTTTGGGTAATTGTGAATTTATCCAAAAGCCTTACACACCAAAGCATAAACAAGGTTGCAAATACATATTGCGGACTTTATACTAAACGGGCAAACATGAAGAAATAAAAAAAAAACCTTTTTTGTCCTTTCAATTCCGGTATTAGTAATACACATTCTATAATTTTATCATAATGTTGCGATGTATATTTTATCGCTAAAATAATGAAAAACTTAAAGGCATATAATTGTAATAGAAAAAACGCTGGCAAACAAAAAAGTCTACAGCAGCCATACTAGCATTTATTTAGCAAAGTTAAGCAAAATCAGCAGTCCATATTACTTTACAATTATGATATTTTGTGTCCAATTATTTAAGATTATTTTCTTTACAATAGTAGGTTGTTTCATTTTATGACCTCATAATAAAATAATCATATTTTTTATTTTTATCAAGGCAGATATACATATAAATTTGGAAAAAAAATTAAGTAACAGTATTTTACACAATTTTAAACTGAAATTTGACCATATATAAGCTTATGAACTGGATTAATTTCATATGAAATTAACCTAACCATTGGGGAAGGTTTCATAATATACGTCCTCAAATCAAAGTATTTTTTAAGAAATTTTTAGTTTGTGCTTGTGTTTTATCGCCGAGCCAAAGAGGCATAATGACATTACTGGTTTCTATAATAATGAATGTAATTTTTTTTTTTCCCCATAAACCAGGAAGTATTTAAAAAGCCACATGCAAGTTAATAGCTCAATCTGTAAATATACTAAAAAGTTACTAAACTTTTAGTCTCTCTTGAAAATTAAGGGTTTTGAGTATACACCCCTTTAGTTTGAAGCCTGTGATATCTGGTTGGGTACACATTGCATGTCTTATTTTGTCTCTCTGTTGTTACAGGCATCTCATTTGTATCGAAACCTCCACCTATCAGTTGGAG
This sequence comes from Acleris holmiana, assembly GCA_949316455.1. Taxonomy (NCBI): domain Eukaryota; kingdom Metazoa; phylum Arthropoda; class Insecta; order Lepidoptera; family Tortricidae; genus Acleris; species Acleris holmiana. The sequence continues at coordinate 14,024,450 of OX438777.1, forward strand.
GAGCAACGCCAGTTAAAGATGGCTCTGCAAACTCCAACATGACCAAAGCGTACACCGTGGTAGACCACAAACATGATGCGCTGGTCATTGGAGCTGGGGGTGCGGGATTACGAGCGGCTTTCGGGCTTGTCCAGGAAGGGTTCAAGACTGCTGTAGTTACTAAGCTGTTCCCAACAAGGTCTCACACAGTTGCCGCGCAAGGTGGCATAAATGCCGCTCTTGGTATGTTTATAGTATCACTATTGAAATATTTTTTTTAGGAGTTAATACAAAATAATTAAAGCTATGGACTAGATCAAAGAAAGATTGTAAGAGAGTTATGAATGGTGGTAGATAGAATTATTATTTATTATAATTTGAGGACTTGGTAATATATTTAAAAAATACAGCAAGCAGCTCAGCCTGAGGCATGCTTGCCCCTCACGAGCCAAATTGTTGCACATAGGCATGCGCGGGTAAGGCAGCGTGCTCGCCGCGAGCCGACATTTCAAATTGGCGTCGGACATGATGAAAGCCGCGGCTGCGTTTATCATAATTCACCAAATTATTAACAAAAAGAAAAAGAAATTGCTTCCGTGGTGGAAGCTCAGCAACTTTATCAAACTTGTGTGCACCTCACTTACAGACAAGTTAGAACTTGTCGTTCTGCCCGCGGCACGCTCGGGTACACGTCTAAATTACGCGAGGCACGCATACTGAGGCGCCTTTGAGAGTTTGAGCAAAGTAGGTGAACCGTGCGTGCGTCAACCCGAGGCTGCTCTAATTCGTATCCACCTTTAGTATAACAACTAAACCGATCCATCAAATCCAATATTTAATTTAAATAAATTTAATTAATTTTTGATAGCTGTATGAATGTAACAAATACTTTTTTTTATATTTGAAGGTAATATGGAAGAAGACAACTGGCTTTGGCATATGTATGACACAGTGAAGGGATCGGATTGGCTGGGGGACCAGGTAAAGATTTTTTTGTTATGTTGGTATGAAGCATAATTGTTCGGGGTTGGTGTCAGCAGGGTTGGATTAACCATATTGGGTTCCCGAGGCATTGCAATTCCAGGGCCTCTTTTAGTTCCGTAATCTCTCAGAGTAAAAAGAAAGCCTTGGCCAAGACAAAGGTCAAATTTCGATTGCCAAACCAAACACCAAACACCCAAATTATAGCACATTAAGTCTTGATAATTCCTCTAGGAAACAAACTTGCTCTAAAATCACAAGTTTAGGATTTGTTTAATAAAAAACTAAAAAACAATGAAACTTTAATAGTTTTATAGACATGGTAGAACCCGCGATTCTAAACTATTAACCTTTTTCCTAACTTGCTAAAATATATTTTATCACATGCGCGGGGCCCCTAGGGGTTAGGGGTTTACTGTGTAGAGCCCTTAAAAAGGGAGAAACAATTAACTTTTATTTATGACTTAATAATATAATTCCAGAAATCCTTCTAAAAAACCTTTAATTTATCAGTTATTAGTTAGTATTATGGTAGTTATCCTTTGCATAATAGATAGGAAGGTCAGATAAAGGTTGTAAGTAAAGTTTCCATGGGTTTTACTACCTGCTGTGGGATAATTTTATAGCTATGTATACGTAAAGACCTATGTTCGTTATTGTTCGACGGTCATTTAAGGACGTCATTAACAGAATATTATTATTTTTCAAGTTAATTGCTTGAATTTGTGTCAGTCATGATTTTAAGTTAAACAAAACCTGTTTATATAAAGTAGTTTTAAAAATCGTACTTAGAAGCTCTCTTTCGTTCGATTATATCTCAAATGAGAATTGAACAGGATGGGAAAATCCAAAGCTTCAAATTCTTTGTTGTAACCATTTAGAATACGTAATTTTTGCTAAATTGTGAAGTAGTTTATCATTTTTTCAAAAATCTTTGAACTATTCTTGTTTGGGGGGTTATTTGTAACGTAACTTCGCATGTTCTGTCGGTTTGTAATGAGAATGAGGCATGGCAAAACGAACCTGGAGGGCAATTTTTGACTCCAAGGAACATGAATGAGTAGAAGTCTAATTGTACTTAGGAAAATACGCTCCAACTAAAGGCGTTATGAAATGAAATCCAAAAGGTGGGCTCGTTGATTAAATCGCTGCACAAATTGATTTTGAAGTTAGTCATTTTTCATCGGTGAGCTTCAAAAATAGCCCCCCAGGTGTTATTGTAAACTAAAAACATTTTGCTGCGAGAACCAAGTTTATTTGGTGTGACTATTGTAATGTCAGTTTTTATTGAAATTATTTAAATCTAGGACATTTTTTATTTTTGGTGGAGTTTTTTGTATAGTAAGATGCAGCGTCGTAAATTCTTAGATACTCTTTTTACTAGAAGCTGGTTGTGGCTTAAAGGTTAACTTGTTCCTGATCACCATAGGTGAACGGTCATTTCATTTTACATATATCATGCTAGGTAAAATTGTTCAAATATCGTATGCCATAGGTGAATCGAACAAAACTACAACGTTCCTATGTTTTGTTTAAAATAGTCACAAGTCGAATTGTTGCTGGTCATAAAACCCCGGTAGTACAAATTTAGTAGGCTGGCGCCGCATTTGCACTTTGAAATTTCAAAACTACCCACTCAGAAACCACTTACTATATCAGCTGGGCTGCGGTCGTTGCCCGCGCGTGACGAATGATCGTTATTCCAGGACGCGATCCACTACATGACGCGCGAGGCGCCGCACGCCGTCATCGAGCTGGACAACTACGGCATGCCGTTCTCGCGCACGGGCGAGGGCCGCATCTACCAGCGCGCGTTCGGCGGCCAGTCGCTCAAGTTCGGCAAGGGCGGGCAGGCGCATCGGTGCTGCGCTGTCGCTGACAGGTTAGGAATACTGGGGGGTTAACATGACATAACAATGCAGTTCTGTTTACGCTCAGAGGTAAGGACAGAGCTATGACAGTTATATAGCTCTGTCCTTTTCTCTGAGCGGAAACAGAGCTGCATTATTATGTCATGATAACCCTCCTGTTCGTTCAAAAACATTGTAGCGTTTTTGTGCTTCGCGGACGAATCGCGTCGAACTTTGGTCGTGAGCCCAGTTGGGAGCTATGAAATGTTCCTGAATCAAAAGTTTAGTATCTACTAAAGCAGGACACATGACATGGACTATCGGTGCCGAATACAGATGAATGAATATAAGGAGATCGGACATGCCAGCCGATTTGTATTGGGCACGCCTGTCGCAAGTTCACTAACCCACACAAAGCACAAGTATTTGACAAGGCACACACTTGTATACCGACGCTCCTATTGCACAATACACGCGCATCATATCTATGTAATTTAGGGAAGAATCGTAATATTCTCTGATCAGCACTTTGCTGCTTTTATGCAAATCAAAATGAGTCATTGTTGCGTTTTAATTCGGAACGCAATTTACTTCAGGTTTAAAATCAAATTATATTTGTTTTTGATTTGTGGCACTATTGCATAAAAGCAGCGACGTGTGCACGCTCGTTAAACGGAGCGTGAACTAGCGGCAGAGTTGTATGTACATTGAGCTAACGACTGCCACGCGGCCGCTCGCGGCTTGTCCTCTCTCTAGTATTCTATGCTCTCAGATGCCGACATACAAATCCGGTTAGCCATTAAGTATTCCATGCCCGAAGGATAAACTATCTGTGTCACTAAAATCTGATTGCAACAAACTTACAAAAAATTAATAAGCAGAGATAGCATTAATAAAATTACCAGGAAATTCCTCTCCATTTAAAGAACCTGACATTCTGCCAGCAGCAGTACAAGTCAATAACTCTCCCCAGGACTGGACACTCGTTACTGCATACGCTGTACGGGCAGTCGTTGCGCTATGACTGCGAGTACTTCATCGAGTACTTCGCGCTGGACCTGCTCATGGAGGACGGCGTCTGCAAGGGCTGCATCGCTCTCAACCTGGAGGACGGGACTCTGCACAGGTACTGAACGATTAGGTACCTATTTTTGACCGAGTGAAGCGAGATGAAAGGTCTAATGGCCGTATTAATAAACTCGCCTTGGTTTAAATGCCCATCTCAAGATAAGTCAAAGTATACGTCAAACCATAGAGAACTGTAATTTTTCCGTATTTTGAGACGGGCATTTAAACCGAGATCAGTTTATTGATACGAGTCTAAGGGGTGCGTAACGATCGATATAAAAATATTTTCTATAATATCAGTCGATATAACGCTCATTTGATATAAGTATTGAATCATATAACAACATTTAATATATTTAAATATGATATAATTATCATTTTATATAACGATCATTTGTTCTAAAAATATTTTATATAACATGCATTAAGTATAATGCATATTTACTATAATCAACTTATGATATAAAGTTAATTTCATATAAAGTACAGTTGGTATAAAAAAATACTGTCTATACTAACTTGTGTCCAACCACAAGGGTCGGTTTGTTAGTTACCTATTGTGACCCTACAGAGCGGTAACTCCTAGGTCTCAACTAATATATAGGTTAGGTTAGGTTAGAATTGTGTCAAGGCGCGAAGCGCCATAACTACGCGGAATAGGAGCTCCGCAAAGCGGAGCTCCGTCGACTTTGCCTCACGGTCAGCGTTGTACCAAAAAATCTAAAAGTCTTTGCTACGTAAATAATCATAGGCGTCAAAATTATTTTAAATATGTGGCAATAAAAAATAATATACCACATGATAGTTATACAATATGATTTTTATACAAAATGATGATTATACCAAATGATGTTTATAATAAATAAATGATATACCAAATGATAATTATAGTAAATAAAAATAGATATATTGATAATATACCAATCGTTTATTATATAAAATGAGTGATTATATCCTTAAAAATTATATCAAATGTTATTATATCAAATGAAATTATATGAATTATGTTTATACCGATCATTACACACCCGAGTCTAAGAGCCATCTACACCGGAATTCGCGATGACTGAAGAACTTATTCGTCGTAAATGAAATTATTAGAAATGATTAGCTGAACCTCAAGTAGTTATCGATGTGATGAACGGACGCAGGTTCCAAGCCAAGAACACGATCCTGGCGACGGGCGGCACGGGCCGCTCGTACTTCAGCTGCACGTCGGCGCACACGTGCACGGGCGACGGCACCGCCATGGCGGCGCGCGCCGGCCTGCAGAACGAGGACATGGAGTTCGTGCAGTTCCACCCCACAGGTAACTGCCGGTCAAAATCTATGGGCTCTCGAGGGGAACTGGGTCATACACAGATTTAGGTTATCGATTTCCCTGTGGACACACTGGAAGTTAACATTTTTGAGGCCAGGTCAGGACTGCTTTAGACCTCTTCTTATAAAAAACATAACTTATATGAACACAGGCTTTTAACTATTGACCACAGGAAAGACAACTATTGTTTTTAAGAGTGTGTATGACCCACTCGTGTTGTGCAGGCATCTATGGCGCCGGCTGCCTGATCACGGAGGGCTGCCGCGGCGAGGGCGGGTTCCTCGTGAACGCGAAGGGCGAGCGCTTCATGGAGCGGTACGCGCCCGTCGCCAAGGACCTCGCCTCGCGCGACGTCGTGTCGCGCGCCATGACGGTCGAGATCATGGAAGGTACGTAGTTCTAAATAATTTCATTTGACACGTCAAAACTTTCGTTACATACTACGTAGATAGAGATTACAGAGTGACAACATATATAAATGGTGCTAATCAATCATACATCGTTATCGCGGGGGCAAAAACAAATTTGTTATAGATCACATATAACAGAATGTATGTTTTGTAATAAAAGAATATTATGCCTACGAATTCTAAACCCTAAGAAGTTCTTCATATTTTGCTCGTCTTTTTCTCTGGAAAAGGCAGTCACCAAAACTTTCATATTAAGCCATAATGTGTAAAAAAATTAAACTTTTATTTAGCTTCACCGCATATTTTTGTTTGTTTGTGGATGTTTGCTTCAAATATTGCAATCGATTTTGCATACGTATTGAGACCCCGTGACCATGCAGTTATTACGATATTTTAACCTTCTTCATTCAAATCCTGATGCTGTAGGTGGTACTGCTTTGCTAAATGACATTGTTACTAGATGATTCATAAAAGGATATAAAACCCGTTGTTCGCTTTTTTAGTTGATGATGATGATATCCCGAAATGGACACTCAAAAGGCACCATGTGTCTTTGAGCAAAGTATGGAATAATATTAGGGAATTACTATAAAAAAAAAGATAGTTAAACTGAATATGGACGTAATTACGCGATATATTTTGTATATTGTTCTCCATATTAAGAGTGCGCCGAGGCAACGATACGTAATTACGAAAAAAATGCGTTCGTTTGATCGCCTGCTGCATTGTTTTTACTGAAGCTTTAGTTATGCAATTCATATCGACGGTTCTGTGACTCAACCTCGTATTTAAAATATTGTCCAGTATAAACTGACACTCACTAAGTACGCGAGTACATACTTAGTGCATGTCAGTTTATGCTGGACATAATTAAATATACGAGGTTGAGTCACAGAACCGTCGATATGTAAGATATTTAAGGAATCACTCTATATATCATATACTTTAGAAACACGATTACTTGTACTTCCCTCGATAGAAAAAACATCCAAAGATACCTCTACATAACAAAATAAACACTTAGTACGGCGTAATTACTTCACGGAAGATCATCAGTTATGGATTTACAACAAAACTACACGTCTTCTATATATTCTACACTTTAGATTTGAAAATGTGTTTTTATTTTACTAATATGAAGGAAATACCTAAATTCGCACGCGTTTCGTCCATTTTAGCCAGAGCCGTCACGTTTCCCCCATGTCCGCATTAGTCAGGCTTCGGCCGTCGGAGGTGGAGGCTGTGTCGCTTGTTGATTGGTTGCGTTTATCGCGATTTTTGTGATTATTCACTTTATTTTAAATGGGGAACAAACACAACCAAGAAAGGAAGAGAAGGGGTTGGCAAAAGCACAATGCTAAACGCTTGCGTGAAGAAATGAAGTTAGTTAAAATCGTAAACCTACTGATAGTGGAGTAGTTCTAAAAAACCTGATTTGACAGTTGTCAAAATGCCACGCTAAGGGAGGAGAAAATAAATCGGTAGCAACATAGACTGATTTTCGAGATGTATCGATTTGTATTACTAAGACTTTGTAATCGTTTAGTTGTAGTCTTGATGTTTTGGGCCAAAATTGGTTTATTTACACAAGTAATTTTAAACAACACGCGAAGTTCTTTCAATTAGTAGGTAGGTATATAAAAAATACACTTCTATGGTGAATATTTACCAAGATATAAAAATAGTTTAGTTAAAAAAACACATTTACAGGCAAAACAAGCTTCTTAGAACGACCCGAGGTTTTTTTTACTATAATTAATTATACCGGGTGGAAAAATCGAATGCCACATGGATGGCAACTACCTTAAATATTGTAAATAGCACATTTTGTGTAAAGGAGACTTTCCTTCGTTTTTAGAAACAATAAATACTGCATTTAAGGATTTATGAAAAATCGCTTGCCTCATTCGGGACTCGAACCGGTCAAATGTGACAAAAAATTATGTGCTGTATTTTATGATGCAGATCGAAAGGGTTACTGATAAGGTTCATTTTTCTCTAAATAACAAATACAATCAGAATAACGGAAGGCCATGAAAATTGTAAATGAAAAATTAAAACACAGAAAATAAAACAATATTCATTTAATAACCTTACTAAAACCTTGCTAACTAAAGTAGTTGTTCAAAATGAGCCCCGTTTTGGCGTTTGCATAAATCTAATCTTTTGAGGAATTGTCTTTTCGTAGCTCGTTGCAGTGAATTGTGGTGAATATTAGTAATAGCTGCATGGACTTCGATTTTCAATTCGCGTACGTTTTCGTAAGTTCTTTTATAAATAACATCCTTCACGTATCCCCACAAAAAGTTGTCCAATGGCGTTAGATCCGGAGATCTGGCCGGCCATTTAATAATCCCTTTTGTACCGATCCATGTCTGGAAATGGTTATTTAGATATGTAGTCGATAACCTGCTGTTATGTGCTGGTGCACCGTCTTGTTGGAAAATAAAAGTGTCGTATTCTTCGGGTAGATCATTTAATGCATTTCGCAATAGGTCTAGGATTTCGAGGTATTTTACTGTATTCAGGTGTCCTTCAAATATGTGAACCATAACAACCCTGTTTTTCATTATCCCGCACCAAACGTTAAAAGAGAATCTCACCTGATTATTAGTTTCATGTGTACGCATCGGGTTTATACGGCACCAATAATGATTATTGTGACGATTGTACATACCATTATTACTAAAGTTACTTTCATCTGACCATATTATGTAATCCAAAAAATTTTCGTCTTGAGCCAATTTTGCCTCGATATCTCGACAGAATTGAAGCCTTCGGTCAGTGTCTCCCGGAAGCAATTTTTGCACCAAACGACCTTCACGGTAACATTTATACTTGTATTTTTTGAGCACGCTTAGCACACGAGTATGATTAGAACCAAGTATTTCAGCGGCTTCTCTGCTCGATGCTTTCGGGTAGGCTTCAAAATAAGTTAAGACACCTAAATCAAAATCGGAATAACCAATCGGCTGTTGTAGTCGCCGAAGGCGGCTCTCAAGTCTTCCATGGCGTTTTAAGTTTTTAACCATTCGTTGCAAGACGAACCTGGATGGTATTTGCCTGTTTGGATATTGTTCCGCGTACCACTGGAGTGCTCGTGTTACATTTTTTGCATTAACAAAGTACGCTTCTATTAAATCGAACTGTTCTTGATAATCGTCAGCCATTTATAATGTAAAAGCACTTGCAAGTCACAATTTCAATTTATCTACGTAAAATAGTAGTTCTAATATTCGAAAATGGAATAAACACAATTCGAAAAAAAAGAAAAGAATGCGTTCAACAAGTCGGGCATTATTTGTTTTAAATTAAAAAGATTGCACTTAAAAAACAAAAACGGTTCGTTAAAATGTTCCATTTTTAAAAATGTACGTATTCTAGCTACTATGATGACTAGAGAATAATTGATGCAATTTTCCTATCAAAGGAAGTAGGTTACTAAAGTGGCATTAGTAATCGCAACTAAAGTGATAAGTAAACATAAGTGTAGCTCATCATTATCATATTGTCATTTAGGTACACGTCTTTATTTTCCTTGTATTCCGCGGATTACGTCTTAATTCACGTGACGGGTGAAATCAAATTTAAAAGGTAATTGTTAGTTTGCATGGCCTTCCGTTATTCTGATTGTATTTGTTATTTAGAAAAAAATGAACCTTATCAGTAACCCTTTCGATCTGCATCATAAAATACAGCACATAATTTTTTGTCACATTTGACCGGTTCGAGTCCCGAATGAGGCAAGCGATTTTTCATAAATCCTTAAATGCAGTATTTATTGTTTCTAAAAACGAAGGAAAGTCTCCTTTACACAAAATGTGCTATTTACAATATTTAAGGTAGTTGCCATCCATGTGGCATTCGATTTTTCCACCCTGTATAATATTGTGACTTCTTGGGATGGTTTCAATATTTCTAGAGCAAGACATCTCCAGAAATCTGAATACAAAGAGAATACTCCGTAAGTATACTCAGTACCTAACAACTATATTTCAACAAATGAGTAAAATTGCAAAATTATTCATATTTTTTTATTTATAGGGTTAATGTTCCAGTTGTTGGCACTTCGCTACAAAGCGAAGAGTTAAGGTACCTAATGAACCGGTGAGGTATGCGTAAAAATAGTAAGAGGTGTAGAGGAAAACATTTTAATAAATTTAGTATGAATTTTCACATTATCTTTATATTTTTTCAATTTACAGAGTAAATGAATTGGTTGACATCGATTATAAAATTTACCACACAATGGAATTGTAAGTCCCAAATACGAATTATTTTTATAGAATGAGGATTACAAAATTTCATCCAAAATATAATTCTGTTAATAAATAAATTATAGTTAAATCAAAACGTTCTGTTTTATTACAGGATGCCAATGGACCAAATTTCTTGTCTTTCAGTGGATGGAGAAATAGACAATGACATTGCTTACTCACACAGACAAAATAATGCCGTGAAGTAAAATCCGATATTGATTATTGTTGTTTCTTATGTCCTAATATTTTTTTCTAAAGATACCTGCGTACATTATTCATTACATTATATACATACAAACATTAAGTAGGAACTTCTAAATATGTGATTGATACAGCAGCTTTAAGTGTTTAGTTTTTTAAAACATCAATTTAATTTTATACTTTATAGTGATCAGAATCAGACATTGAAGTTTTTGCGGAAATAATAATGGATAAACATTCGTACAAACTAAGATCCTTTTTTTTTAAAGACGGTTAAAATACCAAAACCTTCTCCTATGTGAAACAAATACTTTTCTGAAAACCGCATTAAAAACGGTTCAGCCAAACGTGAGATAATCGCGGACAAACATACTTACATACATACAGGTCAAACTGAGAACTTCCTTTTCTTTGAAGTCAGTTAAATATAATATCTTGAAGAAAGGGTCCATGACTGGGATTTTTGCCCTACTCAGCCGTTCTTATTACTTTACATTAGGTATTGAGTTCACTTTATTTTGTGCTTAGAATATTGTCAATAAAGGTAATTAGGTTTTATTTCATTTCAATATACAGTCACATTAAATCACGGGGTTGTTGAGCCACCATAGAACTCTGTCCTAATGACAGCGTCAAGTCACGCAAAAGAAATTATTTACGTCAAAATTTACCGTCAACTTTCTATGAAAGGGTTCTCCCGGTAACCTTCGGAGAGGGAAGATGGCCGATTGGAAGATGTACGGCTTTTACTTATGATTTATTCTCTTTAGCCGAACAATTTGCCCAATAAATATTAAAAATAACTTAACACTAGCTAAATCCACCTTAGATGTACAAACGACATTAATTAAAAATTATCTATCTATCTGTGAGTGGGTTCTAGAGTGGCTCAACAATCTCGTGATGTGACTGTACCTCATACAAGTAATTCAATCCTACCTTACCTACCGACAGTAAACAACAAATTTAAAAAAAAATGTAGACTGAAAAAAGTTTTTAACTTCTTATAGTCAATATTTTAATAAAAGTATTCGGAATCGATTATGTTTTTTTATTTTGTAAACATTGGTAGCAACCTCCGCGCCTAGTGGACCGGCGCACGGCTCGTCAGGCGCGGCGCGCGGCCGGCGCATGGCTCCAGCTCGCTCCTTGCTGGTGTGCTATACGCACACATACACAGAGTGCATAAAATACCTAAAGTTAATGAGCGCAAAAAGCTCGGTGCCCCCTTAAGAAAATAGTTTGATTCGATTCAGGTTCAGTCAAGGTCATAAATATGTATACACTTTAGTACCTTGTCTATTTAACATCATGCTTAAACTGCCAAATGAAATTGTCACAGCGATTAATGTGACAAAGTACTAAAGTGTATACATATTTATAACCTTGACTGTACCTACTCTTAAAAATAACGGAGACATAAAAACATAACTACAACATTTACTGCCATTCAATAGAGGAATACGATGGTATACCTACTCAGTATTTTAAAATATTTACTTTTATTTTTTAGGCACCTAATCATAGTTACACCTTTCCTATAGAGACGCGCTACTGTGTCACTTCTGTTATTACCTATTTGTCATAATCTTAGAGTACTGTTAAATCGTAATTGCTTTCGCGATAACAATATATGATTGATTGTAATGTATTTGTATTTATACCGTTACGTATTATATTGGTAACATAGGTTTATTTTATTAATATATTTTTTTATTTCCTTCCTTTGCTTTATTAACAACAACAAATTATAAATTTCTACGGCAGGAAGTTTGCGAAATGATAATTTGGTTAAATATTAGAAAGCCATTTTTTTTTCTTTATACACAGCAAAACTGTCTATTATTTAACCTTTTCGCCGCCCATGGCGGCAAGAAACCATAACCAATGTCAACCTTTCTCAAAAACACTTAAGTCCATTTTACGGGTGTCTATAATTTTATCGAAGCACCTTTCATCGAATGTATCATTTAATTTCATCGAACGCTATTTTCTTCTGAAATCATAATGTTTTCAGGGTATCTTAGGCCCGTATTAATAAACTCGTCTCGGTTTAAATGTCCGTCTCAAGATACGTCAAAGTAAACGTCAAACCATAGAAAACTGTCATTTTTGACGTATCTTGAGACGGGCATTCAAACCGAGATCAGTTTATTAATACGGGCCTTAAAGATCTAACCTAGCTTAACCTATAGGTTAAGCTAGGGCAGGATGTATTTGCTAGTGGATGGGCTGCACTGCGAGATGCATGTTTGAGGTACTGCGAGAGTATGGATGTGCGTGTGTCGTCAATTCCTTAATATGTAATTTCTATTCTACTTTTATTGTATTTTATTGCAATTTTCGGAATTTGTAAATATCTATAATTTCACAGTGCCTTGGTTTGTTTTACTGTTATACTGTGCAATTAGTTTGTAATAATAAATAATAATAATAATATTAAATAATAGGTGAAAAACTTAAGTAAAGGACCTTTGTGTGTAGTTGTAACACTTAGACCGTTTGACATTCTATATTTGAAAGCTGACATAAGGTCCATATTAATTTCGTACACAACCACATACAACAGGTCCTTTACTTAAGTTTTTCACCTATACGTCATTAATGCTTAAAATACCCTGAAAACATTATGGTTTCAGCAGAACATAGCGCTCGATGAAATGATACATTCGATGAAGTGAAATTCGATAAAATGATGAATTACTCCATTTCACACTACAGCCGTCACTATCGGCGAAGAGGTTAAAATCGCAGGGTTCCGAAGCCTTTAACTATTACAAACATAAAAATCAACAATTAATAACTAATTTTCTATTTAAAGTCACTTTAATCGCCTGTATCTCAAGAACTAACGATGTCTACTTAGTCGTGATAGTTTTCCTTTTAAATTCGTTATATGCGCTTTAAAGCATAATATTTCAATCGAAAAATTGTTTTCACAAACCCACAATAATTTTCCAACGACACCCCACACTATGGGGTAGACGAGGCAAAAAAATATATACCCACGTTACGTTTAGGAGAGGTACACTAAAAAAAATCTTTTTGTACAGTTTATTGTACTACTTTGTTGGCGTGGCTAATATGTATATTCATGCCGAATTACAGCTTTCTGAGTCTTGGACGGACGGACGGACGGACCGACATGATGAAACTATAAGGGTTCCTAGTTTGACTACAGAACTCTATAAAACGTGAGGTAGTAGCGATGGGGCTGTCCTAGAAAAGTAAGGTAATGTCATCGGTGGTGATCAGGTCGCGGCTGCGGGCCGGAGCAGGACCACGTGCACCTGCAGCTGCACCACCTGCCGCCGGACCAGCTGAAGCAGCGGCTGCCCGGCATCTCGGAGACGGCCATGATCTTCGCGGGCGTCGACGTCACGCGCGAGCCCATCCCCGTGCTGCCCACCGTGCACTACAACATGGGCGGCACGCCCACCAACTACAAGGGACAGGTGCGTCCAACATGTACACACACGTAACGTTAACCCAACATTTTCTGAAATTTTACTTCATCGACTGTATCATTTCTTCGAATTTCAATTCATCGAACGCTATTTTCTACTGATATCATGATGTTTTTTCGGCCTAAATATTTCAAGATTTATTTCAGGACCATCGTGAAACGTTTACCTATAGGTTGGGATAGATATTATATCTTGAAATATTTACAGTGTCGGAAATTATACATTCGGTCAAAAGACAGAGAACCCGTTTTCAGGATATTTTAAGCATTAATTATGTAGGTTATGTTAGACTTGCCGCTAGAAATGCCTTTCGTTGAAGTGAAAATTCTGCGTAATATATGTAGGATACTGGTAGCCAGCGTTTGTGCTTACCTAGTCTTTGGACGAGTCATCGTCTTGCGAAGTAGACAAAGTCAAATAGGTGTGAACAAGCAAGTTAGAATGCACTTTCGGGGAAAAGCTGTTGACTGAACCAAAGAATCAACAATCGACTTGGTGTGAACAACGCTAAAAGTGCTGCGCTTTGGCAAGATGAATTGGTACACTGACAGTGGAACTCTACCAGCCCATTATTACAAGAACTTACTAACAGATAAAAATGCTGGGTTTCATCTTGATACTCCGTGGCTAGGGAGCCAGTGTCAAAAGCTACGCCCTCGTTTTGCCAAAACTTATATAATTCATTTCATCGATCGGCTTTTCTAAGCGTTGGTGTTGACTTTGTGAGATAGTGACAAGTCTTACCATCATTATCTAACAAGTTTCGTGGTTCCACAGGTGATTTCGTACCACAACGGGCAAGATAAAGTGGTGGAGGGCCTGTACGCGGCGGGCGAGGCGTCGTGCGCGTCGGTGCACGGCGCCAACCGGCTCGGCGCCAACTCGCTGCTCGACATCGTGGTGTTCGGCCGCGCCTGCGCGCTCACCGTCGCCGACACCAGCCGCCCCGGCGACGCCCAGGGGCCTCTTAAGGACGTAAGTCTCCACCAACTGTACAATTCTCCGGGGAAACAGTATCATAATGTCCTTCCCCAGGATACTGGCTGTCTTGATCCGTTTAACTGCTCTATCATAAAAAGATAAAAAACGGAGCTTCACATTTATAATATTAAATGGACAGTGTCAAACATTGACCTAATCCCAAACTAAGCTCTGCTTGTACTATGGGTACTAGACAACGATAAACTTACTTATATAGAGAAATATATTCTTGAATACATAGAAAACCTCCAAGACTCCGAAACAAATACTTGTGCTCCTCACACAAATATCTGCCCTTACCAGAATTTGGACCCAGGACCGCTAGCTTCGAAGGCAGAGTCACTACCAACGAGGCCAGTGTCTCGTATATTGGAAATATGGATATTAGGCCAAAATAAAAACAACATAGACTTAGAAGTATCACTCAATATTTTGAATGTTTCTCGTTCAGCAGCTCAAACGAAAATGAGTTAGGTGCCCAAAATCAATTTAAAGTACAAAACGCCTAATAGATAACTTAATGTGTCGTCATTGCGCTAAAAAAACTTTCAGGCGCTAGCAGTACAACGCAATCTTTCACTAAATTAAATTAGAAACGTATTAATTATCTGGATCAGTTTATGTGAGATTATATTTATTTATAATAAATGGTTGTGTCGCAGAGCACGGGCGAGGCCAGCGTGGCCAACCTGGACAGCGTGCGCAACGCGACCGGCTCCGTGCCGACCGCCGAGCTGCGTCTGCGCATGCAGAAGTGCATGCAGAAGAACGCCGCCGTGTTCCGGCAGCAGAGCACGCTCGAGGAAGGTCAGTGACCCTCGCTTACCAGCCTTTAGATAGCTTAGCTGGGTTATACAGAAGTTAAGATTCAACATTGTATGATGTATCTATCTAAACTATTTTAGCACATAAACTGGCTGACCCATCTGTTCCTGTGTATGACCCAGCAGATAATCACACGAAACACTTACAAATAAGAAAACAACGATATCAATATTTTTTACAGGAATATGTTATCAAAAAATACAGTCGGGTTATAAAAAGTTGTTTTTTGCTATATGCACAGTGTCCAATAAGTTCGAATACACATCTTCTAGCACTGGTTTAAAAAACATAAACAGACAGACAGAGAGTTTTGTCATTATAATTTAAAGTTTATATTGTCAAAACAAATAAAAATATTTAAAAAATTATAGCTGACGTCGTTCATTTTTATACCGTATTGAAGCAGTTCCGGGAACCTATTATCTCAAAATTTCTTAAGGTCGTTATCCCCAGTTCAATCCGAAAATTTGCTGCAGACTTGAAGATTTCAAGAGGATCAGTACACAACATCTTGAGAGCAGACCTCGGGTGCCACGCTAACAAGAAAATGGAAGCACACGGCATTTCCGAATCTATAAAAAAAAGATTAGATACATCAAACACTATACTTTCCTGGCCCGCGAGGGATGAATTCATTTTTTGGCGGAAAACTTTTTGTATTAGAGGAATCTCAGAATGCTCAAAATGATCGTTTGGGGGGAGCAAACATGCAAGATATTCCTGATAATCACAGGAATGTGCCAAGATTCCAAAGTGTACCATCAGTGATGGTTTGTTTTGGCAGTTTGCAAGCGGGGTAAGCTTCCTTTGGTATTTATCGACAAAGGGGTAAAAATCAATGCCAAATACAATACAGAAGTCTTGGAAAAAACGTTGCTCCGAATTTAAAAATGATGTTTGGAAACGACTACTTTTGTTAACAACAAGTCTGAGCTCCGTCGCACACGGCAAAAATACGAAAAAATAAAATACAAAAGTAACAAATAAATTATCTCAAGAAAGAACGAGGGCGCCATAAAACCAGCAACAAAGGCTTTTTTAATTGTTAGATTTAGTGCGCCGTACCACAGTTTAGTAATTTGTACTTACCCTCGAGTGATAAATACTGCTTTATACTTACAAAGAAATAAACACAAAAGTAACGAATAAACTATCTCAAGGAAGGACGAGCTCGCCATCAACCAGCAACATAAGTTATTTATCTTATTGTTAATTTTAGCGCGCCCTACAGATTGCCCGCCAAAGAAGTTACAAAGGGTGAAGACGCCCCGATTTGCAGGGTCCAACTTGCGTGCGGACTAAAGCGTGTTGATTGACAACGACATGTAGACTATAAAAAACCACAAAACTGCATTTTTAATTTAGGAAAGTGAAGACGTCGTATAGTTTAGAAAAGGGATACCAATTCCATTGAAAAGAGACACTGAACACAATGGCGTATTGTTTCTAAAGAGAATATAAAAAAAGGTTGCGCCATTCAGGGTAACAATTGAAACTTTTAAGTTCGTGCATATGCATGCCACATGTTTGCTACTCTCTTAAAGTGCAACGTGCAATGTGCATCTAAATGAACATGTGGCCCATTAAATAAAAATCAATTGGAAAGGAGTTTAATTTATTTCAACATTTAATTTATTTGGTTTTCCGATTAATTGCAATAGAGAACTCTTGTCTTCTTTGCGATGGGCCACAAGGATATGCGTAAAACGTTTTTATGCGCTTAGAATCCATAGTCAATTCTTTTAGCAACCGGATAACATAGCAAAAAGTTTAAATGGCGCCAAAGGTCTGTCGTTAATTTCTTTATGTGAACTTTTTTGTTTCGTTTTTTTATTTGGTATTTCAAACGCATTTTCATAAAGGATTTGCGTCAGGGGTTGCGAGTTCATTGAGAAAATATTGATTGTTTTTTTATACTTCAACAGAGTTGAAAATGGAATGTATTTCGCTACGAAATCATAGTAAAATTCCAGATTTTGTGAGACAAATTCCAAAGCTTTACGATTGAAATCAAAATAATAACAGCTACCAACCATTAATGAATTACCTAACAATTGTCTAGCTCATGAGATAGTAAATAAACAAAATTATTAGGCCTTGGCAAACTGTTGATATTTATTTCATAGTTTTTTTTTATTAAATTCATAATAAGCGAAATGTACATATCAAGGAATTGAATTCAAATCAGCAAAAGATTTTAATTATTCTATTTATCTAGGATCAAGCAGTTATAAAACTTATAAAAAATGATATTGTAAGTAGGCTTAGAACTTTTTTCTGGACAGATCTATAGGTAGTTACCTATTTATATAAAGCTATAGGACAGTCTATGCACATTCCAAAATCATTTGTTCTAGCATTGAAAATCCTCTACTAACAGATTTTGAAATGTTGCCGTTTTGTATTTAATGAACGAGTTGTCTACTAATTATAGTTTAAAATCCATACAATTAGATCTCGAATGAAGCAGGCGTAACGCATTTAATAACATTTACCATCTCTGTTAGCTAGGAGCTCACCTATGAAGCTCCCGTAATACTTACACGCTGTTCACCAAAATCGCGATAACATTTTATCCACGATACGTTGACAGTTTATCGTTGTCTAGTACCGTAAAACGGGGTGAAGGAACACAACCTAAAATGAAGCGTATGTTACCAATTAGAAGACTCGTATCGTTATTTTCATTGAATACTTGTTGTTATTTGTAACAAGTTATACATTATTTTGGGATGTTCCCATCTTCCAACCTATCCAACCCAGCGCACTTACTCACTTACTTAATAACAGTTTATTTGTATTTTACTTTTCATACTGTATGTGGTGTTCAATAAAGAATATATGTATGTATTGTATTGTATGGTATAAAGCAAAATTTCCATATACCTGGGTTGGATAGGTTAGAAGATGGGAATAACCCCTTATTTTAGGTTATGTCCCTATTCACCCCGTTTTAACGTGTGTATCTATGTGTATGTCTGTGGCATTGTAGCTCCCAAACGAATTGGCCGATTTGGACGCGACCTTTTATAGGGATAGTTCCTTAACTGGGTTTCATGAAAATCGGTTCGGCCGATTTAGAGATATCTGCTCTGGAAGTAGGAGTTGCGATTACAATAAGCGGTTTTTATGTGTATATTTTAATGCTATCGTATTGTTAACGTTATGTATCGCCAGAAAAGGTGGCCGATTCGCAAACAATATAATTTCAATAGAGTAAAATAAAAAGGCGGTGAAGTGCAAGTTAGACTCGCGCACCGAGGGTTCCGTACCGATGCGCAGTAGGTGTTATTGTATTCCGATTTGAATTATATTTCAAATCAAATCAGCGCGAGCCCAACACACACACACACACATTTTTTAGTATTTGTTGATCCTCAGTTTCTACTATAATCATACCAAATTTGAAGTTTTTGCAATGTAACAACAAATTGAAAAATGAATATTCCCCCCCTTATTATTTCTTAGTCAATTCGTCGTAATAACACATTCTAGGGGAAAAATCCCGGTGTCTATTACGGTTCGAAAAATAAAGAACAACAAAAAGTTAAAACAGAGGGACAGCAAAGACATATTAATGAGGAGCCGGTCGGGGTCGGGCACGGAACTGTGAAAACAGTTAAATAGAAACTCAAGTAGTAAATTGTTCCAGGCCAGAAACAAATCCACGACATCTACAAGCAGATCTCGGACGTGCGCATCTCGGACCGCTCGCTGATCTGGAACAGCGACCTGGTGGAGACGCTGGAGCTGCAGAACCTGCTCATCAACTCCGTGCAGATCGTCGAGGGCGCCGTGGCGCGCGAGGAGAGCCGCGGCGCGCACGCCCGGGAGGACTTCAAGACCCGGCGGGACGAATACGACTACTCCAAGCCTTTGGAGGGACAGGTCCGTCTGTCTATCTTGGGATCCTATCATTTCATAACCAACGTTTCACAAATGATTCATTTCACGAACATATTATTTGACAACCCGCGTTTTTTTCCGAAACTGTAAATAATTCTGGATTAATTTCCGGGCAGGTTAGTTGTATAAAAATCCTGAAATATTTGTAGTTACACGAAAAAAAGCGGGTTGGCAAATGAATAGGGTGCGAAACGATGCATTTGTCAAGGATTTGTTGATCACGAGTCGTCGAGCGTTCAGAACTCGTTGACCAGCATTAAAAAATATACGTTTGGCGTACACTTTTTAAAAGATAAAACTTTTTTATTATTACACGTTAATATTCCACCAGCGCTTCCGAAGAGGATACCACAGAAACGCCAGAATTCATTTCAAAAAGTCACTTTTTAAATAAATTTTGCTTATGACAATGATAGAACATAACCTAGCATTATATAAAACAATGAATATAAAATATAAATAGAAATGTCATGCGTTGTTAAGCAGGAAAACGTGTCGAAACTTGTAATAAACAGGACGAAAAAGTTGGACCATAGTTATGCGCAGTTAACTATACAAACAACGAAAACAGAAAAAGTACCGTTGTGGGTCGAAAAGTATCTTTACTTTTGTATGGCAAATTTTCGTCGCACAACTGAAAAGTTTAATAGAAAATTTAATTGCGATCTTTTACCGTTATACCTACCCATGAGGGTCCAAGACTACATTTATATAAAAATAAAAATAGTTTCGATACGTTCTCCTACAGAAACCGATGACGTGATGTGAAATGTTCCGCTTCTCTCTACAGACTAAGCTGCCGTTCGAGAAGCACTGGCGCAAGCACACGATGGTGACCACGGACCCGGCCACCGGCGCCACGACGCTCTCGTACCGGCCCGTCATCGACAACACGCTGGACGCGGCCGAGTGCAGCACCGTGCCGCCCGTCATCAGGACATACTAGATGTCCTATAGTGAGTATACTTGTCTTATCTAGCCGTTTCTATCCCACTGCTGGGGAAAAACCTCCCTCAGGCCTCTCCTCAATACCCTATCCAGTGACTCCTGAGCCTAGTCTTTACAGAACTGGCCCAGTTCGTGACATCTTTATCGGATAATAAGTTAGCGTCATGAATAACATTTCTGATACAAGGTTTTTCTTGCTCCTTATCCATCCCAAAGTCGTTTTACGTTAATTACAGCAGAGATCTTCTTTCAAACCTTCGTTTTCATCGTTAGATCAGCTTTTAGACACCATAAAATTACATACATAGGTGGTCACATTATTATAAATACTACATACATACATAACGTCACGCCTTCATTCCCAGAGTGGGGTGGGCAGAGCTACAGAAATACCAACAACTCTAAAAACACTTCTTGATAATTCTGTATTCACATTTGGCACAATCAGGCCAAGAAGTTTACTAGTGTATAAATGACAACAGGTTGCAAGCCCATCGCCTAACAGTACTACAAGCCTTTATTCCCTTAGTCGCCTCTTACGACATCCATGGGAAGACATGGAGTGGCAATTATAAGTACTAATGACATAAAGTGACGTAGAAGGTAAGACGTAAAGCCTGATGGGCACAGCAATATGTGAGATTGAGGCAGATCGACCGTTTCTGTTACCTATTGCCGCTCGAACGCTAGGGTTGCGTCAACGTGCGTCGCTCGATACTTAATACGCCCGCAACCAAACGCCGCGACGGCGCTGCCCCGACTAAACCGGCTTGCTGCGTCCTGTTGAGTGTGCTTGTGGTGGCTCGCGGCACGTACGGTCGAGGCACGCACACAGCAAGCCGCAAGATAAGTTTTGTTTGAAGACGAACTACTGTTTGTAAATGGTTTCTAATGTAGTAACTTGAGTAAATAACAACAACCTTATCGCGTGTATTGCAAGGACAGTATTTTTGTTGTAAACATATTTTCGCGCTGTTAGATATTTATATCTATTAGCACACTGTGTCAACAAAATAAATAATAAAATACCTAAGAGGAAAATATTGATTTAAATGTTTACGGGCACCAGACGCGCATCGACTCGGTGTCAATGCGTCGCCTACTTTAGCGTCAGATGCTCCCGCGATAACCTTATACTATATGATCATATGACTTCTTTGAGAGACAGCCCAAATATTTTCCACGCCGTACTAAATTGCTTAGGTATTTAGTACGGTAGGTATAATAGTTCTGTTTACTAGAATGAGGAGAATGAAATGTATTTATCATAATATGCCCGCTAGAAAAAGTTGACGGCGAATTGTTCTAGACAAAGTAATTATAGTTGGTAAATAAAAATAACTTTTGTTTACTGTCTTATTTTAAACGTCGGGCAAAAAACTGTGCGAGTATAACGATACGACTAGGTGCTCAGAGTACCTATTGTTTTTTATTTTCACGCGTTTGATGGTATTTTACGGGATGTTGACCCTTTTAATCCCTTAGGGCATTTTCACATCACATCTACCGTGCATATGTACGGACACGGCAACTTGCATCTCAGACCCGCCGTGGTGATGTGGAGTGGCCCTTACACCATGATTATAGAAATGTGTTTTTTGCGACTAAATGTAAGAACCAGGGATTGTAAAACGGGTTTTATTCGATACCTGTATTTAAATTGACAAATTGTTACCTCTAAAAAAATAATACCTATGTATATTCGAATTAGAGGTATTATTGTCATTCCGCTTTTGTTTTTATCGCAATGTATACACTATTTACAGTATTTAATACGGCTATTCATTGCACCTGATAAGTAAGATGTCAATCAAGATGTCCACGTTGCCGCCACCTGCTAGCGGCGCCTGCGACGCGCACTGTAGCTCGCGCCAGGTCGCCTCTGGTTCACGCTTTGCATTTGTTGAACACGCTTGCAGAGTCTGCCCCAGATTTTGACGTATTTGCCAGTGGATGGAAGGTTGTGAGTATTGAATGTTTGAAGTTATGCGAGAAGATGGATGCCCGTGTTTCATCGGTCTAAATAATATTTTCCTACTATCTAATTATAATGTCATGTCATATATTATGTTTATTGTATTATTATTACCGTCTTGTTAACCTATATTTAGTATGTAATTCACAGTGCTGTAGTGTTTTACTGTTATGCTGTGTAATTATTTTGAAGTAAATAAATAAATAAATAAATTAGACTGTAATTAATTGTAATTTCAGACTGTCTAAGGCGTGTCTGAGTTTTTTGTAATAACACTGAAAACATTTACAGAAACAAATAAACGAGTATATTGACACTGACAGGTTTACTGGTTATGGTTTTTAGGGGTAAAGTATCAAAAAGAGGTATTGTTGTCAATTGACTAAACCGATAATATATTTGAATACCGGTATTCATTATACCGCTAATTAGAGCTTTATCGATATAAATAGCGAAATGCAATTATAACACCGGTAGTCAGAATACCGGTAACGATCCCTGGTTAGAACAGAGCAGACGGGCCCCTACTACTCTTATTCTAACAAGTCTTCTGGCTTCATTACTACCCTTGTTAAGGTTGCATTTGCTACGAGAGTTTTGTCTGAGATACTGCCATTTGTTAGCAGGGCAGATTATTACTACTTGATACACACGTTACTCCACTGAAATGAAATCTGTTACCGAATAGATAACAATGAAACCAAAGTTATTTACAAACTTCGCTCGCTTTTTTTTTGCGCTTTTTTTACAAGACTATTCACATTAATGTGTTGTGACCAGGTGGCAAACTTTTGGTGCCGATGACGTCAAACTACATATAGCGTGATTTTATATTAGTATCGACAACCTATTTATCAACCTCTGCGGTTTACAGATATTGACACTTGAGACATACATAAAAGCATAAACTAATGACATTGTCATATTTATAAAACGATGGTTAGAGACATAATCTATTTAAATTCATTCGTACATTATTCTTTTGCCATTGAAGTTAATCGTTATGGAATCTATAAAGGCAATATTGTCAGGAGTTTCCTTATCATGTTGTAAATAGTAAACGCAAATAGTTGACTTAGTGCGGTGTTGTATTGACTAATGGTCAGTTCAGAAAGCGGTCGGTTAAATGAGTTAGAAAGCCGATATTAATCTGTAATGGGGTGTGTCGCAATGTTTTTCCAAGCATCCTATATCTGAAATTGCGTCATTATGACGTCATCGACTCCAAAAATTCGCTCCCTGGTCGTGAGAAGGTCTTCCGGTTCCGCTACGTGAGACGTCCCGGGTTCAATTCACAATAAATCACTTTATTGTCAACGTCAAACGTACCAGGCCACGTATGGTAGTCGGTAGTGCTCCGCGATCTGGATCTCAACCATAACCCCTATGTGTCTGTTCTATTTATTAGTGAATAATATTTGTAATACGTTTAGTTATTTGTAGGAAATTCAATTTGTCGATCTCAGTATGTTTGCACTATTGAGAAATAAATAAATATGATTTGATATATCGCACATCCTGTAAAAAACTGTCATAACACAAAAACTACAAATATTAACCAATGATATAAAAAAATGCACTCTTTTTTCTTTATAATCTACAAAAACGCCATATTCTTAACTCAAAAAATCGCGGACAGAGGGCGCTTGTGTCTGTTTAATCCGGAGTGACATTGACACGCCGTCAATCTACAACAGTGCCGTAACAGTGTTTGCCTTACGACTCTTTTTTAGAGGATGTGCGATATGATAATTATGTTCTCTGGATGTGTTAACACGTTTACGGACGCGGATACTATAGCAGTCGTGTATCGTACCGGCTATAGCATTCGCGTCATATAAACGGGGGTCCAATTAAAATGGTATCGTATCACTGTCCGTGAACGTGTCTTAATCATATTCCCTCGAGACTGAAACTCGAAAACACGATTAGAAACAAAATTCTCGATTTTTTTTTATTTTTCAAACATAACAGTTTTATTATTTCGTATGTTTTTGTTCGAGTACTTATAATTTCTTAATCCTGGTAATCTATTTTTTTTATTAATGTTGTGATTTTAAAGTAAACAGAAATTATTTGAACAACAACCAAGGCGCGCGCAAATTATATCCGTCGCACTTTCTCTGCTGCGAAACCCCTCCCATCCCTTTTGATCCTTGTCTGGCAGCATATGTGAAGAAATTTAAGCTGCTGTAACACAAATAAATAAATAGTATAAGGGTGGATCAACTTTTCGTTGTTGTTATTCTGTCCCGTAAGCCAGGAGACAACAGTGATAGAGTTCCTTAGAAAAATGGTTATAATATACACTACTAATACGCTTGGAAGAAAACCCATAAAAGAATGGGCTTGTAATTGCCACAAAAGCCGATGTTTGCAGGATTTATACACGTTAAAATCGTGGTTTTAAAGAGTGACCCAGGAGACGTCACCATGGCAACGAGCTACAAAGAAAAGTTGATTGACCCATAAAATAAAAAGCGGTTAAATTACATAATACAATACAAATTCTCTTTTTTGAACACCAACATAAAAACAGGACACGGAACAGTACATTTAAATCATAGGTGTAACAGGCGGTCTTACCGCTAAATAGCGATATCTTACAGACAACCTTGGAAAGATAAATAACTAAGAACACAAATTCATGGCAGGCGGTGTAAACGAATTCCTTTAGAACTCAAACTAAACAACTACAAGAAAAACTTAACATAAAAAAACGTTAAGTTAAATAAAATACGGATCACAGCACCTAAACAATGTCTAAGTGAGCACAGGTGGGCCAAATTTCGCCATTTTGATTGAAATCAGCACTAATTCGATCTCTGATGATAATCACTAATATTAACAAACGAGCGTGAAATTAAATGAGCACACCAAATATAACTAAATGAAAAAAATACCAAGAAGTGGTGTGGAGTGGTTTTGCGGGTGGTAGGACCTTGTGCAGTCCGCCGGATCGCTATCCCCATCTTATCCGTTAACCTACCGCCAAACAGCAGTGCTCGCATTGTTATGTCATCGCATCAATGATCCCGCAGTCAAACTGTGCAAACGGTTTTGTGGGACAATATTTTATTGTAACATTGTAACCAACTGATTTGTTAATAAATTTTAATAAATAAAAATAATAAAAATGTTCCGGTTTGGGGATAAGACAGCCGGTGAAATAACTAGCATATAGAGGCATTCCATCGTAGTCTTCAGGGTTGGCGACGCATTTGCAGTCTTAGGATTACAGTCTTGCTAATTGGAAGTCTATGGGTCACAGTTTCCACTTACCATCAGGTGGCCTGTGTACTCGTTTGGCTTCTCAATGCCATAAAAAACCGATATAATATGGAGTCGATTTTATTTGAAATTGAAAGTTAGTGTAAGGCTTTTTGAGAAGAATATGTAATTATGTAACACCTATTTACCGTAATCCGTTACATTAAGGTCTTAAATTGTATACATATTTCTGGGCTCGACCGTACTAAGCTATTTGAATGTAAATAGTTTAACGGTTGGTTTGTTGCAGGTAATCTCGGGTGCTGACTGAGTCTAACAGTATTCGCCGGCCGCGGCCTCGCGTGTTCATTTCACCGCCATTATTTATTACATTATTTATTTTAGCGTAGCCTGATGTAAGAGTAACCATCCAACAAAAATACTCGGCAAACTACTAACGTCGACTAATTCCAAATATACGTACAAACGAACAGTGCCAGATACTTAGATACCATATTTTTTGTATATAATGAACAAACACCGGATTGACGGGGGCAAAAATGTACCGGTGCTAGGGATTCATTAAATATCGACTGAGTCAAAATGGTTCTCAATTCGTGGGAATGCTAATAAATATTATTGAACTGAATGAATTGTTATTCAATGAAATTTCAAAGGTTTTCCAAAGTGACTCTAGTCCAGAGTCAATGTTAGATACCGCTTGTTTATAGTTGCGATAAGTATAAATAAAAGAGGTTTACACATAGTTAAAGAATATTCAAATTTCGCCATTAGTTATGATAATGACGATTTAAAATTGCTTTTTATCGATGTCGATAAACTTAGTCGATATTTAATTAATCACTAGCAGTGGTACGTTTTTACCCCCGGTGTTTGATAATTAACGAAAGTGTTAAGGCTCCTACAGCCTAACTTTCGGACTGACAGTCCGAGAGGGACGCTTATGTCGTAAGGATCTAGGTATTTAATTCTCGTTTGGCCTGTCAGTCCGATTCCGTCCGATTGTTGGTCGATTGGAGTCTTAGAGCATTTATTTATAATATCTTGATCGTCTCAGCAGCACCAACACCAAGGTACTTAATGTAAGCGATTGTTTTGTGTCGTGAGTACCCGACACGTTTTACATGTTCGGCTATTACTTGAAATTAATTTTAATGTTATAATGAAGGTGATAAAGTAACAACCAATCAAGTTATTTCTAGATTAAGTGTACAAAATGAAATGAAATATATGTTTATTGATACACATTGCAGTTGTTTGTTTTATTTCAGTGACGGGACATTATTTTCCTGATTATTTTATGCGAGACCTTAAACTTGTAACTTCAGTGAGAGAATCACTACAAGTGACACTGACATCATAATATAACTGTGTGAACTGTCACAGAGACATTTCATTGGACAATTATGTCCATTTGATTTATAACGATTTGTTGCTGTTTCGTCGGATTCCTGTTTGCAAGAGGATGTATTAGAAAGTGTTTATAATAAACTAAAATATTGATATTTATTGAATTTTTGTTCTTTAAGTAGCTCAGTAAGTTTCGTTTGTTTGTTCACTTAGTTACTGGTATTTAGTTTATTAATTATTATTTTTGAATTGTTATCATTGTTACAGTATGTTTATATTTGAATTTGAGAAGAGTTTTTTTTAAGTTAAAGATTATCTTTTTATCATAATCTGCATGTAGATAGCCTTCAACTAATACCAGAAATTCGTTACCGTAGGATGGGGTGAATTTGATCAGTTTCAAGATTAAAATGGTTAAGTATATCTTCTTGAATATAAAAATTAAAAAAACACAAAAAATACCTCAATATCGGTTTTTGTGATTTTATTGATTCCACCATTGGAGTATTTTTTGCTATTATTAATTCGCTTTAAAAATAATAATTGGTGATCAACTTCATACTTTGAAACCACCGTTTTAATAACGTATTTCAAAAGTAATAAAGAAATAAATATGTAACAAAACGTCTACTTACATATTTTATATATTTTTGCATCGACCATCGAGGTTGATCCCGCTGCCGCTACTGACTGACGCGTGTACAGTGATATTCAATGTTGCAAACCGTAAAAAAACAATCCCAATAATGCGTTCAGAAATCGCATAATTGGCGTTTCAAGTCAAATTGACGTTATTATCAAAGTAACCCTAGGAATTAAAGTAATTCAAGGGTATTCAATAAAAAAAAACACCTGGTTATAACCACTACATAATTGTATAGAGTGGTTATAACCAGGTAGAACATTAATTTATATTACGTCTTCTCGCAAACTACGTAAATTAGCTGTACCTATTCCGACTTCTGTTAAGTACGAGTAGGAACCTACGTGTCTAGAGTTAGACCAGCACCGGGTCTCACGAGGAGAATAGGTACCTAATAATAAATAAAAAATCTCGTAATCGTCACCAAAAATATAATAATCTTAACATTGTCGATCGGTTTTGTAGATAACATACAAAGTCCGCCTCCATAACAAGAAACCGCAACAGCCACAAGTAAACTTGGTAAATGACCTGCCGATCACTAGTTCTCCGATCTAAGCGGGCAGTTAAACTAACTTTTCTCTGTCCTCTCTATAATGAATTAATGATCCATTATCCATGAGAATTTTCAAGGTCCAATTAAACTGTTTAATAAATACAGTTGGATTAATAAGTTGGTGCTCACTTTAGTGCTACAGGTTCAAACATGACAAAGTGACAAAGCACTAGTGTGCAGCTATTTATAACACCAACCGTACCTACAGTATATACTATGTGACAGCTCATATAACCTAGTCAAACCCAGTGTGCTGCAGGAGGTATATAGTCAAGGCAATTTAGTTTTAACTCTATTTCAACGACTATAAAGTTCATTTTACTTTGTTTCAAAATTGTAACTGGCATTTAAAGGCAAAGGTAATTGAACTTTATTTCCTTGCTGGTAGATTCAAAATCCCACTTCTAAAAATCTTCCTGTTTGTAGTATGGTGGGCCTCACGAGGATAAACACCCTAAAATAAACCATATTGCAATAGTTATAAGATTGAAGTTTTAACGTAATTTTCTAATTGACTTTGCCTTTTAATACTTCTTATTAGTAACAAGGTAACTTATTGAAGGTTGTACTTAAATTCACCCCGTTTTACGTATTCTACTCGTTTCTTTGACCTAATAAATACTTTATTGATACAAACCGTGCGACGACGTTGTTATTTAACCTTTTCAACGCTATGTCAAATACAAAACCAGAGCGAATGTCAACTTTGCCTCATAGATACTCGGGTCTATTTTGCGCTGTCAACCGTGACGGAAATATCCGTCAATGGAGTTTAAAAGGTTAAATGGTTAATCACCTCTCTTTATACCTATTGCTTGCAAATACGGCTGTCACGGGGTCACCCAAAACTGACCAAACTATAGTACGCGGCGCTGGGCAGAAAAATATCAATACAGCGTAATTTCTAAAGTGGGTCAAATTGTGACGCTTATTTTGCTCTTTATGATTATTTATTGACGTCATTCTGCGAGTTTAAGTCTTAATTTGTTTCTACATTACCGCTGGTTATTTACAAAAGATGTAGGAAAGGGCCAGAAGTAGATAAGTGTGAGTATCTAAGTTGAAACCCGTTTAAGTTGGCGTCATATGTTTATAATGAATCATCAATAGTCAAGGCTATTTCTTTTATTGTTTGCTTTCAGGGGGGCGATTTGTGAATGTCACCGACGACAGATTACCTACTAACTTGAAAATCAATTTGTGCAGCGATTTTATCTTCAAGTGAGCCCTCCTTTTCGAGTTCATATCATAACGCCTTTATCATATCAAATCCAAAAGGAGGGCTCATTGGGAGGGAAAAATTGATTTTAAAGTTAGTCATTTATCGTGCGCCAATGATTCCATTTGTTTAATATCAAGTTGGTCCTTATGTTGTATTGTATTATAATCTTTATAATGTTAATTATATATTATATTAGTCTAGTTTTAATTCGGTTTTTAGTGTTGTACTCATTTAGCTATTTGTTGCTCTCCATTACTTCTAAATCAGTCAAAGGTTAGGTTGTTTTAATATGCACATATTATGTAAACATGCTTAGTATACAGCGTGTAAATTTCATACGGGCATATATTTTAACAATAGTTAATATACACCCTAATTAACATAAAAACGTGTGTAACAGCAACATTAGTTGTATTTCTTTTTTTCTTACTAATTAATTCAGCAAGCAATGTATGACATTGCGCAATTAAATTAAAGCATAACATAATAGTCATGTTATGCTCACGAATTGTTATGGTTCGCCATTTGTTTACTTCGCCCATGAAAGTCAAAAATTTCGATCATTAATGCAGGCGGTGCACTCGCCTGAGATTGGTATTTAGTTTCCACACATTTCGTCCTTGCACTTGGATACAGGCGATACATTGACGACCGATGGACGCTCGCACACTTCGTACATTGCTCCTAAGACAAACTTTAAAAAATTTACTGCTCCTCAATAATAAAAGTTACCAACAAAATATCTTTCTCACATGATTTGTATGATCGTTAACTACGTCAGGATAAAATATATGCCCGTATGAAATTTACACGCTGTAGAAGAGCGGGGTCTCCCTCTAAGTAAAAGGAGACCTCGAGCCTAGGCCGGCGGTGTAAAATAAAGATATTTTCAATTTCTAACTGCCGCACTCAATAGTAAAAAGTTATAAAAATATGGCAGCTTTAACTATCTATATGCGTTTTTGCAGATTCCGCGGATGTCTTTTCAGCAAAATGGTCATCATGATCATGGTTTTATTTCATTCGTTGACCTATAAACGTGTCGAAGTATCGAGCAGACTAATTAAATAAACGGGGACATCTCTTGACTGTATGTATAGGCTCTTGATCTCGAACATTTACTGTGGTGTTATTCCCTCAAACACGGTTTCATGTCGATCGATCCATCGAGCGACCGAGCTCATACGAGCAAGCTTTAACCTTTTGACCGCCACGGCCACCTGCCGCTAACGACCGTAACGAGCGCAGCGTACCGAGCGCCCGGCGTCCTCGGCACAAAAATCCGATGACGTGATTTGCCGGATTTCTTGGTTAAAGGGTTAAACTACCTTTTTATTGAAAACGCTTTGATGAGACCCGAAATGTTTTTGTACGCTCTGACGAGACAACTTAAACTCGTCGGTTATTAATTCGTCCGTCGAGTTGAAACGTCAGTTAAGAATAACATGGCAGTTCTATCTTTACCGATGGCCTCGTTATCGCTATTAGCTTTAATTGCTTTAACGTCTGCCAGCCAACAGTTTTATTTTTAAATTTTATCTTATTCGCGTGGTAATTAACTTGTAATTCGTCATTATGGACCCTATGTGGTGACCCGGGCATTGGCTTTATTGTATGCGACAAACGTATTAGTTTTGAATAATATCTACACTTCTACGAGTATTAAGATAATTATTAGAGCTTTGTGCGAAATATGGTTTCACAATTATCAACATGTATTTTTAAAGCTGTTGAGATTTAATTCAGTTGTTCCTCGAAATATCCTTGTAATAGACATAAGTTGTCAAGTCCAACTACTTAACTAATTTAGTCCACTTAGAGTGTACCCATTCCACTAATATTGTGGCAACTATCTATTCGCCTACTTAAAGTTCATCCATCGTTGAAAACTTACGGTTTTCGCATAAAATTAGAAAATCCTTGACACATTGCCCAAGATTAAAACTGTACTCTTTCATGTAAAAATTAAACGTCATTCAAGCGAACTGCATAGGTACATGTTGAATTATTAATTTGAAACATAAACCACGCAACCACTCCACACATTGTTTTAATCGACTCGGTTAGTTCCTTGCCTTATCTCAGCACACACAAGCCCATGTATAAGTACGTTGTTGCCGGTCACTGATAACTCGAGAGGTCACTCGTATTCGAGCTTGTCTTTGTGATCAGTGGCATCTTGGGTGCGACTCGAACCGCACTTCTCTCTGCTCATCGAATCTTCGGTGCATTTACCCTAATCCTCTTACTGTGATTTAATGGTGCATTTACTAAGCACGCTGAACGGCATCGGCGACGGAAGCCTGGACGGGACCGGCTATACGATTGAAGCGTATAATTCCTCGTTGGTCGCCGACGTCATCTTCAATCTGTGTAAAGGTAGGTTTGGGCACAGGAGTGCCTAGGAAAGAGTTCACAAACTTAAATGGATCACGCAGTGACGTCACAAAACGTATTGTACTTACAAGTAACGCGCACGAGTGAGATAAAAGCATGCCGTTCTCACTCTAACATCATAGACGGACGGTCGCTATTATCGCCGAATATGTATATCCACACAAGTTGACTTTTCTGCCGAAGTGGGCTAAAGTAGGGATCTTTTATCATGACATCAAATGTACACAAAGTTTAAATACGTTTAAAAGCGAGCCATTTGTTATCATATAGACACGTACACATATATAGGTGTATATGTACGTACTACCTAATTCATGTAGCCGATTGTATGTATATCTATTGAACGTATGTTCGATTCATATGGTAATAAGTAACTGTACAACATAAGTATAGGCATTGTCCCGTTGCTTGATTCACGTTTTTAAGTAACTTACACCAACAATTAAAATTAAGGTAAGTATTGCTACTCGTGTTTTAGGCTTTGTACTTTTTAAACCAAACCAGTAGCCGAGGTTTAATTTATTTCTAAGTAAATCCATTCTACGTTGCTTTTGCATACGTGTGTGTTCCGTATACAAATAGATCTTAATCCCTTCTTAACATTCGATGTAACGCACGGATCAGACTTAGGTACCAAAATTGCACAAATTACTTACATCTTAATCTAACTCCTAAGCTGGAACACGAAGCATAATTTTACTGTCTTTTTTAGGGTTCCGTAGTCAAACTAGGAACCCTTATAGTTTCGCCATGTCCGTCCGTCGTCCGTCCGCAGCCTAGCGTATAGACTCTTAGTACTAGAAAGCTGTAATATTTTGTCACGCCAACAAAGTGGTATAATAGAATGTGAAAACAATTTTTCGATCAAGGGATCCGTTTATGAAATATATAAATCTGAAGAAAAAAACTTAAATGAAAGCGCATATAACGAATTTAAAAGGAAAGCTATCACGACTAAGTAGTCATCATTGGTTGTTGAGATACAGGCGATTAAAGTGTTTATACCTACTAAAATCATCTAAGACGGCACCAAATGACTTTGAATAGAAAATTAGTTATTACTTGTGTTTGTTGTAAGTACTTAACGTCTTCGGAACCCTACACTGAGCATGGTCCGACATGCTCTTGCCCGGTTTTTAACCGACCAAAATAAGGAGGAGGTTATACGTTCCACTATATGTATTTTTTTTATGTATATTCACCGATTACTCCGTCAATTGTCGACCGATTTTGAAAATTCTTGTTTGGTTTGATAGAGTATACTTCCGAGGTGATTCCATTGTCACCAAATCTGAATCTAATGAGGGGATCAGTGAGGAATTGAGGGAACTTCTCAATTATTGTAGGCAAACATATAGCGATTTTGGTATTTTTAGTAACAAGTCTAGGTAGCATTTGCATTCAGAAAGTATAACTGGGTGCAGTGGAACTAATGATGAAGACCACAGATAGCCACCGGAACTCCTCAACGGTACCTATTCAAGGGTGGCGATAAGATATCTCAATTAAGATAGTTGAGCGACTACAACGAACAATATCTACTTGTTGAAATAAGACTATGACTTTCCCGCGGCGTTACTTCCGGCGCGCTTGAAATAACTTAAAGTTTCATATCAACTAAGAAGTTGGACTAGGTAACAGCGTATTATGATCCCTAAAAAGTATAAAATAATAAAAATGTTTTAAAAAACAAAAGCCGCCTTCAAAAACTGAAGTCGGCGACCGTAATATTTTCAGCAAAAAAGCCGACTTCAGTTGGACTAACCTAGGTAGGCCTGCAATTTTAAAAGAAGTAAGTAATTGTTTGCGTTTTTGAAGGCGGTTTTTGTTTTTTAAAACTGTTATATTATTTAGCTTAAACAGCAGACAGCTTTTGTAGCATTAAAGGTAAATATATATACAAAAGTATAATAAATGTACATATTTACATAAATTAACATTATTTATGTTGCACCGTCTTCGCTTTCAGTCGACTCTTCATCTGAAGCCGAAAGATATAACCAACCACCACGTTTCATTTTTAACACCAAGTATCAAAATTATATGAGTGCCGTATTGCCTCGGGGCGGTCTATCGTCCTACACTACCAAAACGTAATATCTAAAATATCAGTGACATTAAATTTTAACCTTAATACTATGACGATACCGTTTGTTTTTCAATATGAATGTTGTAGTGGCACGTGCTAACTCAGTAACTAGCGGTTTTGTGATAATAGAGACAATGGCCTTTGTTTGAAAGATTAAGGCTCGAAGCGAAAAATTCACCTGGGAAGATTCATACTATACTGTAGATTAAAACAACACCACTGTTCGACACTTTTAGCTGACATGCACAAATAATCGACAGAAGCTTTTAATTCTAAGATCATAGGGTTATAATTTGATTGTTGCAAAACAAATGAATAACTCTTATCTTCTTTGAATAAGAGTCAGTGTCGAACATTGGTCCTTTGTCGAGTACTGGTGTCTTTACCTTATATAACAATCTAAGTCACAGACACTAACATTTTATTACGTTTGCATTTTTATTGTGTAGTTTCATAACCCCTGACTATTACAAAAAAGTGCTGCTTCAAAATAAGCATTTAAAAAAAAATACACCAGAGCATGCATGACCGGATTTTACCGTGTACAGTCTTTATTGTCTGAGATGCCATCGTCAGTAGAGACAGTTTTAGTTTTCTATGATTTGACGTGTTGAGATAAGCCTCTAATTCAAGGTCGTTTATTAATACCTATAGATCTCACTTACCGTAGGTGGCCTGTGTACTCGTTTGCCTTCTCCATGGGAAAAACAATATTATACCTACCTACTGGGCCTATCTCTGTATTATACAAGCACGTAACGTTATTTTACAAGCTTTGTATCGTAGTAAGTTCGGGTCAAATCTTGCAAGGAGGATTCGAACCACTTGCCGGGTCTGATTGAGCTGAAATTTGGTATAATTATCTACGCAACTTCGATGGCATCATCGAGCTGGTCTGATGATGGAGTCGGAAGGTAGTGACAGGATCTTCGCTATACTTAAAAAAGATCCACCGTGTTTGGAACTTTGGACCCATTAGGGTCGTCTTGATAAGCTGTGCTTTGCAAAAACTTTTTTTTGTAGTTATTGCTTTAGGCTTACCATTTACCATTACACCCAAAGTCTCAAAGAAACAGAACTACCTGGATATTATAGGTACTCACTCAGCTACTAGCGTAGCAAACAAACAAGGCAATTAGGTAATGCTGCCGCGACCTTTCCCGGGACAGCTGAACTGCCCTCCAAGGCAAAAAGGTAGTAAGCGCGTATGGAATTAATACTTATACTGCCGTTATCTTCTGGAACGCAGTGGAGCGCACCTGTCTATCGCAAACTAACTATTATGTTGTTGATAAAAGTTGAAACAAAAAATAAAGGCCACGTGACACCAAACTAAAACGCTTAAGCCATAGTACTGTTTTATAATCGTTTTATTTGAATTACATTTTGCTGTTCTGTTTTGTCATAACGGCCTTGAATAATGAATGAGACGCCAAAATAGTAGGATACGACGCCTCGTCATTTGTTATTACTTTTATAGAATAAATGTGGCTCAAACGAGGTAAATAATATAGGTACATTGTTGATGAGGGTAGAGCCGAAACGTAGTTCAGGCCCCCTAGTGCACGAGTCTATTAAGTAATTGCCCTTTCTAACGAGGCAGACAATGCTTTTCTCAACTATGGCGAGTTTTTTTTTATTAAACACTTTCATCACACATGCTCGGAAAGGGTGTCATGTCAACACGCAGGCGCATAGGGCAATTATTTACCTCCCAAGGGACTAATTTGTTTAGTTTTAAAATTCAGAACCCACAATATACCTAGTACAACATTTCAGACTAAAGAGGTGTAAAATCAGCCAAGGTAAACCTTGCAGTAAATACTTACTATATTCAAAACTCGGCTACAGACCAATTTTAATGTATATAAAACTTATACGGTACATTTAAATACATTATATGTATATTTTACTATTATTTCAGAGACATTTGCAAGTAGGTTTACTAATTTTTGTATTGAAAATCGGTACAATCTGGCAGTATGGCCTGTTAAATATGAAAACTAATGGCAGTTCTTAGCATTATCTGTGGAAGACTATATTGAAAAAAGTTGAGTTCTCATGTTGACAATCTCTTTTAGCGATTCGAGTGCCATTCATTTTTTATTGTTGTTTTCTTTAATAGTTTTTTTTTATTTCGTTGCAAATGTGATGAAAAGCATTGTGTGTATCACGGGCAGTACCTAAGGAGATAACAAACACGAGTCGTTAAAAGCGCTTCTAATACCTACTCTCGTTAGTTATCCCATTCTTACTTCCCTTGATACTATCTACTATTTCATCACACATGCTCGGAAAGGTTGTAATTACACGCAGGCGTATATGGCAGTTGTAGCCCATTTACCTCCCAAGGGAGTTGTGGCACAGATTGTATATATGTATAATAGTTCTACGGTTATAGGTTTAGTTTTAAAATATATAACCCACTATCGTACGTCATTTCAGACTATGGAGGTTTAAAAACAGCCAAGGTTTATTTCCTAATTACATAAATTGGCTACAAGCCAATTTTACTGTATATAAAACTTATGCGGTACATTTAACTGCTTTATATATTTATACTTTACTATTATTATATATGCTACGTACCGCTCGGGCAAAAATCTGAAGTTTCTAATCTGAGGTTTTTTTTCTTAGTATTATTATCAGTTATCAGTGTTATCACTGACCAGTTCAACACAGTTCTTTAAAAATCCACTACTGATATAAAGTGCTGTTACTACAGTAATAAAATAAGCATCCATATCTCATTTGCGCAACACATAATACCCGAGCAGTGAGCACGTTAATCCTGCTAGTATAAACAATCGAACGAGCGTCGATAGAACGCGTAAATAAAATCATTCATCACATTCATAGCTAAAATTAACTTTCCAGTAGGTAATCCGGCGAGTCATATCGAGGAAAGGTGTCGGCTCAAACCAACTTCATCGTTTAACGGCCGAACCCTATTTCAAACCGCGGACAGATAGCCTTACTTCGGATTAAAATTTGACACATTTTGTATGGGCAAATGTCAAATTTCAACCCGAAGTAAGCCTTATCTATCCGCGGTTTGAATATAGGGTTCGACCGTAAAAGGGGGGAAAACGACAGATGTTTAAACTATTATTACCATACATAGAAGATTTGTGGCACGAATAGAATTGTCCTAGGGACTTCCGAACGATGTTAATTTATCGATAAATTTTACTTTCTTATGACAGTTATGACTATGACATAACGTATAATATGAACGTGCAATTTCGATACACCGTAAGTCAAAACTTAAAAGTGGCATGAACATAACGATAAAAATAAATGATTATCTACCTATAATATTTTTTAAGTTTAAGTCCTATTCATACATTTTCCAAAAACTGAGTAGGTAAGGATTATATCAAAATGTCATACAATTCACCTTAATATTCCTTTTTGTTTGGTTTCAGTTAATTTTGTATGGAAATCGACTGAGTAGCATTAAAAGAAGTTATTGTGTAAGAAACCCATCGATGGGTAGTATCAGCATTTAAGTTATCTACTATGAAATGTCACATTGAAATAAGTAGGTATGTGAATTGAAACAATTATCGATAATTTTAATATTGGAAGGAAGTCCCTAGTTAATTGTCGTTCCTGCCACAAAAACTTATATGTCCTGATTATTACCGAATTTAGTAAACGAGGAGATTATTTTTGTAATTCTTTTATTTCATTACTTTTTCACTGACGGACACTATAACATAAAAACACTATAACATTTTAAACCATAGATCACTAAAACCTTTGCGGTCCTCAACAACAGACGCTTACCGGTTACCCATTTAATTCTCCTGATACGGAGTGGTACGTGTGGGCTTAAGCGTACCTACCCATGACTAGACACGATGCATAACGATCAAGGCCCGTCACAATCGGAGCGTTAATATCCTTAATAACATTATAAATACGAAAGTGTGTTTGGTTATTTATAAGGATACTCTTTATTCCGGAAAATTGGACAGTTCTCGAGGACAATTGGATATAGGCATTTATACTAGCTATTTCCCGCGTTAATCGCCATTCCCTCGGGAACCGTCCCATTTTTCGGGATAAAAAGTACTCTATGTATATCCTTCCCCGGGACTCAAACTATCTCCATACTAAATTTCATCTAGATCGGTGCAGCGGTTTACCCGTAAAAGCGTAACAAACAGATATAGACACAGACAGATTACTTCTTAGGGAAAACTCACAATGCTGTGATACCAGTCCAAATAACGTCACCCAAGTAATAGGGCGGATAGGTAAACCGAATTTATTTTTATTCAGAAACGTCAAACGAGCACATCCCATGACTCAGAAACTTAATTGGTAGTTGGGTTCTCATCGCACAAATGTTTGTTCTTACTAAGGGAATGAACACGGGCAGGGTCAGTACTAGGCTAATACTGTTATTTATTCCAGCCTGTCAAGTGAAGGGAATGGCGTCGATCCCCCCGTCCGCCTTCTCCGCCGGCCGCATCCGCGAGACCCAGCGCGATATGAAGCTGTCAAACGTCAAGTCCGGCAGGGATCCAAACGCGAAGATATTCAACACTAACTGTGAGTTCATTTGTCTATCGATCAGAATGGGTCCTGTCGGATACACTCTGACCCTATAGGATCTTTAGAAAGGTACAGAATTTACTTCCAAGTTTCCTCATGATGTTTACCATATTGTTATAAAACTTAACGGTGAACAACCTACACGACAGACAATACCTTTGTCAGAGTTTATCGCGTTTGAACGTGATAGTAACTTATTACTTGTGTGGGTGCCGGGTTAGAATAGTGCCACTCCATTATTTTTTTTTATTTTTTTATGTTAAGGAAAAGGCACACGAGCACTCAGGCCACCTGATGGTAAGTGGAATCTGAGACCCATACACATTTGAATTCTCAAGACTATAATCCTAAGACCTCAAATGCGTTGCCAACCCTGAGGACTAAGATGGAATGCCTCTATGCTAGTAATTTCACCGGTTGTCTTATCCCCACGCCGGAACACAATAATGCGAACACTGTTGCTTGGCGGGTGGTTAATGGATAAGATGGTGGTAGCGATCCGGACGGACCCTGCACAGGGTCCTACCACCACTACCACCACTCCATGTCTTCGCGTGGATGTCGTAAGAGGCGACTAAGGGAATAAGGGCTTGTAGTAGGTACTGTGAGGCGATGGGCTTGCAACCTGTCTAGTGACAGGTGTATTAGTATACACTGGTAAACTTCTTGGCCTGATTGTGCAAATGTGTTTCAAGAATTATAAAGTAATCTTTTTAGAGTTGTTGGTATTTCTGTAGCTAAACCTACCCCACTCTGGGAATGAAGGCGTGATGTTATCTATGTATGTACTTATACCTACTAGCGACCCGCCAGCGGCTTCAACCCGCTGCAAACAGCTAGTATGGTCGGCGAAATAATTAAGTAGCTGCACAGTTTAGTTCTTTGTCACTTTAACGTCTATTTTGAACGGTTGCACTAATCTGCCAAAGGCGTTAGCTAAAAACCCAAAGACTGCAGCTATTTATACGGCCAACTGTACCAACCACGTGGCATTAACGCGCAGGATTGCAAATGACTACCTAATTTAATTTAATTTATGCGTTTACAAGTTAATTAGGTAGTTTGCACGGTCAATACACGTTAACCATGAATAAAATTGCCTCAAGCATTCTTAAAATAGCAAAATAACAAAGACATTATCTAGAAAGCATTTGTTTTGTTCTGTCCTAAATACAATAAATGTTTATGCTGTATACTTATTATGTGCGTCAATTGCAATTACAATGTAATCAGTTTCTTATTTTCTTCGTTTATTTGTTTTAGATTATCATTGTTAATCAGCACAGAAATCCTAATAGATACCGACGCGTACGTA
Organism: Acleris holmiana; assembly: GCA_949316455.1. Lineage (NCBI taxonomy): Eukaryota > Metazoa > Arthropoda > Insecta > Lepidoptera > Tortricidae > Acleris > Acleris holmiana. The sequence continues at coordinate 14,063,990 of OX438777.1, forward strand.
CCTAGAAGTCTGGGTGGGTATATTCCATCACCTCAGTAAAACATTACCATTGCAACAAACGATAACTCTTTAACCTCGCCACCAACTGCTGCGAATTTAATCGGCTGGTTTGGGTCAGATTTTATTTTATCTGCTAAAAAATATTGATATCAAATTGATAAAAGTTAGTCTACTAAAGCAGTTATGTTATTTTGTAACGCAACTCTATACAAGAGCTGGTTGAATTAAATGGCTAAATAAAATTTTCATGTGTTAACCAAGGGATGACAGGCACCTATTTCACACGAGTCATTTACGAGTATATATTTCGATAAAGAGAGGCTGTATAGGTTTCCGCTACTGCACAGGTACATTGATATAGTTCTTTTATCAATCTACTTTTCTTCCCTAGTGTTGAAATGAATTAAATTCAACCAGGTTCTAACATAAACAATGGCCTACTTTCAGCGTACGAAACGTAAAAAAATATTTTTCATTTCTCATGCTCTTAAAATAATAAAAAATAAAATGCTACTTAAATCTCTGCGAATCGGGACTAAAGCTCCTTATAGCTCCTTAGCTCTAGGGATTAGTTTTTTTTTTTAATTTACTTTGGAAACCCCTAAACAACCAATCACGGTGTTTGTGAATGGAGGATTATCGCCATTTTCAGTGATTGTGTATGGACCATATTTTTGGGTGTCGAAATAACCTCAAAATGACAACTGTACAAATATATAAAAAAAAAGGATTTAATTTCGTGAAACACGATTAATTATTACGAATATGAATCTATTTAATCAATATTATGCGTGGTCCAATTACTTTTAAAACGGTTTCCAAGTTTGAATCTGTTGGCTAAATATGCAAGCATTTAAAACATTACATACATACATACATACATAACATCACGCCTTAATTCCCAGAGTGGGGTAGGCAGAGCTACAGAAATACCAACAAATCTAAAAAGACTTGTTGATAATTCTGTAACCACGTTTTGCAGAAGTAGGCCAAGATGTTTACCCGTGTATTAAAACATCACTTTACAAAAAAACCGAGAACTTTTTTTCCTATTTGTATTTTGAATAGATGTTCATAACTTGTATTGAGCGTACGTTGTTAAAAAACAATATTGTTTAGAACGTCGTTTTTTTCCTCGCATTCAAAGTGAAAAGTACAGTGTTTAACGCGAGACTAAACAACCATAATGACACTTGAACTACAGCCACCCTCGCTCGCAAGCTCGCTCGCGTGGCTAAACATCTCTTGTCATTATGGCTTGTTTTAGTCCCTTGTTGAACAATCTACTATTATCCCGTTTATAGGGTTTGTGTTTAAAATTTGAACGTTCAAAAGAAAGGCACTCGCATGGCATCGGGCTTAGTGGGTTAGGGAGTTGATACATGATCGTAAGGTATTGAGTTCGAACCCCGCGTACCATTTTTTTACTGAAGTACAGTCACCCAATAAAAATGCTGAGCATAATTAGAACCTTGTCATTGTGGTGGTCATTGTCATTGTCAAGCTTGGCGTTTGATGTTCAGAGGGACTATTGTCTAACGCACTCGCAATCGCTACCGGCTTCAAAGTGGAGCAATTGTTTTCATATTGTATGCAGACAAGCGTTCGATTTTCAAAATGAAAACGAGCGTGATTGCGAGTGCGTTAGACAATAAGCCCTCTGGTTTTTTATGACAAGACACTAAAGTACTTAAGGTAGGGAAAATCCTTCGTGAGAAAACCTGAACATTCGAACAGCTGCACGAAAGTGCACATGAATAAGATAAAATAAGATGACAGCTCTTGTGAGTCGCTTAACCTTGGAATTAACTAACATTTTTAATTATTCCAGTCATGGAGCTGTCTCCGCTGAAGTACAACAGCAAGCTGATGAACAGCATCTGGGGGCTGTACAACCGATACTCGCCTCACAACGTCAAGAACGTCAACGAGGGCCTTGCGCTCCGCGGGGAGTTGCAGCAGTATGTCATGCTTGTTTATCTTTGGATAAGGAGTCAGGCTTTCAGTAGAGAAAAATACTGATTAATTAATATCGCACCGCTGCTGTGTTGCCAAGTCAGAGAAGGAGTTTACTCTGCTTGTTTGTTTCATTGTTTACCCGGCTGAACTAAGACGTCGCGTTTTTTAAGGTTATTTTCTTCAACAACCTAGCTTCTCAATTTGTCTAGTTTTAGGAGCCTAGTTGCCTCGTCTTCAGAGTGTATTAATAATACTACCTAGTGCCTACGTGCGTGCATTTTGATTTTAGTCGCAGCTTTCGCCGACGAAGTAACTTGGCCAAAGGGGCAAGTTCCTAACGTGCCTACGAGCGCGCGGAAGAAATTAAGCTAATACTTCGCCCACGAATTGAGAGGCAAGTTGTTTAGGACAATAAGACTGAACTTGTGGCCGTTCTTCTCACTTTTTCGGGGCGGAAGCTTGCGTTTAAGCAACACCATCTACTACTACCCCCGTCTATAAAGCGATTAAGCGGCGCGATAGCAATTTATTGTTAATGTGGTAAACTGATATAAATCACGATTCAGCACCTAATATAATCTATTATAATTAAGGGGCCACATATGACAAATTCGGTAGGTACCTATATGTATAGTGTACCGCGATCTGGATTTCAATAACCATAACACTTATCTGTGCGTCTGTTCTTTGAATAGTGTATTTAAACTTGATCATAGTTCATATTAGAAACAAAATCCTCGATAGTATTATTTTTCAAACTTGACGCCTTTTTCGCATCTTTTTTGTGGCATCTTTGAAATCCTACGATCTTTAACGATGATTTTTGATTCAATAATTGAGTAGGTACCTTTTTATAACCATTTTTGTTATAAATGTTGTGGTATCAAAGTAAATAGCATTATTTGAATTTGACGCTCCCATCATCAAGGCAAACTATATCCATCTCACGTTCTTTACGCGGAAGCACATAAAGCCATCCATTTTCATTCTTTTGTGGGCGTGGCAGCATATGTGGCCTCTTAATGAAAAAAGCCGGTCAAGATCGAGTCGGACTCGCGCACCGAGGGTTCCGTACAAACTTATAAGAATGTAAAATTGTATTGAGGGACAAACTTGACTTTGCCGTTGAAAAACCGTTGTCTCCATACATCGATATATATGGTAGCGATTAGTTTACCAACTGGAAATATTTGCAATCGCTAAAAAAATAATTGTGATAGAGCAACATATTAAGGACTTTCAGATTTTTTCCGTTACTCGTCCTTCCTTTTCGCAAAATTTTAGGATTCTAGGTTTATAGGAGCCTATAAATTTTGATTGTCTCGAGTGTCGAAATATAGGTTTTTTGAGGCATAAACGATCGTACATTTTTTAACGTTCATTTTAGAAGTTTGATTTTTTCACAGCTTTAAGGGACTGTAGACCTACATATATTGGTTTTTTCAACTCGATACCTCCACGCGTTCCTGAGATAAAGGCACAGACAGACGGACGGACGGACAGCAAAGTGGTCCTATAAGGGTTCCGTTTTTCCTTTTGAAGTATCGAACCCTAAAAAAAGGGTTAATGGCACGATTATAAATCAGGATCGGACAGACATGTTTGGAACTCCCGCGCTCGTCGAGCGACACAGCTCAAATCTTACGTTAGCGAGAACACGTTCGCGGGCAGAGTCGGGAACTCGCGAGTCTATATTAACGAAAACACAGAGACGCGGGTCGATAGTGTCGATATTTAAATGTTACGTTACGACTTAATATAATTGATAATCCAAGTTTTTCATGGTTTATTTCCAGATCTGCTGCTAACTCCCCTATCAAGAACGAGCCGAAGATCACCCTGCCGTCCGGCAAGCTCGACAACGTGTGGGCTGCCATGAACGTGTCTCAATCTCACTAGATGATACTATAATTATATCTCACTACATGTTGATTTCTTTTTTATATTTGTGTTGTGTTTTCTTTTCCAAAATCCCTGAAATTAAATGTACGCTTAAAGGGCGAGCCTCACCTGCTGCGTGCGTGTGACACGCACGTGCGCTTTCATTTTCTAATGCGTTGTATAGTATGAATTCTCATACAATTGTGTTAACTATAAAACGCAGTAGAACCCGAACGTGCACGGCGTGTCACGCGCACGCAGCCGGTGTGGTCGGCCTTAATGGGGTACTAAGCTTTGACTCATTTCCTAGCATTTCATTCTTCTGTACTTAACTGAAAAAATATGGCAAGGCAGCTAATTCTAACTCGAATTGCTGTACTTTTAAACAAAGGTACCTAAGTTTAACTACTAGGCTTTTCGCATGGGGCGGACTTCAGACCACTTTCACACTAATTATAATGAAAGAAATAAATATACATTAAATAAATATATATTATTAATATGTATTAATCCAGCTAAGTTGTGTACTTAGTGCCTACTTAGTGCAACTACAAATTCCTCATGTTTTACGATTTTTACAAAATAAATGCATCTCAAACAAAACGTAGCTTTTATTTTAAACAATCCGTTGCCACAAATGGAAGAAAAACATTTATTGTCCGTGTGGTTGCCGGGTTAGAATAGTGCCACTCCATGTCTTCCCGTGGATGTCGTAAGAGGCGACTATGGGAATAAGGGCTTGTAGTACTTTTAGGCGATGGGCTTGCAACCTGTCACTAATACTCCGTTAAACATCTTAGCCCACCTGTGCAAAATGTGGTTACAGAATTATCAACGGGTCTTTTTGGAGTTGTTGGTATTTCTGTAGCTCTGCCTACCCCACTCTGGGAATGAAGGCGTGATGTTATGTATGTATGTATATATGTAGGTATAAATAATCAGCATAATGGATTTTAAATAATTTATTGTTATATCACAGAAAATATTTATACACTATGTTACATCTACAATTGTACTAGTACAAAAAGTTTTTTTTTAACAAGTTTTTAATAAAATTATTACACTTACCTCGGTATTCTATTACACTTTGTCTAAAACCATATCGTTAACGTTAGCAGCATTTATTGCTTTGACAGAAATATGTTTTCAAAAACACGATGGGTTAACAAAAACTGGAATAAAGTGCCCAGAATAACGGCTGGTTTGACCGGTATTACCAATTGTAATTTAACATGCTTCAGACTCCTCCAGGATCTCAAACAACTCACTGGCAGATGGGCAGTACGAAAATTCGCTTACTTTTAAAGTTCGAGGCTACGTCAGCTCCATTTTTTTCACACGATTTAGTCATGATTGATGATTAAAAGTGATGGGTCATCTTAAATTTCGAATTTAGTGTTTCATGGAACCCATTCCCCACCTTAGGCGCAAAGCTTACACCTAGATCGGTAAAATTTACTTGAATTGCGCCTTTACAATGGATTGGGTTTCGTGCCAATGAGTACGAATTATGCAAATCGCATAATGCCTATCGTATTATACGATTTGCATAATTCGTATTCATTCAAAGAGAAGCAGGCACATTCAACCTACGTAAATGTTGTTAGAAAGAGTGCCTTCAGTACTTTTACATTTTGTGCTACTTTTCTTACAGACTGTGGCCTTCTTGATAAAATAGAGGCCTGATACAAAAATATAAAAATACAGGCTCTACACACAGATTAGATAAAATTTAGGGGTTAGGCTCGTAAAACACACTTTCCCGAAATGTTCACATTCGGCAAAGGTGCACTTTCCGCCAAATGTACACTCCCAAAATGTCCACTTTTCCAAAACGCACGCTTTTCCGAAATAAGCAGTTTTTCAAATAGTGCACTTTACCAAAACGCACGCTTTCCCGAAATGTACCTACACTGTCCCATTTTCTCATATATAGTAAGAAGTATCCAAAGTAGCCAAATATTTTAACATAACGTTTATAGTTGTCCGTCCGTCCGTCCGTCCGTCTGTGGGTCCGCCTGTTTGCATTTGCACTATTTCATAGAAACCCTTAGTAATATAAAACATGGACACCCCTACGAAAGCGCACATTCTGGGAAACTGCACCTATTGACAAAGTGTACATATCGGGAAGTGCACTTTTAGAGAAAGTGTATCTTCCGAGAAAATGACCCTTCTAAAGAAGTGCACCTTTAGAGAAAGTGCATATTTCGGGAAAGTGTGTTTTACGAGCCTAACCCAAATTTAGGTACCCAAAGGGCCAAAGTATGTATTAAATAAACAAATTGAAACACAAAATAATTAAAAAACCAGGCAAGATCATGTCGGACCATGCTCAGTGTAGGGTTCCGAAGCCTCTGTTACTACAAACAAAAAACTATTTAAAATTATTAAGTCTTTACTTAGTTGGATAGTTTTCCTTTTAAGTTGGTTATTTGCTTATGTGTGCTTCCATTAAAATATTTTTCGGATTTATATTACCATAGTTTTGGCTGCGTGGGGGCACGTAACTCAAGAGAAAATTACACTTCTCGAGTTCAATGTGGTATCAGTCCTGGGCCACTATTCTACTGGGTGAAACCATATGCCTATGACATGTTATCGTATTGGTTTTAAATCATCACACAAATATCTGCTCTTACCGGGATTTGAACCCAGGACCGCTAGCTTCGAAAGCAGGGTCACAACAAGGCCAGCGTGCCGTTGTACTATACAGAATAGAGGCTCTATACATAGTATTAAATATGGATCCACTATGATTTTACAGCTAAAGAAATTCAAATTCAAGTAAAATAATTACCTAAATATAGTTTTTGAAACATTTCAGTGTTATTAAATTTGATAAAAACCCATTTTAAAAAGCCTAGTCAATCTTAATGGAGAAACTTGCTCCGCACGAACAGCCCAAGTCAGCGTTTGGATTTAAAACCACTCTAAAGGCAGATTTTATTAGTTCCGTGTGATAATCAATTGTAGAACCCTTGATATATTCTAGAGATGTTTCATCTACTACTACCTTAACACCGTCTCGTTCAAAGATTCTGAAACAACATAAGAAGTTAGATCGTAAATCATACATAGATGGACCATACAACAATAATAATGTAATAAATAGGAGAAAGCTCATTAAAAATAAATATCTTTTAGAGAAACAGTGCACACTGGTGTGCAATTGCAAAAAGAAGAGAACAGGTATCTATACTAAAACTAGAAGTTTATAAAGAAGTGCTTTGAGATTGGATAAGAAAATAAATTTGATTGCGTACATACAATTTTATGACTTCAAATGAAGGCTGTCCTCCTTATTCAAAACCATACAATAAACCTATTTCAATTAAAGTATGATTTGTCACTTCCTCTCAAATTAAAATTTGTCAATTGGAGCAGATGCATTGTTTGCATGGTGTGTTACACAGGGCAATATTGGACACAAATTGTTATGTGCACCCCGTGCACACAGAGCACTTGATGGGTTAAGCATACTTTAGATTTTATTGTTTGTTTATGAATAAGGGGGCAAAGTCTATGCGTCGATGAAACTGCAATACTGCGCAACCAAGAATAAAGATGCTAATGCAGCATATCTAACTAAATGTTTCAAATTTAAGTTCGGGTAAGTCCAACATCAATAAACACAAAGTAAAATTTGCCACATGACAATTGCGGCATTAGCAAGCAGCATTAGCTAGCAGTTTCATTGATGTATGACTGTTTTCTGAAGTTTTCCAAACCAAATTTAAAGTAAAAAAATATACAAACTAGTTGACACATACACTGTTCCTAGAAATGTTGATATTTCAGTCTGTCTAGGGTCAATACTATATACATATATTACCAACATGAATATATTGTAAAAATTATGATGATAAATATCAAATTATTGTAATAAAAGATACAGTAACAAACAAGTACATACATGGTGTATGTTTAACTTTTTTTATACACTAAAGTGCACTACTGCGGAAACATTTGTGCATTTTGAATTGATAACTTGTTTTGTCTCATTCTAAATAATCAGTCTATGAAAAATTATATCGTGTTTCATCATATTAATGTTTGTGAAATATATCTGCAAAAAAAAAGTACTGAAAAAAGAGAATTGCATGGATTTTTTTCAAACCTGTCATCATTTTGCATCTTTGTGTCCAAATCAAATTTATACTGGAATCCAGAACAGCCCCCGCTCTCCACACACAGCCTCAGAAAGCTCTTATTGTCGTCACACAACTGCTTTAATTTCTGAGCACAGCTCTCACTGATTACGATACCGTCTTGAGGCGCAGGGGATGTTTCTATGCTGCGCAAAGAATACAATACATTGCTATTTCCCCGAAAAGCCAAGAAAACAGGTTTCATTCTTCGAATCATCTTAAAAATGTTTTTTATTATTTTGTTGATTACAGCAGGATTTTTATTTGCAATAGAATAGGATAGGTGTCCGAAATCCAAATATATTATTTGACATAAGTAAGGTCTGACAATTCTGACAGTTGACACATATCATATTGACGTTTGTGTATGATAGATTAGAGTCGGTCTGTTCGACTCACAGATTATACGGTTTGGCTATTGAATTATAAATTTGTGAGGGTGGTTTTGCTCTAAATTCCCTGTCTCTCTTGCTATATCTAGATTCCAAGGACCTTTTACTCGAACTTAAAATAATGTATAAAATCCTTCCTTGATTCATAATCATGAGGGATTAACCGATTAATATTCAGAGACATTTTAGAGACAATTCGTTCCTTTTTCAAACTAAAGTATGTTATATCGTCAGGAACGAGTCTTCTTATAACTAACTGACTCTGAGACGGATTGAAGCTACTTCCCAATAGGACCACTCCATAGATTAGACTGGTTCATTATGATTGAAATGGCTCCTACTGGATATTTAGTATAGGCTATCCAGTTCATACACTACAAGATAAATAAATAAATATCAGGGGAGAATCTCACACAAATCGACCTAGTCCCATTATTTTGTCCCAAACTAAACTCTTGTAGGTCGTTAGGTACAATCTACTGTGGACACTAGACAACGATAAACTTACCTACTTATATGTATTTCAAGAGAATAGCCAATATGGAACATCATTTTATTTAAGTCATAAGTATGTATTTTAATTCAATGATATTGGCTTAAACCTAGGGCTCAAACATGGTAATTTCTGAAATAAATGCATTATTAGGGTTCCGGAGCCGAATGGCAAAAACGGAACCCTTATAATTTCGTCATGTCCGTCTGTCCGTCCGTCCGTCCGTCTGTCCGTCTGTATGTCACAGCCATTTTACTCAGAGCGTATTGGCACTATATAAATGAAATTTGGAGGATAGAAATATTCTATGAACCGCTATACAATGATGTAGTAAAATTGAAAAACTACGCTGTGTAGTTTTTGAGATTTAATAAAATTAAAAAATTAAAAAATTTCAACCATGAACGTTCATCCCAGCTTCGGAACCCTTCACTGTTCGTGGTCCGACATGCACTTGGCCGGTTTTTTTTTAATAAGGTCTGTATATGTTAAACATTGAACAAAAGCTGTGACATCATTCCTGTCGTCTATTTTGTATACCTATCTATAGTGTCTTGCAGGAGATCTGGGGGGCGATTTTTGAAGCACAAAGACCAAAAATGACTAACTGTAAAATCAATTTGTGCAGCGATTTTATGTACGAGCGGGCCCACCTTTTGGATTTGATATCACAACGCCTTTATCATATAAAATCCAAAAGGTGGGCCCGCTCGTAGATTAAATTGCTGCTCAAATTGATTTTAAATTTAGTCTTTTTTCGACGGTGTGCGTCAAAAATTGCCCCCTGAACTACCTATGACTTTTTAAAGCTGCATGTACCTATCTTAACAAAAACCAACACGACCTTTACTTCGCTTATACAGCTACCCTTCTCTATCATATCTAGCACTTTCAAGAGAGCGTAAGAAAAAAAAATGCATGTTCCCTATCACATACATAAATACAGAATAGACTCAGGAACCGATATTCGCGCTCATCCCACAAATATCTGCCCTAACCGAGTCTTGAACTCAGGCTATAAGAGTTACATCTATTTAGGTAATCACAATCAAGGATATTCCGAATCAATTTTTTTAGCATGACACAAATGGTAAAAACGATACTCTTATAATTTCGTAATGTCCATTCGGTTTGGGCACATTTTGCGTACTGGATGGGACCTTTTTGAGAAAGGGACGTAATGCGAATGTGGTATTTTACACAAGGGGCGTTTGCAAAGAAGACGTTTTGCGAGTGGGACGTATTGCGAATGGGAAACTTTGAGAACGGGACATTTCGTGAAAGGGACCCCCTGCGAAAGGGACGTAATTTATGTGAAGGGACTTTTATAATTTATACAAAGGTCCTTTTGCGAAAGGGACAAAGGGACATTCTGTGTATGGAACATTTTGCGCCCAAACCGTCTGTCCGTATGTCTAAGCCATTTTGCTTAGAGACTAGGACGGGATAATGTACAATCGGCAAAATGGAACCGTGCGTGACCTATGATAAACTGCACAGTGACGTTGTAAATCAAATCGTATAATATATATATATATATATATCGTATCGTTTTTTTTACAACAATTTTCAAACAATTATATCACTCACTGTGACACAGTTGTATGGTGAGCCAGGGCTCCACTTTTTCTATTGTTTTTACCTAAGTAGTTGAAATTTGGTAGTTACTTTCAGTACTTAATGGAATTATAAATGTTTATTATTGTGTTTTTCGCCCAAACGTAGTTATAACCGAAGGGTCTTTTTTTCTTGGATTAGGTAGTGTGTTTTTATTAGGAAACGTCTTACAAAATAACATCGAGGATTAATTCCAGCTGTTTTATTTCATCAAATAGCTAGGTAAGTTAGTCTCCCCCTCGAAAATTCCAATGGCACAACAAACAAAATAAAAAAATGCTAGAAGTAGGTACAGTTGACTCCAAAGTAGTCGAAAGACTTGTAGGCATCTTTTTCACCTTATTGCATTGTAATAAGGGCTAAAAGTTGATACTTACGTCCCTTTGTACATTGAAAATGGATTCAACAAAAAAAAAATGAATAAGATAAGTCGAATAGTTTTTGAGATACAAAATAACCAGCATAATTTTATCTCTGATTTGGTACCTACAATCTCTTCAAGTCCTAGGGCCCTGTTTAGCTACAAGTTACAAATGACGGACGAACTCTCTTTCTAGCCAAAGGAGTTAGAAAGAGACTTCGCTTGTAATTTGTAGCTTTATCAAACATGGCCCAGGGGTCTTATTGTTAATATACATACATACATAATTATGTTAATTGCGTTTGTCCGTAGCATGGATTTCGGTACCTAGTGCAAGCCGTTTTTTTTTTTCGCAACAAGTTAGCTTACTGTTTATTTAATTACATATACACTTTGTTTATTTTTAGAGAAAACAATTGTATCATCTTAATCTCTTACGATCTGTGAGTTACTTAGGTAGATAGGTACTGGTAGTATTAGGTAAGTACTTCATTACATTTACTTGCAGTTGTTTTGTGCAATATAGTCCCATTTGATTGCGTTAACTATTACTATACCAATCAAAGAGCATTTCATAGATTGTTAAATGACAAGGTAAACCTTTTCAATATTCTTGACATTTTATCATTGGCTACCCGCGACTCTGTCCTACAAACTCGGAAACTAAAAACTACCATATATCATACCTTCATACCCAACCTACCAAAAATAAAATACCTACCAACTTATTTAATCTTTTCACGGCTAGTGAAACAGTACCTACCACGCAACTGCTTGAAAGTTCTTTAAGACGTTCTTTGTTTGTATATTTCTTTCTCACTCTCTCTCAAATGCTTTTACGGTTAAAATATTTATTTTACTCATAAGAATTACATAATTCGCTTACAGGGAAAATAATGTTTAACAGTGAGTAGGTATATTACTTAGGGTAGGGTTCAATCCGAAAGCAGAAATTATTCTACCCCCGTACCAGACCCGTAATGGTAAGTACTTTGTACATTACTTCTGCCAGAATAGTATTACTATTAAATTGCAAAAACAATCCTTATTAGGTACTTTAAGTAGGTAAGTAAGTAGGCAATGTAATGTGTAATTCGGTAGGTCATGAAATTTGAATAATCTTATTCCAACTAAACACTGTTTGCTGTTTTTAAAGCACACCTACATACTTAAAACACATAATACAATTAATTGATCTTATAATATTACAAATTTTAGAAGGATTTTACACTAGTCTAACCGGCATTTCCCGAACCCGAATGACTTTTTAAGTCCTCTTGTGCTGTAACTTGTTTTAAAACTGGTTAAATGTAAAAAAAACCGACGACCCTCAGCGGATTTTTTTTTGACCTTAGAGTTTTTAATTAGTTAGAACTCTTTTAGATTTGATTTGTACAATCTCTTTAATGAGTTGTTTTTTAGGTTACTCTCAAAATACACCTCTACGTTTACTATGGCATGATTTTTTAATAACAAACAAAAAAATACGGCTATGTGGCCAGGGATGCGTAAAGTGCCCGGGTTTAACCCAGGAGCTATCGTTTGCACGCCGCCCGGAAACCCTCAAAACTAGGACAGATCCGGGAAAACCCGGGACCAAGATAAGCACTTATCAAAATATATACCTACCTAATTAGGCAATTGCGCATTTTTTTTTCTTACTTTCCTAACTAGTTTAAGTAAAAACCCTTCAGAAAAATTCAAAACTCAAGGATCGTCATATTTAATAATTTGCAATAATTGGCAATATTTAAGTAATTAATATTAATTACTATTTATAATTACTTTATTACACCATTTGTCAATAAAAACAACGGTCACGAAGCGCACTGTGGGCTTTTGGTTTACATATTAACTAATTAAGGAAGCAATTAATATAAATAACATTACCTACCTATGTCAACATAACGACTAACGTTATTTTTTAATGATTTTCCAGATATTTAGAGTAATTTTCAGAATGCTATCTTAACTCGTCGGTAAAATAATTTCAATCGTCAATAAAAACACGAGGACATATTGTCACTTTTTTTTCACTAGTCATTATGAACTAATTAAGGAAATAATCAATATAATTAACATTACCTACTTGTGTATGTCAACATAACGACTAACGTTATTTTTTTATGATTTTTCTGATATCTAGAGTGATAATTAGACTGTTATCATAACACGCCGGTTAAATAAGTGTATTAAGCATCTTGCCTGTTTTATCAGTTTTTTGTAAGAAACTGTTCCATATACGATTGTCGATTATATTACCAGAATAAAACTATTTTTATTTATTACTCATTTTACCGGCAAGCATTCGTTGAGTAGCAACACTAGAATAGCTGTACTACGAGTTAGAGCGAGTACGGGTAATATCAAACAGACAGAGACAGGCTATAAGTGGGGTAAGCTGGCCAGCGATCCTCTGTATTGATACTTTCACGATCAAGCGTAATGTTTATGAATTTATTTGTTAGTGGTATAGGAATGAAAATCAGTCCTAAATATAACTTAAAATGTCCTTTCTTATCAGGTCTGCGCATTTATTTAATAAATAAGGGTGGATGTAAGAGATTTAATTTCAATTGTGCTTAAATTTGCGTATGAAACAGACAACATCCGTTAAAACATTAAAATTTTATAGGATTTGTATAGCCATCGTGTTAAAATTTCATCTTTAGATCATTATTTTTGATATTTTTGTAGACCAATTCTATGTTTCTATGGAGAGATTCGTTGTTCAATAGATGGCCACCCCACTCTACTTTGCGCGGCAGCGGTCAGAAGGCGGAGCTTATCGGCAAACTCGCGTCGAGGCTCAACTCACTGTCAATTCGAGAGCTGCGACGAGTACGCTCGCGTCTATTACGTGGTGTGTTTACAGTGAAGTGGATTCTGTTGCGAGATTATCGAATGCCGTAAAGTGAAAGATAGTGTTGTTTGGTCAAGTGCAACCTATGTGTTCAAAGGATTTTCTATGGTGTAGTTAAAGTGATTCAAAATGTGTGAAGCACCGTGTTGTGCAAAATTGATTTTTGCCACGTAGTGACGCGAACGGGTGAATGATTCCTAATGTGGAGTTCGAAGCAAGATGGTTAGAGAGACTCGGCACCTGTGGGTTGGAAATTTACCCGATAACATTCGCGAGGATCGAATAAGGGAGCACTTCAAACGGTAATACATGTTTTTTATATCTTAATGCTGTTTACAGTTCGCTCACTGAGTCGGAGCTACTAGCCATACCCGTATCTGACCCCGTAGGGCTTCATGAACAAGAAAGGGTATTTGTTTACATTCCAGCAGCAGCTTCAACATTTGACGTAATCGCATGACTGCTTCTGATTTGAAGGAAACTGTCATAATTTGTTTTCTTTCGCATTTTAACGACACAATTTGAATATATTGAACGCTTCAATCCGAGCCTGGGTCTTAAAATCTATATTATATTTATTCGGTTTTATTGCCTCCACGGCATAATGAGCTATACCGGTCTTCTGTAAGCTGTGCTGTGAAGATCAAGCCTTGTAAATCTTTATCAGCAAAAGGTATCAACATCAACGGTCGCTTTTAACATGTTTTTAATTAAGTACACGTTTCTGTCAATAGATTTACTAAACCCTGAATTCGTTGGTTAGTCACGAACGATAGAATTTGAAATTTGTATTCAATAACATCCGCTCTGTTTACTGCTATTTGGTATCAAGGAAATCAACTTGTGTAAATTTCCACAGCGATCGAGTTGGTTGGGCTAGCTGTGTAACATTTCTACGAATGTTTATTTTATTCACAAGGAATGTTTATATACGATCGAGTCGTCGCGCCTTACTTTACCTGACTTCTAGGGATCCTTTTATGACTGTTTATGACACCTCATTTTGTAATAAAAATAGGTTAGGTAGTTACCTTACTTAATAGTACTTATTAAAGGAAATGCCAACGAATTACCACCACTCAGATTGTACTATAACTACTTCATTTAATAGCTGACGTAAAAATACTAGGTGCGTAGGTATCTACACAAATTAAGAATATAAACGTAAGTACATATTTACGCGGGCAGTTGCAATTCTTAAATAAAACGAAATAGCAAATGTTTCGGGTCAAATACGTACAAACCTACCTACCTACCTACCTATCAGGCCTTTGCCCACTGCACGCGATGCGATCAGAACGCATGCGCTATATCCAATAGGTGCTCGTATATTAAATATACGACATACCTACCTACTTTATGCAGTGGGAAGTACATTGTTTACGTGTAGGTATTATACCTCGCATACCTACCTATCTGGAGATAACGAAGGATCGGCGTGGATTCTGAATGCAGTTTTATTCACATTCCTGATAGGTACGTCAATGTTGCCATAGAAACTGTCGTGAAGAAAATGTGTACAGTAGACTGCAAAGAGATGTAGGTACCTATGTAGGTATCCACTTTTACACCTTATTGTATTGTAATAAGATCCAAAAGTAGAACCGTCTTTTTGTATTCGACTGTACCGGGTCTGCGAACGTGTTAAGTTGGGTACGAATTAGAGCCAGCTCGAGTTCGTACGCGCTCATGTACTGTGCGCGAGCAGCGGGCGAGCGGCGCGCGGCGAACCGCCGAGAGTAGGTATCTTGACCGTGCTCAAAAGCGCCTCAGTGTGCGTGCCTCGCGTAATTTGGACGTGTATGCGAGCGTGCCGCGAGCAGAACGACAGGTTCTAACTTGTCAGTGGGCGAGGCGCTTACAAGTTTCCTAAAGTTGCTGAGCCGTTCCACCACCGAGGCGATTTCTTCTTCTTTCGGCTGTCATTGCGTCCGACGACATTTTGAATATCGGCACTCGGCGAGAACGCTGCCTCACCCGCGCATGTTTATGTGCAACAATTTAGCTCGCGAGGAGCTCGCCGCGCGGGGCGAGCGTGCTTCAGGCTGAGCCGCTCAGATTCGTACCCAGCTTTAGGGCTTTTACACACTACACGCGAAGATTTATTCGAATATTCGAATATTCGAATTATTCGAACATTCGAATTGCAAGCCCTAGTTATGATTCATAGAGCAGTTCGTAGTCATCCTTATCTCATCCAGTGGTCCTAAGTACCTAAATGGTTTGAATCTAATATCAGGTTTGTTTGGCGTCAAGCTTTATGACACTTTTATTTTTCTGATTCTTCGAACCAACCATAAAATTTAAAGAAGGGTCTTGCCTTAAACGAAAAAATGAGACTAAGCGGAGACCGTACGGAGTGCTGTTACAATCAGTATATGGAAGGAACGCCGCCTCCTTGCCTTATCTTCTACTTGTCTGTGATTTACTTATACATTTCTTTTTGGAAGAATCTAATCCGTATAGACGCAATACCCTTTAAAAAACGTCAAACATTGACTCTTACTCTAAAACTTTAGCAAAAAGTATTGAAGCATCGTAAAGCAAAACGGCCAGAAAAGTCGTGGGTCGGTGACGTCGCTCGTTCTGTTCATCTTTAGAATCGTAATTGTAAAATGAGAAGAAGCGGCCGATGATTTCTGGCCAACTCGCGACAGTTCGTAGGAATCTTAAATTGTATATCTATCTAATTCTGTTTAGTTTATTCATAAACTGTGCCCCTTGCCTCATCCTCCCAGTAGATTAATAAGTTTTTTTTTTTAAGATTTAAGGCTCCCCATTCGCTACAATCGCCACTTAAGATATCTCAGAGAAAATGTAAGCCAAAGCACCTGTGGAGTTATATTCCCTGTGCATCGCAAGAAAAAAGTGGAGAATAGCGTCTTCAGTTTTACATCTGTTTTGTTGTCCTTGGGTGTCTCTAACCTGTTAAATTCTGTAAGGATATTGGCCTCGTGTAAACAATTTTTCACGACAGGCCAAGAAGGGCACTCTGAGCTGGCTGGTATTTTAGGGTGCCCCCGTCTATTTGACAAGCCAGTAAAACAGTGTCAAAAAGACGGAAGTGATGTCACTGTATCACTAGACTATCACGGTCAAGAGACGCTGTAATGTAACCTGTGGAACTCTGTATGGATATTGGCCTCGTGAATAATATTTCACGCCAGGCCAAGTCTTACAGCGAGTGCTGGCTTGTAGCCCGTCTATTTTACAAGCCAATGACCTCCTCAGTGTCAAAAAAATGGAAGTTATGTCACTGCATCACTAGACTATTACGGTCAAGAGACACTAACCTGTTAAACTCTATTAGAATATTCGTCTCGTGTAAACGATTTTTCACGCCAGGCCAAGGCTGGCAGTCGGAGCTGGCTTGAATTATAGTGTGCCCGTCTTTTTTTCAATCCAGTGTTGAAGACGTTTCCTCCGAACAGTGCCAAAGACGGAAGTGACGTCACTATGTCACTAGACTATTGCAGTCCAGAGACACTAACCTGTTATCCTCTTATGGATTTTGGCCCCGTGTAAACAAATTTTCACGCCAGGCCAAGGTCTTTTTTTCATGACTGAACTCCGCCCGCGGCAGCTTTGAGGACGTGTCCTCCAAACAGTGTCAAAAAGACTAAACTATTGCGGTTAAGAGACACTTATCCTGTTAAACTCTGTAAGGATATTGGCCTCGAGTAAACACTTTTCCACGTCAAGCCAAGGCTGGCACTTGGAGCTGGCTTGCATTATAAAGACCCCATCTTATTTTCAAAACGTGTCTTCCAAACGATATCAAAAAGACTAGTGATGTCACTGCATCATTAGACTATTAACGGTCAAGAGACACTGTAATGTAACTTGTTGAACTCTGTGAGGATATTAGCCTCGTGTAAACAACTTTTCACGCCAGGCAAAGGCTGGCAACCAGTACGCATTTGTACAGGGTTCACGTCTATTTGCCAAGCCAGTGACCTCCGCTCGCGCCAGCGTTAAGGACAAGTAGACCCAGTGACTAGAGCATCTAAAATACTAGGGACGTGTACACAACCACAAGAAATATTCAGTAATTACTTGCCTCTAATATACAACACGGACCGGTTCAGTGCTGGCTAATCTCTAGACTACATCAGGGCACTGGCTTTGTACTAGAGCCACCGATACATTTGTTACACGCCTACACGCACGTGCATCCGTATTAAGCATCCGAAATCATATACTGGATACCCGTGCGGGCGGCAATTAAGGCTCAGGCACATCAAACGCGTGTCGTGAGCGTCGCGGCGACGCGTGGCGTCAGCGACGCGGCAGCCGGCACACTGCAGGCCGGCGGCAGCTTCAACGCGTGCACGCGTTGCTCATGCTTCGCGGCTGCGTTTGGTGTGACGGGTAGCGCGTCGCGCGCGCGCGGGCGGCCGCCCGTTGCCATCAAGATATCGAACAATTCGGAAGAATCTCAAGTTTTTTATTGGTTTTAGTTCTGTTTAAAAAAAAAAATTGGGTACATTATATTAATACCAGACGGGAACAATACGGGTTATACCACCGTCTATGTAGGGCGCTGCAAAGCCACGTAGATCTCTTTCAGTATTTTAGAATATCGGGGAATAGTTTTGTGTCATTTTTCATTATTGCGCCTTGCAATAATTAAATATGACACAAACTTCAGATCCTCGATAACATCAAGGGAGAGGCTAGCGATTTGTTTGTAAGTGTAAATAAATTTTAAGAAATTGTAGTTCCGGATAGATATTTTAGTTATTTTCGGGGTTTAATACAACAAAAATAAATAAGTCATGTTATAAAATCTCTGTTTAGTCACTTAGGTCTTGGGAACGTGTATATATTAATGCCCTTGACTGTACCGCAATGTTTACAGTAGTTCTATTTTGAACATAATCCGCGTTTCCTAAATGTTCGATTCGCCAGTGTAACATTTGGAAAGAAATTCTCCAAACAGATTATCGAACTACAAATAGGACTATATGGAATAAAGTAACAAAACCTTCATTTACCTACTTTTAATACAGCACAGCGCTCGTGTCTTTAGAAGTACTAATGAAAGATCGCCAAATGTACTCGTAGCTTTAGAAGTCGAAGATTTTTTGTTGTTGTTGTATTTAAGTAATAATTTATTTTTAATTAAATTAGCGGGCAATAATCTCCCACAATCGCAACGTATAAGTTGTATTTCTGTAATACTTATTTTGAACATCGAATAAACACTTATTTTTTCAAACAAAATCATTTATTTTCTCGTTTAAATCCATCACGCATTTGTAAAAAAATACAACCACTAGCGCTCGCCTTGACGCCGTACTGACGCGTCGCTGCGGCGTCGCGCACGCTACGCCCCACTGTGACGCTAAGCATGGCGGCCATATTTAATACAACTTCGAATACACGCGCGCGCCACGCTGCTGCTTCGCGCGCGCCGCGCGCCGCGCTGCTCGTGTTGTGCGCGGCGACAGCGACGCGTAGCAGTTTGAACGCGTGCACGCGTTACTTTTCGATGTGCCGGGTTAAATTAATTTGTCGTAATACAACTTGCGCGTGCACGCGTCGCTTCGCGTTTGGTTTGCCGGAGCCTTACTCGCGGGTATTACCCGTCCGTGACGGTTTGGGGTAGGCACGGGCGGTTGTTATTAAAGGCAACTATTGTATATCAAAAGCTCTTATAAACTGCGGTCTGGCTCAGCGCTACCTGTAAAGTTGTCCACACACAGAGGGTAGGTATATTGCCGTATGTACACTGCACTCTGTAACGGCAACACGCCTGCCTCCGCGCCGCCTCCGTCCGATGTGTGTGGAGAGCTTTAAGGATGTGTGATGACATCGATACTAGACGCGGCATCAAGTATAGCCGTGTTCGTACACGCCGTCATCACTATCACTACATAGTATAAAACAAAGTCGCTTTTTCTGTCCCTATGTCCATATGTATGCTTAAATCTTTAAAACTACGCAACGGATTTTGATGCGTTTTTTTTTAATAGATAGAGTGATTGAAGAGGAAGGTTTATATGTATAATACTTTAATCCGGAGCGAAGCGAGGGCGGGTCGCTAGTGTTTATATAATAAAACCTTATACTATCGCTCTGTCGCGACGACATGGGGACACGACCGCGAACCTTGTGTTTTTACCTCTAAACCCTATTTAGTCACCCGAGCAAAGAAAGAATGGCTATAGACGCTATAGTTACTGTCATTATGGTATTTTAGTCTAGAGTTCACTTAATACTCCGACGAGAAAATAAATCTAAGATTGGAAGAATACTTTCAATACAGTCAAAAAAACTATTGACAGTGCTATCTGTTTTACTCTCTACCTTACCTATCACATAAACGCAGAGAGGCAACCACACAGTTGGAACATAGACAACTTTCCAAAATTGAGACCGACGCGGGCGGTGCACCACAAACAGCCAGTTACCTACTTGGTGCTTAAGTTGTCGGAGAGGGCGCTGGAGGAGGCAGGTTGGTTCGACATGAGTAACATGCATGACCAACCACCGCCCTCTGACGACATGAGCAAAATGTAGCTGGCAGTTTGGGGCTTTTTAGAAGACCAAACGTTTCAGTTTAATCCGCCAGGTCAGCCTGACAATCTACGGCTTTCATGAAGCTAGAACAGAGACTTGTTTGTTTCAAAAGTAAAGGATTTTAGAATGGGCTTAGACTTCGGCAATAAAGGGCGGATTAAACTGAACTGATTATTTCACATTCCATTGATTGACGAGGTGCGACGTCTTTTTAAGCAAAAACTTCAAAGTCGAATGTAAGGAAAGAAAAGAGTGTCGTACAAACAAATTCGAATATAACTACCGTTACACATCCGTTGGCTTTTTTGGATCTTTTTCTTGTGATTATAAATGGATGGAGACCCGTTTCGTCACAAAAAAAAACATTATTCGGTTGCAAGATGGCAGCGTATAAGGCAATTCAATGCAAATTCAATGATTGAACTCACTATTTATCGTAGCAGGGAATATTTTTAAGTGTAAGCCTCATTAGTTTCCTTAAAACAAAGACCCAATCAATGTGCAGTTTATCATTCATTGAGCGGGCATGATTAAATAACGTCACGACCATAATTTTACTTTGCACCGCGCTGTCTTCGCTCTCAGTGCGTTTGCGGCTTTACAAATACTTGGCCTGAGCCTCTCGCCGCGCGATCATGCTCCTTTCTCTGCACTGTAGCATTCTCCCGATTATTCGCCTCGACGCCGCACTGCCTTCAGTGCAGGGATCAATACCGGTATTAATTAAAATTGAAATATCTTCCTGAATTTGCATTATTTCCTTGATATTTTCGACTGTAAATTAGGTAATATTCTATTATATAAATTATTTGAAAAGCAAAAATATTTAACAATAAGCGAGATACCGAAATTGAATACCGGTATTTTTGTATGAAAATAATACCGGTATACGATCCCTGCTTCAGTGTGCATTTCGACTCTCGACATGGCTGTACACGTATTCCGTACTAACTAGGTACTTAAAACAAAAGATTTTTCTCGTTTATTATTCAAAACTTTTTCATTCGTGTATTCGAACTAGGTAGGTGTATATATTCATTTATTAAGAGCCGATACTCCTATCAGCTTGCTTTGATAGATATAAACAGAGATATCTGCTCATATCATACCTACGTACCTACTTTTGATATAGTTTATTTTTCATATGATTATTTGTGGCGTAGGTAGGTACGTAAGATAAGGAAAAGCCATGTCACTCAGGCATGGTACGTGTTAGGAATGAGCTTGCTTTAAGACACAATTACACGATATCTTGTAATTGTTACTTGTGTAGTCGCAGCGCGTTATTGCACGAATGTAATAGGACGTCTCGTCTGTATGAGTCTATATACAACGGCTAGCATGCAATATGTCGGAATAATGTTCCGTTTGAATGGCGAAGTCGGCCTACCACCTAGTGGCAAGCTGGCAACCTCAAGCTAACGCCCCACCACTGTTTTGCAATGTCGCGCTCCAAAAGCAGCATGGGCGCGCGGGCGGGGAGCGCTAGGTCGTCGAACTCGCCTCGAGCAAAAATAATACTGACTAGAAACCGTCGCTTAATTCTGATCTAAACATTCTAAACTCTTTCACGTCTACGAGAACATCGAGCGGTGTCGGCCTCGTGAAACAACTCGGTTTCACGGTCAGGTTTAATATTATTACTTACGAGAAAGGGCAATTAGGTTGATACCTACCTTATTGGTGCGTTATTTTATGAGTCCATGCGTCAAGTGAACTGTATGTGTCTGTATGACGTTAGTCATTTATAAACAGGTTCCGTGCCACCAAATATAAAAGCTAGAAATAAAAAGAGATAGTTACCAATACCATACCAACGTGACCCCGTCATACCGCCTGCATCTATATTCTTATTGGTTCAAACTTATTGGTTCGTACGTTATAAAAAGACGTAAACGTTGCCGCAAGGTTAATATATTTTTTTTTTTAATCAGAAGTCACAGAAACAAGTGTAATAGGTACCTACGTATTTTTGTAAGCTGTCACAGAGATCACTGGACTTACCCATCGTACCTACCCTATCTAGCTATGTTTGTCCCACCGCTGAGTAAAAGCTTCCTTCAGGCCTCTCCACTGTTCCCTATCCTGTGACTCCTGAGCCCAGTCTTTACAGAACTGGTCTAGTTCGTCCGGCCATCTTCTCTTGGTCCGGCCTCTTCTTCATTTATGGCTTAGTTTCCACTGGGTGAAAATTTGGGCCAAAAGCTCAGTTAACACATCAGTTATAAAAAAATACCAACCAGCAACATAAAGCAAACCACAAGATTAGAGCGAACGAAAACAGAATGACTAACCTCCTAAAACCAAAAGATTTTGTAATTACTGACGGTTACGGTTGATTGGTATTTTTGTTTAATTATTAGGTACCTATAAGGAATAAACGACTAACACTCGTATATTAGGTTATACTTAATATAAGTTATAATATAACCCAACATACGATTATTAGTCGTTTGATAACATTTTTTTTCCCGAGGTTTTATAGAAAACAATGATACCATTATCCCATAATCATAAAGTCATTTATTAGGCCGCTATTAGGTAAGGCACATGCAAGAAATTGCTGCGAGAAATGTCCGACAGTGCCTAGTGGCAGTTTCCACTTGCACGTTTCTTGCGAGTTACTAGGTATACCTACACTGCCCTCCTAAGCAAAAATGCAGTATCTCAAATTCATTTACCAATGCAAATTCAATCCTATCCTGATATTAATAAGGTTGTATTTCCTACAGAAGCTTGGTCTGAGATACTGCGATTTGTGTTAGCAGGGCAGTACAGCACTGTTTCATATTTCTCGCAGAAGTTTTCTTGCAGGTGGAAAAAAGGCCTCTGTGTACTGAACTCCCTATTTAGCTTTTTGGATGGCCTTGAGCCTTATGAGGCTCGAAGAGGGCGACCACGTCTTGAAGCTATAGGTATTTGCGCTCTGGTAACGCATACCTACCGCGTTTGAACAGTTGTTAGTTGTTACAGACGTGCTAGCCATTTGGTCAACAAACGAATTCCAACCAAACGTAAACAAATAGGACTTAAAATAACTGCATTATAATTGGTACGCCAGTTAAAACATTCGGTGTAGGTACTTACGTCATCAACATACGTAAGTTTTGCGATGCACCTAACTAGGATTCTGGATTATAGGACTGTTTGAGACCAGTCGGGCTTTAAAACGCCGAGCTATTGCCCAAAAAAATTATGTTTGTTAGTAAAAAATATAAAGGTTGGTTGCAAGTGGGAAGGTATTCGTAATGGTTCCCCCCCTGATTTGGCATAAATTTGTAAGTTATAATTCTTTGTGGCATAATCTATATATAGCCATAATTGGCTTGGCGCATAAACTGTTGTCGCAGAATCTACATTCGCATACCTAGTTTGATTTGGCAGAATTACGATTGTCCGAAAATTATTGGCCATATTTTTCATGCTCCGAATCATGTTTACGCATAAATATAATGTGCATAAAATTGTTTGGCTAAATACTTTAGTTGCAGATATCGCACAGCTAGATCAAAACAGTATCAACTAAAAAAACTGTTAGATTTGTTTCAAGTCCAAACACATTGGTATTAAAGTTGATTTAAAAATACAGCTGTATTTTGAGTTGATGCTGTTTTGATCTAGCAGTGCGATATATGTTTTGTCATAACATTTTGCTATGTAATTTGGTTCAGTGTATGTATAATGTGTGTAAAATAAAACCTTGTTATTCACAATGTTATATCTACTTTTATTAGTGTTCACTCCTACCTAACCGATGTTTCTGTAGCAGATAGTTTTTGCTACTAAAAGTCGACGGGTCTCCGCGTCGCGGGGCACCTTTTTCTCGGAGGTTTGCCCTTCGGGCGTAGGTATATAAATAACTAACGAACCTAACCTACCTCTGTTTTTCACTAAGAGGAAAATATAATGAATATAGATAATAGGTAAGTGCATCAATATCAATGTAGACTAGACAAAGTCCCAGATAAGAAAAAAAACCTGGTAGCAGTAGTTTGTAAGTATGCCAAGTTAGTTTCGGACAATCGATAATATGCCAAATAAAATTATGCTAAACAGAATTATGCGCAAAAATAATCGGTCATACCTACTAGATACTAATAGATACTACCAGATATTACAATTAAGGTTTCTGCTACAAGCATTCACGAAAACCGATTATGTCAAGTCTGTTATGCTAAAGCAGTTTCGGTCAATGTTTTTTATGCCAGATCCATCGTAGGTAATAAACAATAGACAAATTTCTTTACACGCTAGGTATAGTTAATGCGGGCAGTGCGTGGTCCGCCCGCTCAATCTTTTTTCCGTTTCGATATGTTTTTAGATGGCTGTGCCCGTGTAAAAGCCTCGAAAGTTAATAAAGTTTTAACTTTGGTCCTGTGAGTGTGCTAATTGAATTTTGCGTAGGTAGGTTGGGAAAGCGAGCCTAACTGAAACCCCTCATCGCCTGTCGTTACGTTACGTCTCGTAATATCTGCGCCTTTATTACCTACGTACAGGTCGTTTGTAACGACTACATAAAACAAAAATAGATGTAAAGTAGGTATCGATCTTGAATTGAGTTAAACATTTCAAAATACCTACCAGATTTCCGACATAGGTACATCCTGGAATCGTTAGTTTATTAATTTTACTTAATAGGTAGGTACCTATTTTGAATCTGGTGTTTTAAGAATTGGGTAGGTATTTTTAAATCCTGCCTAGGTGTTTTGGATTCAAGGTATCTAACTTCGATGCACCAGCATACGTGTAGAGTTTGCCGATAAGTTCGTTTGCTTTACTGCTCTAGGGAAGAATTGCGTCATAAACTCATGACTTGTGTAAGTGTTGTGTTGAATTAATACCAACCTATCACACACACTAAAACAAGCCTAGATAGCAGCAGCGCTGCTCTATAACGACACAATTGACAACACCGTTATTTTAATCGATAAAATAGATGACGACGAAAGAGGCAGTTTCCAACCATTCTTTATTGTTACATTGCAATGTCGATAGGTAGGTACATTCCTAGTTTGAGTTTTTGCTCTAGGGATAAGTTGGTAAGTACTTGTCGTTTTCGTTTTTCTTTTAACTGCCTGAGAAGGAGAACGCTAAATTTAACTTTATTCACAAATATATGTCTGTACTGCCTACTTGTCGCAATGCGTAAACCAAATTTTAAAGTAGGTAGATACCATTGGTACAGAGTTACAGGATATTCGTAATTTCTAAAGAATAAGTGTTATTTTAACCGAAAAGGTAATAATAGCAATTGAACAAGCGAAACCTTGGTTGAGTGGCGGCTGTGTCGGCCGAACGCCCGTCCCGTTCAACTGCCTTCTATGCCGGCCCAGCCAGTCAACCGATAATCAACTCGCTCACAAACAAACGCGCGCCAGCTATCGCGTTGGCCGCTGTAGCGCTACGCTCGCTGTACGTGTAGTTGTGTGGCGCCCGGCGAGAGCTGGCAACGTCGCTTCGCTCATGGCTGTACGTTCATACCTACCTACGTGTTTTTGTTCGAGGAATCCGTACGTAATCTTGATGTTATTACTGAGCGGCCGATGTTTCATCAACGACGTCGTCTTTATTCTTTAAACAATAGATACCTACCTAGTTCAAGTACATTGTAATAATATTCAATTCAATGCTGTCTAAGTCTTTAAAATTTGGTATCGGTAGGCCTATTTAACTAGGTAGAGAAACAGAGATGGTTCGCGAAGCGTGAACATTTCTTGCGTGTTAATCGATTTTTAGAACATTACATCACATTAAAAAACCTGTTTGATAAGTTTTAAATAACTAGTCTGTAGTAATGTCTTGTCTTGTTTGCTTGAATCGAAGTATTGCGTCAGAATTAACGACGCAGCAGTCATTTGTATAACAAATCGACTTAAATATTGGTTTCTATTCATCGTACCACCCTGTGTTATATTAAACCAGAGGGTTGGATGGGGATGTATAGAATTAATTCTATTATTCCCTGCTATGAGATGAGGTATGATTCATAGTTAAGAAGTAAAAAGATACCTAATGCCGGATGTGTTGCTATTTACTAAAATTATTGACGTTATGGTGTTGGTTTTTTACCAGGTAGAGGCGTTTTCTTAAATATATTTAACGAATCCTTAAATGTAATCTAAATCTACTCGTTTTTACGCTGGCCAGATTCGATCAACCAACAACAATAAATAACACGGTTTATTCCTAGAGTAAGCCCGCATTTCCTCTTCTAAGGAATCTCTAAGAAAAACACGACAGTAACTCGCCAGTTTTAATCACTAGGCATTGTCAAACGGCAGTTGTACATTTTCGCAGCTATTTTGCAGGTGTTAGATGGTATTTACGGTATGTCAAAATAGTGAAGCGTTTAAGCATTAAATTGAACATTGATTTAGTTTAGTCGTATCGTATCTTACCCGTTTATAAGATAGCATAAGCAAAATTATTCCGTTGTATATACTAGCGACATGTCCCGGACTCCCGGCTTCGCACGGGTGAAATATCAGTAAAGTTTCCCTAGAGATTGTAGGTGTCATTATTAAATCCCCATCCATCCAGTAGTTTCTGAGATTAGCGCGAGCCTGCTTACAGACAAACGCGACGGGGGACTTTCATTATAAAAATGCAGCGTTGGTTGAAGGTTTAAAAAAGTGAGTCATGCCCTCGCCCCATCCGCTCCCCTTCTCTTGTATCTGTTTTGGAAAGACGCGTCCTCGGCCCGTCTTGCGCCATTCAACTGTTTTTTTTAATACCGTTAGTTTTTTACCCACTGC
Organism: Acleris holmiana; assembly: GCA_949316455.1. NCBI lineage: Eukaryota > Metazoa > Arthropoda > Insecta > Lepidoptera > Tortricidae > Acleris > Acleris holmiana. The sequence continues at coordinate 14,090,987 of OX438777.1, forward strand.
AATTTGACTTTCCAACCCATTTCATTGTATTTGCTTCCCCTAGCGATTGTCCGTAATTGTTTACCACAACTTCGGAACCAGGAAAATTACCTATTACGGTGACTGAGTAGCTATAGCTATGTCAGAATTTATTAAACGCTATACCTATTCAAATACCTACATGGGTGTGTAAAATCCACTAAATGACGTTCATTGTCGCTGAATAAGGGTCGATTGCCTTTTATCCTTCCGTAAATTAAAAGGAAAGTTGAATTTCCTCTCCTCTTAACACTTGAAGTTTGGAAACTACCAATTTCTTTTTGACACCATAGCATTCTATGATTGTATGCTAAAGCTTTACTTGACATGTTATGTAGCGAGCGACTTAGTCTTATTAGATATGCTCCTCTCGTCCGCTCGTTCGACCCAGAGTACTGTAGTACCTGCCTAGATACGAGTTAGCTACAAGTTTGCAAGTTGGTTGATAAATTTGATAATACACTCGGCGTCAAAAATATCGCCCCTCCTCGGATAATAATTACAACCGACTTTAAACCCTATTTGATCAAGGACAACAATATGATTGTTAGGTATCATTTGAAAGGTAATAAAGTGTTTTTTTATGAAAATTTAAAAAAAAAGGATTTTTCCTTGGGGTCAAAAATTAAAGGAAATGACATTGCGAACAGTTGAAAAATGTTTATTCAAGTTTAAATTTACAACAATAAATGGATAACAAAATTTTACAAAAAGTGCCTAAAATTAACTTAAAACCTAGTGTTACCCCCCCTTGCCCTTATCACTGCCTCTAAACGGTCTTTCATTGATCGCACCAACTTTACGATGTCCTCTTGTGGTATGTTGCCCCATTCTTCGATGACTGCATCCTGAAGATCTTGCAGGGTGGTAGGGGCGGCATCTCGTGACCGAACCCGTCGCTTCAGCTCGTCCCAAAGGTGTTCAATCGGGTTTAAGTCAGGACTCCTGGCTGGCCACGGCAAAACGGGAATCCCGACCTCCTCCAGATAATCCCGAACAATTAATGCAGTGTGGGAGCGAGCGTTGTCGTGCATTAATGTGAACCCAGAGCCGACGTAACCCGCATATGGCATCACATGCTCTTCCAGGATCTCGGTAATGTATCGGCGAGCATTCAGGGACCCTTGGCCGCGAGTGCCTCCAGTCCTGGAGACGTAGACAAGATCGGTTTTGCCGTCTATAGACATGCCCCCCCAGAACATGCAAGAGCCACCTCCGTAGCCCACTGTCTCTTCAATACAGGCTTGAGCAAATCGTTCGCCCGACCTTCTGTAGACTCTGGCCCGCCTGTCGTTGCAATAAAGACAGACTCTCGTCTCATCGGTAAAGAGAACCTGCCTCCATTGCTCAAACGTCCAATCGACGTGGTCGCGGGCAAATTGCAAGCGATCTCTGCGATGCTGTGCGGTCAACATTGGGCCTGTAGCAGCCCTGTGAGCCACGATATCCTTCTCCCGCAGTCTTCTTCTAACCGTAAAGATGCTAACTGATCTTGTCCGAGCTTCTCTGAGGCGTTGTTGCACCTCAACAGCACTAGCGAAGCGATTGCGTAGAGATGATGTCACGATGAAGCGATCATCTCTTTCGGATGTGCAGCGTCGCCGACCAGCCCCACGTCTTCTGATGTAGCCCCCAGTCTCCTGGAACCGCTGAAATACTCGGCGGACAGCATGACGGCTTAAATTGAGTTGCCGAGCGACATCACACTGCCGAACTCCTGCTTGCAGTAGTGCAACCACTTGAGCTGATTCAGTAGAGGTGGTCTCCATGTTCGAGGGTTGTTTTCTTGCTTGAGTTCCTTAGATGTGTTCTCTTCGACGTCTGGATAGTGAATGGTTGACATTTGACCTTGTACAGGCATTTTATACCCCTGGAAAAGGGCACAACTCGCGACCCTTCAAACGAGTATTTGTGCACTTTTTTTTCGAAACGCTCTGATTCACAAGCCATTACGCTTTGTTTAAATTAAACATTATTAATTTAAAACACAGTAAACGTGCTTTTAATTGATACTAATATTAATTATGTAACATAATTTCGCTAAGGTCTAGATTAGCTTGAATCTGATTTTCGCGGAGGGGCGATATTTTTGACGCCGAGTGTAGTTCATATTATGTGTCGTGGTTTACGTGAAGATTAGCGTCCTTAATTATTCGCCCACAAGAGGTTCTATATTGTTAGAGTTCAGTATAATAAATTGTAAGGATCAGGCAGCTTAAATATTAATTTTAAAACATAATGGAGGGGGCTAGCTTCATGTGTACCATCCCACGCAAGCAAACTTGCTTGCTTGCGTTAGAAACTTCTAACGATAGCGGTAGATGTTCGATAGTTCACGATAGTTTACACATAAATTGCATTTAAGACATTAGGATCTGAAAGGTTTTGATAGATATAAAAAGACTTTCTTAAAATAAATGTATTACATGTACCGTACATATTACTCAAATACATTCTAACTTTATTATCCCGTATAATCCAAAGTAGTATTTGTTCATCGTCAGTTCAATAGAGCAAGGTCGCTTCTCGCATCCTCTGGGCTGCAAGAACGCGAGGCATCCACATATTGGCAAACCCGGCTTTGTCATACTTGCCTCTGCGATCAATGCCACCTACCCGCCGCGGGTTAATGCGCGAGCTCCAATGCACCTTCATTTTCTATCATATAAATGGCGCATACTGTTTTCGTGTGGCTCGCCGTCGCGGACGGTCGCACTGCGTCGAAATTTACTTTAATAATAAGCGCGGGCCGCTCGGGATGTGTTTGCGTAGGTACCCCTGACACACAATTAAAGCGCTTTACACACAGCACAGCCGATCCGACCTCACAGTGCAATGAACGCATGCGTTCTTATTTCGTAGGTAGGTCCTAAAAGATCGGATCGGTAGCTGTGTAGAACGTTTGGAACGCATCTACCCTCTGCGTACTGTCGAACTGCTTAGTAGCTGTAAATTTTAGTACGTTGTCGCAGCTATTGATGTACAAAATCCGCTGATTCCGCGACAAGGTGCTAAACACTAATATGTACAGCTGCTTATGAATTCGACTGTACCAGCAGAAACAATTAAGAATAATAAATAAATTGAAGCTACAATTGCCTTGTTCGGGTCTATCCGCATCTGTAACCACCACCCCACACATTTTTTTAACATTTTGACTTCGTTCTTCAATAAGGGCAGCAGAAGTGTGCGGGTGGTAACAGATGAGAATAGCCCCTTGTTCGGTAGGTAGGTGCTGGGAACATTTTGACATTAGACAGTTGAACTTTGCCAAGCCGCGAAAAGGATAAGCTGATATTTTCGAAAATGGTGTTTGTGCACGATTTGAACATTTAGTAGTAACTATTTACTGTTCAGAATCTTTGTTCTGTAATAAAATCAAGGCACGACTGGTGACTTTCAATTCTTCGTAGGTATGCCACCGCTTACGTAGAATTGAAGGACTTTCTCAAATGGCGGGACGTCGTTAGCCTGCTCGTGCGATCATTTTCAAATATTTTATTCTCAATTTTCGTAATATGTATGTTATTGTACATGACTACCAAACACCCTGTAAACATATTCTAGTTTAGCCATAAATTCTGTTACAAGACAAAATACAGATTGTCTTTGTCAAACTAAATTTATTTACATATGTTCTATAATACACCGTTCCTTTGTACACATGCATGTGTACAAAGGAATTTATGACTATGATACCTATTTTATTTCAGAGTAAAACAAAAATCCTTTAGTACAATCGACCGATACTTAGGTGCCTTTCTTATCACTACATAGTATAAAACAAAGTCGCTTCCCGCTGTCTGTCCCTATGTATGCTTAAATCTTCAAAACTACGCAACGGATTTTGATGCGGTTTTTTTTAATAGATAGTGATTGAAGAGGAAGGTTTATATGTATAATACTTTAATCCGGAGCGAAGCGAGGGCGGGTCGCTAGTTCTACCTATAATAAAAATGCGACTAATAACCATTTGCTATTTATATCCGTTAAATTTATTTACTTTGATAATTAGGTGTATTAAAACTGCATAAAGCAAATATTTTATTTATCAACAACCTATAATGTACCATTACCCCCTTTCTTCCACGTACTTGCCCTGTCTTGGGCAATTTCCCGCCAGTCTTGAAGGCATCAAGCTTATTTCGCTAACTTCGTCTTGGTCTCCCTGCTGTGACGCCGTATTCTATTGCTGGGGACCCATTTGGTATACACTTTAGCCAACAATTCCTCCGGCATGCGACAGACACTCAACCAACCCATTCCTATTTGAGCTTGGCGGCTGCTTGGACTACATCAGCTATTTAACTTTTAGAGCGTAGTGTTGCATTCCTGATGGGGTCTCCCAATATTACGCTCCATAGCTCACTGACAAACCTTAAGCGCAGATTTCTAATTATTTGCCAAAGACCAAGTCTGAGCTCCGCGTAGGTAAGGATCGGAAGCTTAAGTGACGTTGGAAGGTTTCCCTTGATATATTTCTTCATCGATCGATAGCTAGCGGCGCCCTTAGGGCGTCTTGCGACCTCCTTGTCTTGTCGAGCCTGAAAACATATTAATTCAAAACAAATATTGAACATAGGTAGATCACATTAGTGCCTTTTTAAGTTAAGTTTTTTAATTAAATTTGCTAATATCGGTATTTCTTTATTAAGCCTAAATATTTTGATTATGGTTAAGCAGGACATAGATTTAAGGGTGCTACATAATATAAGCTAGGCTGGGGATTTAGGTCAAGTTTCCACTGCTTATGACGATAGTTTTCTAAATTTTGTCATCGTCGCCAAATCATATTCATGAGGGAAAAAACAGGTTTTTCACCTATATACCTACCGGAAGAACAAATGGATTACTCAATAAATGCTTTGAACTGTGAATTGTTTGTTTGTGGGAAACCGTATATCTTACGAGTAGTCTCTTGCTAAACAAGGTTTTTACCGTTCAATTTTGTTACATAAACAGACAAGATAAAAATGGATTTGGCGCATCGTATCCAGCAAAAGACGGAACTCGGGTGTAGAAGGTGGGGTGGGTCGCGAAACGTGGACACAGGGTGTTTGTAACATTATTATGCAACGTGAAAGTTGCCGCTCGGGACATCAGGGAGAGCGAGGGCACCCACCCTGTGCATTATAGCTCGGCCCCACCCACGCCCCCTCGCTCTATCGACCGGCACTGGCAATCCGGGCCGCCACAGGCTCGCCGAACTGTTCCGACCGAATTGAACCACCTATCCCCTCCTCCAATGCCGCGGAGACCCGCTATCCTATTCTGATGTAGGCACTCCACGCCACCCCCTACCTCGATCCGGAAATAAAAATGCGCCCCACACGATTTATGTTCTTTAACGTATCTTTAAAGATTCGTTATTACATAAAATTCATTTTCGTAGACACCATTAAGCCCACGTAATTTAAGATTTTCATTCGCCTAAATACAATGCAAGTCAGAAACTGGCAACATGAAAACATTTACTTTTATTTGGGTGTGAAGTTCTCGTATTACTACGGCTAGCTACGTTTATATTTTTATACCAGAGTTGTAAAAAGGTACCTATAATATCCTTTTATTAGGGTTCCGTAGCCAAATGGCAAAAAACGGAACCCTTATAGATTCGTCATGTCTGTCTGTCTGTCCGTCCGTATGTCACAGTCACTTTTTTCCGAAACTATAAGAACTACACTGTTGAAACTTGGTAAGTAGATGTATTCTGTGAACCGCACTAAGATTTTCACACAAAAATAGAAAAAAAAAACATAAATTTCGGGGGTTCCCCATACTTAGAACTGAAACTCATTTTTTTTTTGTCATCAAACCCATACGTGTGGGGTATCTATGGATAGGTCTTCAAAAATGATATTGAGGTTACTAACATCATTTTTTTCTAAACTGAACAGTTTGCGCGAGAGACACTTCCAAAGTGTTGTAATGTGTGTGTGTCCCCCTGTAACTTCTAAAATAAGAGAATGATAGAACTAAAAAAAATATATGATGTACATTACCATGCAAACTTCCACCGAAAATCACGAGATCTAGTAAGTAGTTTTTTTTTAATACGTCATAAAAACATGGATCAAAGCTACAACGAACTTTTATATTATGTTACTTGCTGCTACGGAACCCTTCATGGGCGAGTCCGACTCGCACTTGGCCGCTTTTTTTTGCTAGTTGTGTGTAACGCTGATTCTTATTGGCAACGAACTGTTCGCTCGAGGGCAAGCTGCTGAAAGTGTTGTCTATACACGAAGATGCACTCAATTTCTTTAGTTTACGTCCTTAGGTTGTATGCAATCATTCAATATCAAATTAAGTGATGGAGCACTTTCTTACAGTAGTACTACTAACAGCAGACATGGGTACTTACAGCAACATGATTACCTGACTATTTGTTAAATGATGTGAATCTCGACACCTTGCATTAAGGTTACAAGTAGTCAGTTGATTCTGATGCTGTTAGATACCTTAATCTTTGGAATTCTACTCATAAGTTAAAACTCGTAGACGTGTATCTACGAGTACGTGTACGTGTCGTGTCGTGTCGTGTCGTGTCGTGTCGTGTCGTGTCGTGTGTGTCCGCATCACTTAGCAGTCGTAAGTCGTAACGTGACGTTACGAATGGCATATGTCCGGACGTATCTCGTTATTCCAAGTCTCAATACCTACTTACTAAAGGTACAGTTAGACCGATGAAAATTGCTGAATTGTCGACAGTTCCGTCCGACAATCCCGGGGAAGCTATTTTTCGATACTCTACTTGAGTATCGAAAAATTCGGAAGGTTACCGAGAGAATGCCGATAAAACACTTGTGCATCGAGTCGCGGGCAGGGCGAGTATTCCAAAGCCCCGCCAAACACAAGGTGAAGACACAAAAGATACGACAAAGTCAGCTCTGACCCCGCTATTCCTAAATCCGGTAGCGGTTATGGTTACGGCGGGGCAAGGAGTGCTTTTGGGAATCTATGGCAAATGCCTGGCTACCAGTACGAACGATGACCACTGGTCCTGGCAACGTACAATTGCCGGAAGTTGCAGACTGACGATAAGATCACGGAACTAGAGGAAGAATTGAGCAAGATACCTATGGAACATTATAAGGGTTATGAGAAGTCTTAAGAGTGGGGAGGATAGGCTTGAGGTCAGCTAACCTGCACCTTTCCGGGAAGAGTACCAACAGTCCCGGTTTCGGGTTTATCGCCCTCAAGTTCCTCGTGATGAACAACGTGAAATCGAGAGCATGTCGGTCGACCAGGCTAGCGTGCCTTAGAATGGCCCAACAATATTCGATGAAGTGAAAGCTATGTATGAGGACATCTTCAGAGCCATTGATTGATTTAACGTAAACTGAGCAAACAAGACCGTGGGGAGCTGAAACTAGGGCAATTTCGAGTGGGTTGTCGGAATGATCAGGGCAACCTACTGACTGGACGAAGTAAATTAAATATCATGCTTTAAAAATCTCGACTGATGAATTCTAAGCGCCGCCCAGCAACGATCCAAATCCAAAATGTAGAGAGATTTCAGCTGGAACTCCAGAACTGTTCCAAATACCTGTAGTGAGGTGGGCGATTACAACACGGGTTCGTGGAAACTGCCCATATCTAAGCTCTAAGTTTCCAAGACCCGCCGTAAGAACAGAGTCAAAAAGCTCTTAGATTCGACTCAAGGTCACGGAAGAGAGGCATAAAAGATGATGATTCTGTAGTCTTCAGGTGATGCTTATAAGTACCGGTAGCTAAATAGACAGACCTCTAAAACGCTACATAATTATGCTGATTTAATACCGTATTATGGTATTAAAGATTGTGTCAACAAGGGTTCAAATTGTTGGCAAGAATCGCGGATCTGCTAATGGGGAAAGGCAGCCGGCAAGGCTAAATACCAAATTCGTTAGGGGTGCTGAGTTTCTTGCGGCGTTTCTTCTCAGCAGTGGTATCCTTCTGGGAAGCGCTGGTAGATTTTGACGTGTAAAAGTGCCCGTGCGGCCTACTTACTGAATTAATGGCATTTATCTTTTTTTTGTCGTACCTAACCGAGCTCCGGTTTAAATAACCCTGACGATTGAAAGAGGCCGAGAATTTCTATGTACAGTTATACACGCTGACCCGGCAACTCGTTATCTACACCAAAGACATCTCGGACGTCAGCCGTGGTAGACTAGTAAGGCTCCCAAACACCTCAAGAATGGCAAAGCCCCGGGTAATGATGGAATCAAAGCTGAAATAAAAGCTAAACGAAAGAAAAACGGGGGGTAAACCAGTCCTTAGTTCCCTTCCCTCAGACCCTGTTTAATTATGAAGTTCTCGAAGGAAACCGTTGCAGGCATAAAACAGAAGTATGTTGGGTTCTTCTTCAGAAAAGGTGCCAATACCCTGCTGAAGAGTTGACCGGCTTATTTCAATTCAGACCCATGTTATCAAACTGTTCTCGGGAGTCATTGAACAGTCTCGCAAGTTTGACGGTGGCCACGAAAAGGTTTTAGTACCGTAGATCACATACATGCGTTGCGGCAGGTTACACAGAAGACCGAAGCCTATACCTATAACCTTCAATTCAATCGAGACATAGTCAGTGCTGCAGTCTCGGGGCCAATGCCAAGTTGACTACAGAAACATCGAGGTGCTGAAGTGTTAAAATGCCACCACGGCAGTCAGATTAAAGCCCATGCCAAAGGGAGCTATAATATTGTATAAATCCATCCCATCTATTATCCTGGCAAGGGAAGAGATAAAAATATCTTATAGTTGCGAGTGTGGACTTTGTCAACTAGTACAGAAAATACATATATCGTAATATGCATTCATGGGAATGGCGCATATTATTATATTAAAGACTCTTTTGATTTTTAAAAAGTAATGGAACAATAAAATATTGATTTTACAGACATTTAAGTGACGCTTGTAATTTCGATACAATGAAAAACACGAGTTTCGCATATTGATAAAACATTGTTTTTTAATGGGAAAAAATACCGTTGAAGCACAGCAATGGCTTATAAAATGTTATGCAGGATCAGCTCCTTCTAAAGCCACCATTTGTCGGTGGTATGCCGACTTCAAACGCGGTCGTATGGACACAAAATTAAATGATGGGGAACGCTTAGGTCGTCCAAATGAAGCAGTTACTCAACAAAATATTAACCAAGTCCTGAAAATCGTAATGGAAGATCAGAAGGCAAAAGTGCGCGAGATAGCCCAGATAGAGAAGATTTCAGCTGGTAGTGTTTTCACAATTTTACATAAAAATTTGGTCATGAAAAAGCATTTTTCCAAGTGGGTGCCGCATTTGCTTACAACTGATCAAAAGGAACAACGTATCCATGATTCAGAGCGATGTTTGGCGCTGATGAATCGTAATAAAAAGGATTTTTTACGTCGTTATGTGACAATGGATGAAACATGGCTACACCATTTCACTTCGGAATCTATTCGGCAGTCAGCGGAGTGGAGAGCGGCTGGTGAAAGCCGCCTGAAGCGGCCAAAGACTCTGAAATCGGCCGGTAAGGTTATGGCTTTTATAATTTGGGATGCGCATGGAATACTTTTCATCGACTACCTTGAAAAGGGGCAAAATATAAAAAGTGCATGTGCTTATTGGAGCGATTGAAGTACGAAATTACGGATAAACGGCCTCAAATGAACAAAAAGAAAGTGGTGTTTCACCAGGACAACGCGCCTTGACACAATTCCGTGAGAACGATGGCCAAAATTAATGAATTGGGCTTCGAATTGCTTCCTCATCCCCCTTATTGGCTACTTGGCCCCCAGCGATTACTAGCTGTTTGCAGACCTCAAAGAAATACTCCAGGGTAAGAAATTTGACTCAAATAATGAAGTTATTGCAGCAACGGAGGCTTATTTTGAAGCCAAAGACAAATCGTTCTACACGCATGGGATAGAAAAGTTAGAAAAGCGTTGGAGGGACAGTATCGCTCTTGGAGGAGACTACGTTGAATAAAAAATATTTTTAAAAAACCTTGTTTTAGTACTTAGTCTCGGGACTTATTGAACCACGTTTTATATAAGGGTTAGCTGGAAAACCTCCAGCGACTACTTTTTGTTTCCCAACCTTAAAAAGGATCTTCGTGGACATCGATTTTCTAATGATGAAGCGTTGAAGGCAGCGGTGGTGGAGCATTTTGACATCATAGTTAAAAACATTTTTATGAGGGGTTATAAAACTAATTCACAGATCTTAGAAGTGTATAAACATATTGGGAATATAGAGAAATACGAGGGTGGTTTGAGAAGTAACTTGTTTCGCCTACGGATAGATGGCGTTAGCGTCATATCTGTACTTATTGATAAAGTTTAAGAACTCAAGATAATCTACCTGTGGCGTCATGTCATTTTCGGCGGGAATTTTAGATTTGACAGTAGCTGAAACAAAAGTGATCGGAGTAACGCGGCAAAATTGGAATTCGAGGTGTAATTCAGTTCTTTTTTTGGAAGGTAAAACTGCAAAAGAAATACATGTAAGGATTTTACCTACGTTGGGTAGCTCGTGTCCTTCCTACGAAACAGTTCTACTTTGGGTAAATGAGTTTAAGCGAGGCAGGACGAGCATTGAAGATGCACCTCGCTCTGGACCCCAAAAACGGCGGTTGTATCCGAAATCATCGATAAAATTCATGATTTGGTTTTAACCGACAGAAGATTTAGCGAATTAGCTGAAGCCACAAACATCTCTTCTGAGCGGGTGCATTTTATTTTGCACAACGAATCGCACATGAAAAAGCTGTGTGCAAAATGGGTGCCGCGGTTACTCAATCCAGAAGAAATGCGTATACGCATGCGAACATCTGCTGACAATCTCCAGGTGTTTGAAAGAAATCCAACGGATTTCATTCGCCGTTTTGTTACAATGGATGAAAACTGGATCCATCGCTATATCCCAGAGACGAAACAACAGTCTAGACAATGGATTAGTAGTGGTGAGCCAGCTCCAAAAAAAAGCCAAGGTCATTCCTTCTGCTGGAAAGGTGATGGCGTCTGTCTTTTGGGACGCAAAGGGAATTCTCTTAATTGACTACCTTTCGAAGGGAAAAACCATCACTGGGGCATACTATGCATCCCTTTTGGACCAATTACAGGAGGCGATAGCCGAGAAACGGCCAGGTATGGCAAAGAAAAAAGTGATATTTCACCATGACAATGCTCCGGTGCATTCTAGTCGTGTCGCGGTACAAAAATTGTCGGAGTTACGATTTGAACTGAATCCTCACCCCGCTTATTCGCCGGATTTGGCTCCTTCCGACTATCACCTATTCCCGAAAATGAAAAATCATTTGTCTGGGCAAAAATTTTACTCGAGCGAATCGGTGATGCAGGAGGTAAACGCATATTTCGAGGGCCTTGAAGAAACATTTCCGTGAAGGCGTCGAGAAGTTGCAGAAACGTTGGGGCAAGTGCGCCGAACTTCGAGGGGACTATGTGGAAAAATAAAATATACACATTCGCTTTTTTTTTTTTTTTTCATATCAAACCAAGTTACTTCTCAAACCACCCTCGTAAAAATAAAACTGCTTGTGTTGTTTTTGTTTTCCTTCTCAAACCGAGAATTTTATTTAACGCCCCTCGTACCTACCTATTTCTAACTAAAAATTGGACATTTCTAAATGACAGACGTTTGTGAGTTTTGTGACATGCTGTAGGGAATTTTTGGCTGTTGTCACTTTAAAGAGGAAGTCGGATACCTATGAAAAACAGATGGTGATGACACCTTCTGGCGAAGCAAAAATACCCACCTATTAAAAAATGTGACTGAGTTTCACGTAGGGACACCGCACAGTATACTTGTAAAACGATAACGTATGAGTAATTCTGCTTGACGAATGTGAAATAAATTGTCGCTTCGTTCAAAAACATACATTATTTACAAATCCACAGTTAAAACGAACAAGCGCCAAAGAGTGATTAAATCGGTCGATGTCTGGTGCGGACGGTGCGGTGCGAGTAATGCGACGTTGCCATACTTACTCTTACAACATGGCCGCGCGCTAGTCGTACCCGTTTCCGTGTGAAACTCGATTCAACTGCGTTGACTGTGTTGCGTTGCGAGCTTGCAAGGTGGCATCGAGCGCGGGAGTGCGGGTCGCGGGGGGGACGGGTAAAGCGAGACGCGCGGCCGGCGGCAGCGGCGTGCGGTGCGACGATGCGAGGCCAATCAGGCAGGATGTGAGGGAGGGAGGGAGATACCGGCTTGTTGGGTGACGTCAGACTGCTTTCTGAATAGCAACATGCATAGATACATAATATATTTACGTACAAATTTTAATATCTACACGTACAAATTGTGTATTTATGTGCGGCGTAGATGTTTAACCTCATGTGTATTCATTGCCGCTGTTAATGAAATATTCACATACCTACCTATCCTATTTATTGAGTTCATTCGTGTTGGGCCATTTTTATAACAATTAGAGTTTTAAGCTTCCATAACTAACTACCTATCAATTGTAGGTACTGCTATGCATTTCAGGGCTTTTACACGGTAATAACGATATCGTATTTGACGTGTTTCCGTATTGTCAACGTTTTGATAACTCGTTCTAAAACACGTCAAACGCGATATCGCTGTAACGCAGTAGAATAGATGCCCTGCATTCACGTTACGTTTTGAGTTCATATTAATTAGTGTCTTATGTTTTCTATACATGAACTATTAAGTGCCGTGTTCACCAACAATTAAACGGACGATTAGCAGTTTAACGGGTGTCAGATGTATTGATTAACAGCTGATTAAGACTTAACCGTCCGATTAATTGTTGGTGAACACGGCCCTTAGACTGTTAAAAAAACCACTGGTTAGGTTGACTGCGTTAAGGCACCGTGCACTGCCTTGGGAAAACAAAATGCATTAAAACAAATATTTTGCCATACGAGAAGCCTTTACAAAAACTCCTATGATTTTTAACCATATAATAAACATTCTTCAAAAAATATACCTAGGCCCTCATAATCTTCAGGCTGCATCCCGGAAGGTGTTTTATTAAAAGGCTATTTATTTAATATTGTTTAATATAATATATAATATTAACCGTTCTGTTTACCAGCTCGTGATACCCGTGACTTAATTAAGATTGATGAAAACTATGAACGTACAATAAAGTCACATCAATAGGGCTTCGTTTTCCTCCTTAGGTGCGAAACCATAAACTCGTCGACGTTTGTTAAGATTTAATTATAACGCCTTTTCTACCGTTAAATTATCGTGAACGAGGCAGCTTATGAAATGGATGGTAAAAAGTTCCGTGTTTATTCTGTACGATTCTTGAAATTTATAAAAATATGTACCTATCTAGTTTTAAAAAACGGAGTCCTATTACTGCATTATCTGTCAGAATCTTTAAAAACCTAGGTACCTTTATCCCAAGTATCTTGAACTGGTAAAAAGAAACAAAAATAAAATGTGTTTAAAAACAATGAAATGACTTAAAAATAGGCAAATTCAAAATTTAGTTACTTGCTTGGGATGCGTTAAAATTTATTTGAATTATAATGCTTTTAAGTATGCTCGAGAAACAAGCGCCTGTAGAGAATATTTTTAGCTTGCCACAAGTATCGCCGCGTGAAAGTCATAGCGTGTTATATATCTCAGTATGAAAAGCATTTGTAAGTAGTTTTAAAGATTATCGTGAAGGTATAAACATACATACGGATGAAAAACAGGACTCCCTTGTGATAATTGAGATGTTTTGTTGATATTTTTGATCAAATAATATATGCTTAAATTTAAGATAATTAATTAAAGACAACAAAGTACAATAAATAATTATTCAACCGCTTCATCTTTGTTTTTTAGGATATACCTACCAGACGTCTTACCAGATTCCAAATGTTGCTTGAAGATAATCAAAGATACCTCAATTTAAATGTTACGTTTTGGTATCCTAGTGTATTGAGAATCAGTTATTTATTTGAAATTCTGTTATTTCTGAAGAGTTAAAATCTTGATTAACTAAATACTTTAATTTAAAATGGATTTTAAAAAGATTCAGCCAGTATATTCGTATAGCTCTAGAGATGCTAAACAAACCCAACTCTTTTCAATTAAGCGCAAAACATAAAGTACGCGGGCACGGGTTTGGTCGCGTTTCTTGTTAGCACCAGCTCCCGACCCGTGCTATGCAGTCTATGTGTGTCGTTCATACACATACTGAAGGCGAACTGACGATCTGTACCCCCGGCCCGACCCGTGGCCGAACCGCGCCCGCGTTCAGCGCGAGGATTTGTTCCTGAGTCTTGAAAGTATTTATGTATGTTTATCTCTGTTTAAGTATCTTTATCGTTGTCTAGTACCCATAGAACAGTCGGCCTTTTAAATAGCTGTGCACCTTGTCGCTTAAACGCATTTGACAGAATAGTGCAGCAGTTTAAACATGACGTTGTTAAATTGACAAAGTACTAAAGAGTGCAGCTACTTATAAGGCCGACCATACAATTCTAGACCTTAGTTTCGGACTAGGTCAATATGTGTTCGATTGTTCTATGATATTTAATTATACCCTTGTATTATAACGCCAATTATGATTTAAGCCGTAAACACACTGAGAGCGGAGGCGGCGAGGTGCGTTTCTCAAAGCGATTGGGGCTTCAAGATTGAGTTTTGACATGTTGGAAGTTCTATGTGTAGCTTTGAAAAAGAAGTAAGAGGGAGGTTACACTCTCAGTATTTCATCAGTTCAGTCCGTCAGGTCAGAAGGACCGGAGATTGATCGCTTACTCACGGTTTCGCAAACTGATGGTCCGGATTGATGTAAATCAAATATTTTAAATTTCCTTCAATCTATTGTGATTGATGTAATACTGATGGGAAACTGTTCGTGTAACCCACTTGTACCATTTTCGTGTCAGTCACCGTCATGGACGAAATAGAGCCGTACGTGTCACGCGACATACCTACGACATGCGTTTACGCGTTTTTTAAGAAGTAAAGCTATAATTATTACAGGCATTTTATTTCTTCGTAATATCTATGACTGAGCACGTACCTAAACAATTGTCGTCTTCGCGATCTTAACGGCGACTGGGTGTACGTTTTATCAATCTGATGTCAGTCTTGGATTGATCTTGTAACCGTTAAAATTATCCATCATTCTGGCGTCAGTCAAAGTTTGACCAGAATGTCGGACTGAACTGATGAAAATATTGAGCGTGAAACCTCGCAGGGCTTCTTTCTAACTCGAGTTAATAAATTATTACGTCAACAGGAAAATAATTGTCAACCTAGGGAATTTTGGCCATATCAAAGGCGTAAGCCGAAAAGAAAAGACGTAATGTCGGTCATACATAAGGCCTCGCACAGCTACTTAAGCGCCTTAGTCTTTTTTACAGTTAAATTTAGAATCAAGAGGAATGAAACGCGTTCCGTCTTTAATATATATATATATAAAGTTTATTGAAAGTCCTTTCAATTTGTTTTGATTTAGTCGAAGAGCCTAATTTTCTTAACCTTTTCAACGCTCTGTCAAATACAAAACCAGAGTGAATGTCAACTTTGCCTCATAGATACTCAGGTCTATTTTGAGCTGTCAACCATGACGGATATAGCCGTCAATGGCGTTGAAAAAGTTAAAACTAACCTTCGCGCTCACCGTCGTTTATGTATAAGTTAATTTTTACTTTTTGCCTTGTACCTATCTATACCTACCGTCAACTGTTTGTAACGGTATTTATAGCCACTTTGTTTAGGTATTTAACTAAATGTAAACAAACAAAAACACGTGATGTAGTTCTTCAACCAATAGAGCAGATGCAAATAAGGCCTCGACCGTACGTCAAAGTTCGACTAAAAAGTTTGGATTGGCTTATTAATAATGCCACGTGCTTTGATATGTCTACATTTATGTAAGTAGGCACTTAAACAAATGCAGCATAGAGATCAGGGTTACGTCCTTACTCGAAACATTTTTTTATTATAATGATTGATTACCTAACCTATACGCTTCTCTTCATTCGTGCTTTCTGAAGACATTTTGAGAAATGATATCATTTGAAATAAATTAGTTTATGAAATAGTATTGTTTTTACAGCTATGGCCGAGTCCAGAATGTCAAGTTGCTGGGTCGAACGGAGAACGCAAGCGCGCTGGCGGGTGGGAGCGCGATTAGTGGGTGCGGCATTTGTGCCACAGTGGCCTTTATGGACATTAAGTCTGCATCGAAGGCTCATAACGCGGAGCACGTGTTGGACGACCGCACCCTCACCACCGAGTATTACGAGCCCGCCGCGATACCGACGGCGGCAGGCGCGCCCTCGGCCGGCTCGTCACCCGCCGGCTCCGGTTACTCTGGTTCTTCGTCCTCCGTGAACTCAGCACCTAATCCAGCCTCCACATCGCGATATCAGCCCTCGTAAGTACAACGCTTTATATTTCAAACTATACCTGCGTGTATCTGGTTTCATAAATAATAAGTTAACCCTCTCGACTTCGAAATGTTAGATCCTGTTTTTTTTTTGTTTGTATCACCAATGTCATCACGATATCTTATTAGTGCCACACAAAGGTACACGGGTCGGGTCTTGTTTTTTGCGTGCGATGCGCTATTTGTTGTATTCACACACAGCGAGCGTTCAACGGAGCGGCGGGTCGCTGTAAATATTTCCTGCATTCAGATCCATGAACTTTTTTTCATATTAACGACTTCGTTCACGGACCGACTCGCGCACACTCGCTGTATGTGTCTGCCTATGCAAACGCTTGAAATACGATAACTGCAACGCCCGCTCCCAACCAGCTCGACCCGCGCACTGTGTACATTGGCGGTCAACGGGCGCGGCGCATGCGCACCATCCGAAACTCGCCCGACTCGCGCACGCCGTCTGTATATTCATAATAGAATTAGGCGATTACCTATTCAAAAAGAGATTAGCTCAATCTGTCTAAAAAACTTTTTGAATAGGTAAAGGAAATTCCATAACATTCCAAAAATTTAAAGACCTGTGACAGCCTTTTAAAAGAATAAAGAGGTAAGCACAAGGTCACATGAAAATTAAAAAAGAAAAAGAATCTAGCTACTATTTTTACTCCAATTAAATAAAAAATAAAAAACACAATACTGGAGATTCAGCTCTACAAACCTAAGGTTGGCAGTTTCATTTTACAACGTGGTCCTTTTAATAAAAAGTAATTATCACGAACGAGGACAGAATTGCCTCATGGCCCTACCATCATTGGTAGGGCCATGCTGTAAAAAAAATGAAAAAATAAGTATAGCGAATAGTTAATATAAATAATGCAACGAGTGTTAAGCAAAATTAAAATTACCTAGTTACATTTGCCGTTATGTTAACATTATACTCATCCAATTACACCGACCCGACCCGCGCCGCGTTCCTAAAAGAAAAAAAAAACTTATTTCGGGACACCTGTGAAGTCATAGTCAGGCACCAAAATAATTAGTATTTCGCTTTGTGAAAGTCTAGTAAATATTTATTTATCAATAATAAAGTGCGATTCAACATTATTATCGCGCGTGCGCGGGTCGGGTGGGGAATCCAGCAGATCTATTCACGTTTTGTGTGTTTGCGCTTATACATGGATTGTTTTTATGAATACACTACTAGAAATTAAATAATTGAATTTCGATATTTGCTGTGTCAATACCGGAACTGCAATATCGAAAAAACAGTGTGTAATTTCAATATTTCTAAATAATACATTTTTTGGTGTAACTTTAATTTAAAGTTAACTAGCGACCCGCCCTCGCTTCGCTCCGGGTTAAAGTATTATATATATAAACCTTCCTCTTGAATCACTCTATGTATTAAAAAAAACCGCATCAAAATCCGTTGCGTAGTTTTCAAGATCTAAGCATACATAGGGACAGACAGCGGCGAGCGACTTTGTTTTATACTATGTAGTGATACTACAAACTTGTCGATTCGCTTGCCTGCGTAAAACTTTGTACCGAACTATATACCTACCAACAAAATTACTGGCGATATAACCTTAGTTATTAAAAAAAAGTTTCAACTTGGTATAATGACCTTGTACTCCTGTACGGTTGGCATAAATTGTATTTTCTCTTGTCGCCCAGTGCGTTACTGTAGTTTTACAGACTAGATAAAAAGGGAGATCCAAGCGACAAACAAGTCGCGGACAACTTGTGCTAGCCCTCCTGGGCTACATGATTTTACGTAGGTAGTATTTATCGTTGTTTTAACAATTAAATAATAATTAATTGGCTTTGATAGCGTAGGTATAACTTACAAACGGGGTGCTTCTGACTTCGGTCGGTTCTCTAGGGCGTGTCCGCAGCCGCACAGTCTTGCGTCTTTCCTGTTTATCGTGCGCTTAATTTTGCGACTAATTGTTTTGCGGAACGCGTACAAATTTAATTGTTGCTAGTGTAATACAGTGGGAAATGAAAAGGACACGTCATTTTAAGCTCTTTTGTTGCATAATAGACTCTGGATACATTGAAGTGCTCTAAGGGAAACATGTATATTATATAATACGGTAGGAAATACTTGTCAAACCAAATCAAATCAAAATCTTTATTTGCATAAACATAGGTTATAAATTGATGTTTAATCAAAGTGTTGAGCCCTATGTTTCGCCATAAGGCATACAAATAGCTAGCGTATTAGCATGCAGCTAGCGGCATGGAAGATATTAGAATAAAAATGTCAAGCGGTCATAGTCATTCAAAGAATAATAAGCCTTATTTACTAAAATGTGAAACAATTTGTTCTTAAATTGTCTTTTATAGTCTATTTCCAATATTGATTTTGGTAACTTATTGAAAAGCTTTGGCGCCATTCCCAATTTGCTTTTTGATAATAAAGCGGTCTTAAAGTATTTTGTATTTATTTTACCTCGCTGGCGTAAACTATTAAATGTGGGGAATTGACTAATGTTACACTTTACAAATATTATACACTCAATATACGGGCACGGAAGGGTCAGTATTTTTAATTTGATGAAATGCGGTCTGCATGTATCAGTGGGTTTAATATTACATACAGATCTTATGCATTTTTTTTGTGTCCTAAATACAATTTCTTTGTTTGAGAATTTCCCCAAAATATAATACCGAACCTGAGAGTCGATGTTATGTGAGCGTGGTACGCGGCGAGCGCTGCTGGTTGATTGACTACTTTACATAAGTAAGGCATATGCAAATTTATTAAGTTTTGTGCATACACATTGTCGAGAGGGGGCTATTATTATTTATGTTATAATGTATAAATGCATAATGTATAAATGTTGTAATGTTTATTGGAAATGCATAAATACAAGCAGGTAATTGAGGTCTGTAGCACGTTACTGCGAACGCAAAACGAAGCCGAACTGCTCAAAAAGAGACACGGAGATTATATTTCGGTTCACATTTGGCCGCTCTCCTAGGGATCGGTATGCATGCAGCAAAATACACATTTGGTATGAATTCTGCGTTTTCATTGGTGGTTGCCTGGCAATACTTATTGATTCCGTGTTTTTTGCTCGCATACCGACTCGAGGGAGAGAGGCCTAAGTTTTTATTCGCTGCAGTGTGCTACAGGCCGAAGATTGGTTTTCGGCGCGACCCGCCTATTGACGGTTATGGTCGCTTGGTATCCGTGTGTGTATTGGAATCCTGGCATCGCTGAATCCGTTGATGGGTCCCAATCAGGACGCTTATGTTATCGCAATGTTGTGCTAATTAAAGCTTCAAAAGTGGCATGCTCTATGTTCTCGCACATAGTATCGGTGCCGCCGCCGTCCAGACAGTGAGCCGGCGATGGATCTCGTTGAAGGATTGCAGTGATTTACCTTGGATTGCAGTGCGTGTTAAAGAAAAAGTGACATAGTGAAGTGATTCAATCATTGTGACAGTGCGTGCATTCATTTATGTGGATTGCAGTGAAATACGGATTGCATTACCACTGTCATTGGCGGCGGCCCAACACGGTTTGATTTATGCACCTTGTAATTAACTGTGTGTGTTTTAATGTAATTTGAGGTTTATTATATTATATTTTATAGCGAAAAAGCTCTAGCGTCCCTGATAGATATTAATTTTACACAACGTAATGTTGACGTCGGTTAAATCTTAACCACAAAAAATATTATTTTGGTAGCGGGTAATGTTAGTACAAACGACAGAATGTTCAATGGGTTTGAATGTCCCATTTTTCAGGACAGAATGCGCTATTGGTCCTGGTACTGGTCAATATCAAATTTTGCCTGTCTTTAAAGAACAACTGAAAACGCTTCGGTAAAATATTCTAAAAGCGAATTTCATAAAGTTCCTATGCAAATTCAAATTTATGATTCGCGGAGTAATCTCTACAAAACACTGCTCTACCTAATGACGTTACATTCGACAAGGTGGTAGGACCCTGTGAAGGGTCCGTCCGGATCGCTACCACCATCTTATCCATTAACCATCCGCCAAGCAACAGTGTTCGCATTGTTGTGTTCCGGTGTGGGGATAAGACAACCGGTGAAATTATTAGCATAGAGGCATTCTATCTTAGTCCTCAGGGTTGGCAGCGCATTTGAGGTCTTAGGATTATAATCTTGAGAATTCAAATGTCTATGGGTCTCAGATTTCACTTACCATCAGGTGGCCTGAGTGCTCGTGTGCCTTCTCCTTAACATAAAAAAAAAAAAAAAAAAAGGTTTGTAAAAATGTGACATCGAATTGTAAATTAGGACGTGTTTGTAATGTTTTTACAAAGATACAAAATTGTAAAGGTACCACTACTAAAAGATGTATAAGCAAATTTAACAATTTAAAATGTAAAGTTTATTAGATAGGGCCCTGGTTTAATTTGTTTTAGGGGTTCTTCATACAATGTTGAAAATTAACCTCTAGAAATTAATAGGTACATGCACAGTCAACTTTACCAACCTAACCTAAATATACTTCTTGACTTATGTACATCACAACGGGAATATGAAACCCTTTGAGCATTTTGAAATACGGAGGTCCTATCCTATCTCATCTTTTGATAAATTTTGTCCTTTGCAATAAGGGTGTTTAGTTTTATGACGATTGTTCAATCGTAATTTTTGGAACTAGCTTGTCTACCAAAATGAAATTTTGTACAGTAATCCCATCTTCTTAATAATGATTGGCTGGCTATATCGCTATCATACTCGCTCTCGCAACAGACAGTATGTTTGTCACTTGTGTTTCATAGAAAAACGAAGATTGCCAATAACTATTAAGAAACTGTAGAGTTCGTCTAATTTAAAAGTGAATGCCATTACGCTAATTGACTTATAAATCATGCATCAGCGCACAGCGTAAGCACGTTGATAGCATTTATTTTAAGATAAGACTGACTGTACTGTATGTAGGTAGTTTTCAAAATAACTGTTCCTAATTAAGGACTCAAATTAGTAACTTTTACAAATAAGTAACGAAAATTAACCAAATAAATGTCTGACCAGTATGACTAATATTCGTTATTCTCATGTAAAAGTTAGAGTTTCTTAATTTTACTCCTTAACTAGGTACAATTATATTGAAAACTACCCATGTACAAATAGCAACTTTCTTAACTGTACATCGGTGGACCTTATTACAAAAGGAATAAGGTCTGCCGATGGACAGTTGTGTGAGCGCTTGTATGTATGTAAACTCTTCATTAATTACCCAGACGTCTACCAAATAACAATGCATTGTTTTTTATAATAATATTAGTATTTATTGGGCAAAGCTTTGGCCACGTCAAGAAAAGAAAAACCGGGCAAGAGCATGTCGGACCATGCTCAGTGTAGGGTTCCGAAGCCTTTAAGTACTACAAACATAAACATCGACAAGTAATAACTAATTTTCTATTTTAAGTCAATTGGTGGGCTTAGATAATTTTAGTAGGTATAAACTCTTAAATCGCCTGTATCTAAAGAACCAATGTTGTCCAACTTAGTCGTGATAGTTTTTCTTTAAAATTCGTTGTATGCTCTTATTTAAGTTCTTTTTCAGATTTTCAGTATTTGTAGTTTTGGCTGTAGGGAGGGGGTGGCACTTTAGTCTAACAAAAATTTGCGCTTTAAAGCTCAATATTTCATAAACGAAATACTTACTGTATTTACAAAGCTTATAATATTTTTGAAAGACCTAACCAAGGATCCAAACTAAAGAGTAGACGAGAAAAAAAAGTACATCCCGTGTAGAGGAGGTACTCTAAAAAAATGTTTTGTTACATTTTATTGTACCTCTTTGTTAGCGTGACTAATATGCATATTCATCCCAAATTACAGCTTTCTAGTACTAAGAGTCTCTGCGTTAGGCTGCGGACGGACGGACGGACGGACATGGCGAAACTATAAGGGTTTGACTACGGAACCCTAAAAATGGATTATCCCCATATGTACAAGAGTTTAGATTAACTTCTTTTTTTCTTAGAAACTGCGTTAACACAGTTTTTTTCAATTCTATAAAAAAACTCCCCTTGAACCCTATTTCCGGTGTGTGAACATATCACCTTTTTTCGATTTCGGTCTACTGTGCGACCGCGTTAGTCGGGTGAGACCCACGGAAGTCTCCAAAGAAAAGAAGACTGAAATAAATATTTTTAGCAAGATAATGAAGATGGGGTGAAGGTATGGCCGATCAAATAATATTTTAATAAAGAAAAATAAAGTTTCACAGCAGGCATCCGCAGACGGCAACGGCTGACGGCAGAAGTGTAGGCGTCGGACGCTTGCCGTTGCTGTCTGCCGTTGCCGTCTGCGGTTGGCTGCGGAATGCGGAATGACCAAGGATCGTTAACTGCGAGCGAAATCCATTGAAATGACGTATGACAACCAGTTAGGGATGGCGATGGTTCTAAATTGATGAACTAAAATATTATGTACTAAAATAATACAAATAAATATAACTGATCAGAATCTGAATCTCAGTGTAATGTTATTATTACAGTTAAATGGTAAATTTTTGTATTGTATTTACAATTTTTATCCAAAACTCCAAAATTTTCACTTGGGACAGTGAGTAATAATTTTCGCAAATACGATGGCGAAACAACACAAATAATACAATCAGCCTTGCAGTTACCTGAAAAAAAAAGACTTAATTGCTTGTAATCCCACAAATCTAAAGTTTTTATGGAGATCGAAAAATATTACTTCGTTTCTGACAAACAAAATAATTAAATTAAATAATGTATACAGTCCTTTTATGTGCAGTAGTTTCTGATAAGCCCTTTGTTGTACGTCGGCCTAAAACGCATTATACCTTTGTCGCGTTTTGCCTAAACTTCATTCTTTGGTAGGATTTAGGCTATATGGTTAATTCGTCTATTTCGCTGTTGATCTATTGAGTATAATGTCTATTTCGGTAATGTACCTACTCCGCCATTTGACTAAGTCGCATTTTGCCCTAAACTTCATTATTATGAAGAATGTTATTTTTTTGTTTAAAATAAGTGTCTCAAAATTGTTAATATAGTTTTTAATTTGACGTTGCTTTTCATTTCATATATTTTTTTTACTTTTTCCAACTTTTTGCTTGAATATTACCAATGGAGAGTAAGTAAGAGGTCTGATCGCCTGTTTGTCACTCAAGCCATCTTGATCAAGCCACCATGATCGCTCAATAATGACACTAAACGTATAAAATTGCTGGATGAGTCAGTAAGTGAGTGAGTCAGGACTTTTCACTTGATAAATAAAAGATAAGGGAGTAGCTTTCTACACCCTTTCTACTAAGTACTTCGTTTTAGGGATTATTCGTTTTAGGCATAATGCGTTTTAGTCTCAATCCTGATGCAGTCTAAATGCATTTCAGTCTTAATCCCACTATAATAGTTTAGACTGATGCATTTAGACTGCATCAGGATTGAGACTATAATAGTCCAAATGCGTGTTAGTCATAACGCGATATAGCTTGACAGCAATTTAGTCTTATTACCGATTAGTTCAACAGAGATGAACGCATATTGCTAATTAGGAAGTTAGCGTTTTATACTATGTATGACTTAGACTTTGTAGCCACATAGGCACAATTCGTTTTAGGTAGGCGGAGAACAAAGGTACCTCGATGATCAAGGTTGCATTGAAATTTTGTAAACACCGCCATAACTTCATCCAAACAAAATAAATAATTTTTGCCTTTGACTTGACTTGACTGGGTAGCAACCCTAGTACTTCAATGGATTTCGCTCGCAGTTAACGATCCTTGGGAATGACACATTAAGGGGCCGTAGACGAAATTTTGCCGATTTCGCTGATTTACGTGATTTTATAGTTGAAATACTTCTACAAAATAAATTTATGAATTACTTTTTACCACCATGATATATATTTTTTGTGTAAATAAATAATTAACTTGGTAATTTTTTTATAGAAAATGGGCAAAAAATGTTTTTGATATCGACTACTTAAAACTCTCGTTCATAGAATTAAAACATCAGTAATAAACTTCAGTTCAAAATCAATCCATTACCTTAAAGAAAAAAAGTTAGCAATATAATAATGTGTTACAACAACCAAAATCTCGCATTATAATGATACTGGACAAAATTAAAAAAGTAGCTCATTCATTCGTAACTCATTTATTCGACCGTAACTGAAATGATATTTCATGTGCATTCAAACTTATAGAAAAGCAGTATTTTAACTGTAAAATCACGAGAATAAGCAAAACCGGCTTACTTTCGTACAAAGCCTCTGACTGACTTATTATTATATTTTACTTTTGAGTTGCTATTATATCTGTTCTAAATATTTTAGAAAGACGCCGTTTAGAGTAGATGATAAGAAGTCTTTACTAAAGAAAACATATCAAAACAGGTGTCTTTTTTGGGAAATAGGGGATTTAAAAAACATATCCTCTATGGTTTTTCCCGTTCATTGAGTGAGGCAAGTCCGTCTAGTGGAAATATTCAATATTTACGGAAACAAAATAGACTTCACCTGTTGTGTTCAGTAAGCCGACGGGCGGGAGCACGTAACGCCCGACGAGACAGCAGCGTTGTGTTGGAATAAAAATAAATGGATATGGATAATGAAAGTATTGAAAGCAAATAATAGTGCGAGGCCACGTTTTTTTATACCTCTTGGGTCACAAACAATATAAAAATAATGATCGAGTAATCTCACCTAGCTCGGCGGAACGTCGGTGTGGCGCGGCCGCGACGTGTCCACACTGAGAGCGGAAGCGGCGCGTTCCCGTAATAAAAAGCGTGGTGAAGACTTTTTTGTATGGAATGGGAACGCGCCGCTCCGTGGCTGTTCATATTTTTATCAATATTTTCAATAATAAATAATGTTTCAATCAATAAATGTATTTATTTGCTAAAACTCTTTAAACGGCCCAACTGAATTTCATGTTTAGCTAAGAACCACCTTGATAGCTTTCCGGTTTTGTCTATCCGTCTAGCCCTCCTATAGTGTATCGCTCTCGTGATATCGTTAATAAAACTGACTCGGTAATGTATTACGTACATAATGTGATACAATTTATGTACATAAATTTGAACAACCCTACATTATCAATCTGTAGAAACGTAAGATTTGCATTTTTTCTGCCAATCCTGACACATTTTCTGTGTCTAGCCGAAACAAAGGGGTGCGCTCACTATTAGTAATTACAAGGTACGGTATGTACCTATAAAAAAAAAGTGCTTATTTATTCCTGTAATCATTTGTACTTACTGTTTGCACTTTGGTGTTATTTGCGTCACTATATTTATAAATGATTTTTCTTTCTTTCGTTCTTTCTAATTTTGTGCGTTTGTATCTAACCGACAAGTAATCACCGGAACCATGGAACCTATTCGAAAATTTATTTCATTATTTGAAAGGTACATTATTCAGGATGAACATAGGCTATTGTAATTTAACTATTTTATTGCAAATAGTAACATTAGTGATAAAGCTCACAATACACTTAACGCGCGGGTGCGGGTCCATGCCAAGTAAGAAACACGACCCGACCCGTCCTCGCTTTTAGTGTGTTTTGCGCTTTTTACTCCTTAACCTGTACCATTAAGTAAGTAAAAATGTTGATTGAGTGGAATATGCGCACAGGATTAAGCACCCATTGTTGTTTCAGATTATCAACAGTGTCATTATTCCCTTTTCCTGAAACATTTTGTGACATTAATCCTTCATCTAAATTCTTTCTATGATATTTTGACTTCACTTTCTTCACATTAATTTCCCGTCAATTTTCTGCTTTATGATATTACTCGGACGATTACAACGATAACAGGGCAATATTTACCTTACTTTTCTCTTTGCAAAAATAACTATATTAAACACACCAAAAATGACAATATTAGCATTGAAAAATTTCAATTGCGCATCTTCGGTGGAAATGGTTATTTTAATACAAAAATGAATTCTCGGCCTCTGTGTTTCTTGTTAGGGACCCCGCGAATGCCGCCTGTGTGTGGGACACTTAAGCCGCCTCCGGCACGCTTTTAAAGCCACAAACGCGGAGAGTGGAGGCGGCGCGGTGCGGCGCGTTTCCACAATAAAGTTGCCATGGCGTGGCGGAGGCGTTTTACGTTTGTGAACGCGCCACGCCGAGCGGCCCCCACACCAGTGGTTGTACGGCCTTAGGCCGCTTCCTGACTTGTCGGTATGCTTGCAGTAAAACACGGAATCGGCAAGGGTTTCTAGGCAACCAGGTGGCATCTACCAATCAATACGTTTACGCCGCCTGTACGTTTTACTGCAAGTCAGGAAGCGGCCTTACTACCATGTTCCATTTGATCCGAAACAAAAAAAAAATTAATGATATTTTTTTATCAATTATGAGCACTTTAAAGAAAAAAGGTTGTTGCTACTTTCCCCATTTTAGGGGCTAAAAACGAGTACTTCCTGACTTGGAGTATGCTTGCAATACATAATGTCGACATAAACGCTTCGAGTTGATCGGTCGTTACCACTAGTTGCCTAGCAACCCTTACTGATTGCGTTTTTTATCGTAAGCATACCGACTAGTCAGGAAAGGCTATAACAATAAATAATTCAAGTACTAAATTGTTCAGAAAAATCTTACATCTATCAAGATATTTTGCATATTATCTAGAACTATTTCTAGAATAATTATTATAAAAGTCTCGATGCTTTTCGTAGCCACTTTCTTATTTAAAGAGCATATTATATGTACGTACCTACCTATTTGACTCTTCTCAAGCAAAAACAACTAAACATTTTTTTTTTATAAAATACGCAGGTGTCGTTTTTATCCATGATGAATGAATGAAAAATCCATGAGAACAGTAACTTAAAATGTAAAAACTTTGGTAAAAAAACAAATGTCATCCATTCCAGGGCGGGGGAAATTCTCGTGGGATACTATAAATAGTGCTACTTCATTGTAGACATTAAATCGGGAAGTAAATTGCAAACATTATTACGTCTAGTGTTACAAATTTGCTCACACTAATAATATAAATACAAATATTCACGAAAAAGAAAATGTAAAAGTTTACGATAACTTCATTCAATGAAATCGTAATAAAAGCCAAATCTTTCTGTGAAAATATATTACTAGCGTAGGTATTAGTTTTTGTTTTATGCCCTCGCAGTAGGTGAGAAAAGCACTATGTACTTCGTTTCGGCCCCTCTATGTGACTCGTCTATAAATTGCGTACTTTCTACCATCTGCCACAATGTACGAGTAAGGACCGTATCGTTAATTATGGAAACAAATAAAATGGTGTAATCTGTATAAATACTTTTTATTACAAAAACAAAACTTAAACTACGCGATTCTTAGATCTTCAAAGTGAACCATACAAACTACTTTTAGTTATTTATTGATCCCCTTTGCCAGTTTTCTCACTTTGCTTTTGATGCTCTTCATTAGCCCTTGGACATCGACTGTTTTGAAAGTTTTGTGGGTACGGATCCAGTCTTTTTTTAATTGGTCCATGTTATCTGTTGGTTTAGCTTGTTTTCGTAGCTTTGCCTTCATCAGAGCCCAAAATTTCTCGATGGGCCTGATCTCAGGGCAATTCGGGGGATTTAATGATTTCGCGACAAATTCGACATTATTCTCTCGATACCAGTTCAACACATGGCGAGCATAGTGACACTCAGCTAAATCAGGCCAGAATAATGTACGACTCCTGTGCTTTCGAATGAGTGGTAGTACCCGTTTTTGAAGGCATTCCTTCTGTACACATCCGAATTTAAGTTTCCCGTTACGAAAAACAGAGACGTTTTCATGCCGCATTGACAAATAGCTTGCCAAACCATCACTTTTTTCCCAAATTTCTCGCAAAAAATGGATTTGTCGTCTTTAGAGACCTTCGTACCTTTTATTACGGTGTAAAACTGCGGTCCGGGTAGGGTTTTTTAGTCAAGTTTGACATAGGTTTCATCGTGCATTATAATACATTGTCCATTTTTAGTTAAAATTTGGTCGTACAATTTCCGAGCCCGAGTTTTGACAGAAGACTCCTGGGTTTTGCTGCGTTTAGGCTGTTTTTGCTTTTTATACGTTACAAGCAAGTTACGTTCCTTGGCACGCTGAACCATTGCAATAGAAGTACGACATTTTTTCGCAAAATCCCGAATCGATATCTCTTTTTTTGAGAAAAATATTCGCATATCTTTTTGTCCAAATTAGGACATGAAGGGCCTCGTTTTCTACCTCGACCAGGTAAATCTTTTAAAGTATTATTCATACTAAACCTTTTTATCGTATTGTAAACAGCTTTCAGGCTAACCCCTTCTTCTGAAGCAATCTTTCTCATAGTTATACGTGATTATTTACAGTATTTGGTCACAATTGAATGTCGTTTTTTCTCTGAGAGACCCTTCATCTTGCAATGTATACGAATTATACAATTTTTTATAGTAAGTTTTAACACTTGACTGTATGCTTAACAGATTGACATATGACAGAAAAGACAAAATATTGTAGCTTTTTTTTTAGAGCAATTCAAACTTGTTTCCATAATTAACGATACGGTCCTTATTATTAATTATTATTGAAATTCTAGTAAGACTTTCAAAAGAACAGCAATCATTTCACTAAACAAAAAAAAATATGTTTGACAAGTAATCAAGAAGTTGACTAATTTTATAGATAGTTATACTTATTGTTTACCCTTTAATTTACTAAAATAAAAAAGGTCGTGAATTCAAGCCTCTTTAAATTAAAAATAGATTAAAAAATATATATATAACAAAGTTCATGTTATGGTATGTATAGTGTGATATACATCGCCTAATAAAGGGTTAAGAGAATTGTGCAAAACATTTCCATACAAAATGCAATAACGTTTGTCTCCCGTTAAACGTTGTCCGATTTTTACGACTTCTGCTTATGTTGTAAGATTTGTTAGATAATTTTCACAAAATATTTTTTTTCATAGTAGCGAATTTTCACATCGCGTTCTTTCATAGTAGCAATTTTTCACATAGCGTTCTTTCATGATCGCAATTATTCGTCTTTCTTCATGTAGCGATATTTCATAAAGCGTTTTATAATGTACGCGTAATTTTTTTTTCGCATATTTTTAACAGTACATTATTTTGTCAGTCGCTAATTTATCTCGTCTTTCTATTTTCGAAACTATTTTTTACACGTTTATGTTTTATTATTAGCGTTATTTTATCTATCACATTAAAATAATAATGTAATCCAATAACACTGGCGATTCTTCATTAATGTTTTATTTATTTAGGCTTTTTTTATAAAAGTATTTGATGACAATGAGATGTGTCATATTTGTATAAACAAAATCTGGCGCCGATCGAAATTTAATTAATCGTTAAAATCTGTAAATTTGCTCATAAAATGGCACCGCTCTGTATGGAAGAGTAAAAAAAATAAAAAAGTGAAATCTCCGCCAACCATGTGTGTAGGTAGTGTGTTTTTATTTCTGTTTACGTTTGTCATCCTGAAATCCTTTCAGTTTATATTCATGGATATGTACCTACACAAAAGTTACTAAAGAAACACATTTTTAGTAGCTCTGTTCTAAAACTCGGTAGAAGTTACTGGGTGGTTTAGCGATTTTCCCTACATATATATTTCCCTATATAAAGTTATATTTCGGTTAGGATAAGGATGCGACCACACCGGAGCTTAACGGTGCGTAAATGACGGTCCGTCAAAATTGAAGCCATGTAGTGACACATTGTTTTGTTTACGCAACGACACCGTATTGTAGGCGTCGGTGTGGTCGGGCAAAACGAATGGCATATGGACGGCAACTACCTTAAATATTGGAAATAGCTAATTAAACGCAAAGGAGACTTACCTTTACTAATGGATTTATGAAAATTTCTCTCTAATTTCTTTCCAAAATAAAAGTAAGTCTTCCTTTGCGTAGAACTTGCTTATTCCAATATTTAAGGTAGTTGCCTTCCATGTGGCGTTCGTTTTTTCCACCATGTATATACATAATTTCCGTTCGGTTTCTCTTAATTCTCGATATCGACAACTTGATAATGACATTTGCATACCTTCGTTCATTCGTAGTCTATGAGCTAAACTGTGGACGGGGACGGACATGGCAAATCTATGAGGGTTCGTAGTTTGACTACGGAACCTTAAAAACGTGTCATGTTGCCGTTTGGCTGTAAATGAAGCCTGTCAAGTCGGCCAGTGTTATTGTTATACAGATGTAGTGCATAATTATTTTCCATCTTTTATCGAAAAAGATTTTATCGAGCTCTCTCAATTAGTTTCAGTAGTCAGTACCCATCAAACCACCGTAGGGGTAGGTCGCATTCAGCAGTCAATATATACAGGTGACTTCAAATTGGTAATACAAAATCAATGTTTTACACACATTTCCCCTAAACTTAGCCCCTCAATTAAGTCTTATACTTTTAAAATAATCAGAAGTTTTTTTTTTTTAATTTTTAAATTATCCTATTTTTGTTGGCTTAACATGGTTATCCTACCATAATAATTAACAAAAAAGTTTAAAGAATTTCAAATGAACACTTTCCTCTTTGGTTATCCGTCACCTGTCGCAATGTATGGAGAAAACGTGTTTTGATTAGTAATTGTCACTTATCAAAGAAAATAAGATTGTATTGTAAATGTAGTGTAACCACACTTTGGGACTTTAATTATTTGTTTTGTTCGAAAATTAGCATTAATTAAATACAGTTAATTTTAACAAAGGGGTGAATGTATTATAACTGTGTGGCATTAACTAAGCCACAATCAAGTGTTTTGTATTACCAATTTGAAGTCATCCTGTATAGAGTGGCTATTACGCAATTCAAATTTTCGCTGCTCTTTTGGTTATATTTACGGGTTACGTATATAACGTTTGTATTATCATGCCGAAACCTTAAAATAGAAGAAAACCATTAGCCCCTCCGGTCCAGGAAATTATATTTAACATATACCTGTATTTTTTATTTTACTACTCACCTATGAGTGCCTATTAGTGTATTTCTATATTTCTTAGAATGCTGACATTTTACATTCTGACATTTGAGACTAAATAATAAATTTCACATTAATGAATTTAACTTCCTAAGGCCTCTCGTACAAAAAAATGTAGGTACATAATACGTTCATTAAAAAAATAGACCTATTGCAAATGAAATAAAATAGGTTTTCCTTTGTTTTTATGAGGGACAGTAAAACAAAAAAAAATACTATTGCATTTGTAATAGGTTCATATTCCATTGGCAAATTTCGTTGTATGGTGGGTTATAGGAGGATAAACACGTCACTCATTTAATACAATAATTAGTTGACACTTCGGATCCCGTCGTCTTCCGATTGAGATCCGAGTTCTACCGATGGAAACATATTGTTCACTATATCTGTATATTATTATTAAAAGTGACTTACATAAAACTACTCTAATAAATCTAATAATAAAACATCAAAGTGTAAAAAATCGAGTTTGGAAAAAATAAACACGAGATAAAATAAACCTTCTGTTAAAATATGAATAATTTTATCGCGTTTTATGTTTATGTGAACGCGAAAATTATAAAACGCTTTATGAAAAATCGCTACATGAAGAACCGGAGACGAATAATTAAATTTGCGATCATGAAAGAACGCTATGTGAAAAAATCGCTACTATGAAATAACGCGATGTGAAAATTTGCTACTATGAAAGAACGCGGTGTGAAAATTCGGATCTATATCTGAATCCCTAAAGTTTTTTAACCTATTTTTATATTCCCTAATGTTGTATGTCATAATGATCACTTGTCCTAACGCTCACATGGCCTATCTTTAGGATTCCTAACATCGTATGGATGATTTTTTTTTTCCATAATGTTTTATTTCCTAACATCACTTGCCATATTGATTCTTCATCCTAACGTTATGTGCCATAATAGTCATGTGTCATCCGTGTCGTCTAAGTCTGGCACGACCGGATTCAAATTATGTAAAATTTCAAACAGAGGTAAATTCAAGTTGTTTTGTTCTTGCACTATAGGTACTCCCTGCCTTATTTTAAGCCCCAAAAACGGAGAATATTAGCATAGTTTTTTCAAAGGATGTCAAAAAAAAATAACCTCGAAGGCTAAGGCGGGAGTTCGCTGCGCTTCGCTCCCGCCATAGCCTTCTAACCTAACCTTGCCGAGTCGGTTTTGCCCAGGAAGGTCTTGCTCGCTCATGCACACATATATATTATACATCGATTATACATACAATAAGGATTTTGAGGAATATGCCAAATAACATTAGGAATATTAATACTTATGGTAAAAAATACTCGGGCAAATGAGTTTTAGGGCAATCATTACATAATGAAAAATGATTGTTATGGCAATTGATCATTAGGGCTAATGCCCATTAGAGCAAAACAGTTCGGGCAAGTGATTTTAGGACAAACGATGTTAGGGATCGCGAGGGAGACCCGAAAATTCGCTACTATGAAAAAAATGCTTTTGTGAAAATGATCTAACGTTTTTCTTTCCAAAAAAATATTTGTTGAGAAAAGAAAAAACGGAAACGTACCTAGTTTTTCATAATATCTAAGACATATTCAAAAATCTTGGAAATCGGTTTACATTTAGGAGGTGAGAAAGGTTATCGCCCGGAGCTCAATTTGTAAGGATTATTTCTGACCTCTACGCGATTTAAGCATCGCTTCACAATCCTCTTATGAAACTAAGGTTTAAAATTATGTACCATTAATCTCTTGATACAAAGATGAAATATTTGTACGGACGTATTTGCACTTTATATTTTTAAATCCCAGTGAAATATAACGCCCGTTTTCAACCAAAGTTCACTGTTCATTACATAAATGCCCGAGATTAGAGGTTTTCAGGCTAGGATAGTAAGCTAGTGTCTCAAATCAGAATATTTGAATATAGGGCTCAGTGGTTTTCAGGCTAAGCTAGTGTCTCAAGCCAGGGTATTTTAATATGGGGCTCTATTTTTCAAGATAGTAGCACCCCCCCACCACTAATTTTACTATCCTAGCTTGTCAACTAGCTTCGTGTAACGAGTAAAGCTAGTATCCAATCGGCTAGTCTACAGTGACCAAGCGTTCGTTCTTCGACTACCCTATTTTTATCGAATAGACTTTATCTGAAATATACATTTTTAACATGCCTAACTAACAAGGAAAGGTACCCAACTGTCCGGCTCAGATTTGATTTATTTTGATATATGTTAGAGAGTAGCTTAAAATAACAGACACGTATTTTTTTTAGCTGCCGAAACTCAACCTATTCGAAGAAATTGTCCTCCGAAGTACTGAAAAGTAACTAAACCCTCTATCTTCTGTAGAGTTTTTGCAACTTACTTAGTAATAATAATCAGTTTCTAATATTTTATAATATAACATACACACATACATACATAAATCACGCCTGTTTCCCAGAGGGGTAGGCAGAGACCACTTCTTTCCACCTGCTACGATCCTGACAAAGCTCTTTCGCTTCTTCCACATTCATACATCGAGTCATGCATGCACGTCGGTTTCGGGTACTTAAGATTCGGCCCTTTTCCAGTATTTCCCCGATTTGACCAAAAAAGTACGCCTAGGGCGCCCCCTTCCGACACCCTTCCACTCACTAACTCACTTATATTTTATAAACAGATCCGAAATTGATAAAGTAATTTTGACTAAAATTATGTACTTAAAATATAAGATTTTTTTATTAATTCAATCCTTCTAAAATCTCTAAAAAAATGCAAAACCTTGATGAATTAGACATGCAATTTTCTTTCGCTCGAAGTTACATGAGAGCGTCCGCATTGAGACCGCGGGGGAAAAAAGCGTGGCGGTGGCAGCGCGGTGGGGAAGCGTCCTCGCCATGACAGATCGGCGGAGCGGTGTGGTGCGAAGGCGGCGCGGTACTGCGGCGGTGAAGCTGTATTATCCAGTAGTAAATGCGAAGGCATGGTGCGAAGGCGTGCTCGGAGCGGCACGGCGGAGTTGTATACTTACCTTTTGTTGAGTTTATTGTTTTGTTTGAAGTGATTTAGCATGCAAGCTACATGTGAAAAAATAATCGGAGAGCCCACCAGCCTGGTTCTTGCAAGTTTTAATACGAAATCAAGATACTTGAATTAAACTTATACCTTATCGTTTTTTGGTAGGTACACGCCGTATCGCGCCAACTCTGCTCTTATTGCGTTTGCGACTTGAAAGGTACCTACCATTCCTTTGTGGCGAAAATGCCGCTTGCGCCTGCGGTCGCGGTCGCAGCGACACTACTAGTTTGGTATGGTTTTCTATGAAGTGCGGCGGCAGCGTCACTCTTGTCGCGCTCGGTATGTTTGTATGGTTTAATAAGAAATAGGTTTCATAGAAAACCATACAAACCAGTAGTGTCGCTGCGACACTGCCGCCACAAATGGAAATGGCACCTTAACTGTGGTTATTATTACGTGCGTGACTAATGAAATGAAATGACGAACAGTGGTCAATCTGGATTAAAAAAATATCGATTTTAGTACGATTTAACAGGTTCACAGTCCGATGATGCACAAGTGCCCCGTGACGTTACTGGTACTACGTCCATTAGGCACATGTGCCTCATATAAATATATGAAACTGAGCGTCTGACATATCGCAAGAAAGCTGCACATTGCTTCCGAACTGTGATCCTGTTAATCGAAATGAAATTTCGAACAGATAAGGACTGTAATCTCATGCATCTTAATTAGATCACTTTAAAATATTATCAGGTTAGAGATAACAAATAGTCCTTTGCCGGTTTTTAATACACTTGTTCGTAAATATTTTTATTAAACGCCTTGGGCCAAAGTGTACAAAGTAGGCCGTAATGCCATGAAAATATCCGCTCTCTTTCGCACTATATATCTCTTTCGGCAATCTTCTCTCATCCATTCTTTCCAAATGACCAAACCATCGAAGCATGCCTTTTTCAATCTTAGTACGTATTCGTACTACATCTTCTTTCTGTCCACATTTTTCTCTGATCTTGTAATTTCTTACTCTATCAATTGGTTTCACACTACACATACTACGCAAAGAGCGCATTTCAACTGCATCTATACGACTTTCATGCTTGTTCTGCCACACCTAACATTATTACCATTCAAAAAAAAATTCAAAATTATTTATTAGCAACTATAGTTATTACAACAATTTGTCGAATCCTCCTTTTAAGTTTGACACTTGTGTTAGGAGGTATTCGCTCTTTCGTACAAGGTATTGTCTTAGTTGACAATAAATAATATTATATAATATTATTCGTTTCTTTTAACCAAATTAAACATAAACTTATAACCATACATCAGAATAAGGGCCAACACTCCATTGTGAACAGCCAGTTGGGCAACTCCTATCATACTTTTCATTCAGTAAATCTTTCTTTCTAGTCACAACTTCTTTCACTCTTTTCTTTGATCTATTATATTCTTCTTTCTTTCGGTCGCTTAAATCTTGTGCTGGCTCTACATCTACAAAATCCAACTAACCCTAACACTTTATCCCACCATTCTGGACGTTCATTCTTGCTTTTTCTTCTCTTTACGACTCCACATACTTATTGAAGTATGTGGAGTCGTAAAGAGAAGAAAGAAAAGCCTTAAGGCCGACAAGGCTCCGGCACATGAAACGCGTGTCAGAAGCGACGCGCGGCGAACGCGTGCACGCGGAAGTTGTAGAACAACAAATCAAATTTAACCCGTCACATCAAAAAGTAACGCGGGCACGCGTTCAAACTGCTACGCGTCGCTGTCGCCGCGCACAACTCGGGTAGCGCGGCGCGCGGCGCGCGCGAAGCAGCAGCGTCGCGCGCGCGTGTATTCAAGTTGTATTCAAGGCTCAGGCACATCAAACGCGTGTCGTGAGCGTCGCGTCGCGACGCGTGGCGTCAGCGTCGTGGCACCCGGCATACTGCAGGCCGGCGCGCCGCGGCGGCAGCTTCACCGCGTGCACGCGTTGCTCATGCTTCGCTGCGGCGTTCGGTGTGACAGGTCGCGCGTCGCGCGCGCGTTAGTTGGCTTCAAGATGTCGAACGACACGGACTCTGATGAAGAATTTCTATTGCTTTTCGCTCTAAAGGCTCAGGCACATCAAACGCGTGTCGTGAGCGTCGCGTCGCGACGCGTGGCGTCAGCGTCGCGGCACCCAGCATACTGCAGGCCGGCGCGCCGCGGCGGCAGCTTCACCGCGTGCACGCGTTGCTCATGCTTCGCTGCGGCGTTCGGTGTGACAGGTCGCGCGTCGCGCGCGCGTTAGTTGGCTTCAAGATGTCGAACGACACGGACTCTGATGAAGAATTTCTATTGCTTTTCGCTCTAAGTAGAAAAAAACGAGTTTGGGTACATGATATTAATACCAGACGGGAACAATATGGGGAATATCATCGTCTGTGCAGGGAACTTGAAAGCCACGAAGATCGATTTTTCACGTATTTTAGAATGTCGAGAAATAGTTTTGAAGAATTGCATGAATTATTGCGCCTTGCAATAATAAAAAATGACACAAATTTCAGATCCTCGATAACATCAAGAGAGAGGGTAGCGATTTGTTTACGGTAAGTGTAATTTAATGATTTAATACGTAAACAAAAATGTAGCCAACAACAAATCACGTGCAATTCTAAGTTGTTCCGAATATCATGTTGTTAGATGTATTAGGTATGTTGTTATAAGGCGTGAGGTAAAATTTTGTTTGCCGCGACGGTACCTAGGCGGCGGCGGCGTTGTCAAAGCTTTGAGGTCGCCGCTAGCAGCTAGCTTCGATTCCGTCCAATGACTTATATCTATCTTATTACTTAAAGTCAAATCTGGTTTGAAGTCAGTCCGGAATGGCTTAGCAAGAGGTTTTGATTTGAACTTTGCAACCGGCCCGCGAGCTAATAGGAATATTCCTCGTATAATACCTATTCGTCACAGTGACACAGTAGGTATAAAAAATAAAAAACCCAGTATCGGCGAAAAAATGTCTCCCCGTAAGTCACTTGTGTTGTTCCGTGTAACCATGCCTTAAAAATGATTTAACGTAGCTATAGTTTTCCCAGATATACGGTCAAGGACCTCTATTGTTATGCCACTATGGAACCCTGTCATAATGACAGCGTTAATCATTAATTTTAGCTTTATTTCATGTGGTTTGACGCTGTCATTATGACAGGGTTCCATAGTGGCATAACAATTACAGTCCTTCACTGTACCTACCTACTTACCTGATTATTTGTAAATTATACAATAATTAGGTATTTCGTACCAGCTTGCCTATGACAGGTATTTTATAGGTATAATGCGCGGCATGTAAGTAAAAACTGCGCAGAAGTCGATTTTAGGGTCGCTTCTCACCTCCGCCACCACCTGCGCAGTAGCGGCCATGTTGTTGTTTTTTTTTTTATGTTAAGGAGAAGGCACACTAGCACTCAGGCCACCTGATGGTAAGTGGAATCTGAGACCCATAGACATTTGAATTCTCAAGACTATAATCCCAAGACCTCAAATGCGTTGCCAACCCTGAGGACTAAGATGGAATGCCTCTATGCTAGTAATTTCACCGGTTGTTTTATTCCCACACCGGAACACAATAATGCGAACACTGTTGCTTGGCGGGTGGTTAATGGATAAGATGGTGATAGCGATCCGGACGGACCCTGCACGGGGTCCTACCACCACTAAACTTACGTGCCGTGGATTATATTGTAAGTACTTTTGTTTCAAATGCAGGTGAAATAAATACGTAGGTAGGTAGGTAAATTTAAAATTACTAATAAGTAAAACTTATTGTGTGTAAAAATTACGATAGGTGTTGAGTTAGCAACATCTAGGTATTTAATTGCAAAATTGAAATGATATGGACGGGTTTAAAGTTAAAATTGATGGGATTCGTAAATAAACTCGTGTAATGCCGCGCGGCGGCGCGTGCCGCCAAATACCTACCTACCTTTATAGTCAAAGGAAGCCGCCTTGCACTAAAGTGGCATTGTCAAAAGATTTCATAAATGATTTTTCATAACACTTAGTCATATGAGTCATAGTATTAATAGTTAACGAGTAGGTACTTATGTAAGTAAAATAAATATGGGTCGATTTAAAAAAAAAATACATAAGTACCTAGTTAAGGGCTTAATGAAAACAAAATCACGATCGCTTAGGTACTTTGTGTTACGAAAGTTATTCATACAAACTACAAGTAGGTACCTATATGGGTAACTTTCGTTACACAAAAGAATCAATTAGGTACTTATGTTTTGTTTAAGTTTTAATTCAAGCCCTTAACTATGTAATTTTTTTTTGAAAACGTGATGCGAGTGTCCCTATCGATCAATATTTATACTTACTTTAGATTTGTGTAATTACAATGATA
The DNA here is from genome assembly GCA_949316455.1 of Acleris holmiana. Lineage (NCBI taxonomy): Eukaryota > Metazoa > Arthropoda > Insecta > Lepidoptera > Tortricidae > Acleris > Acleris holmiana. The sequence continues at coordinate 14,129,663 of OX438777.1, forward strand.
ATATAAATTATACCTATACTTCGTAATCCATCGCGCATTGTAAAAAAATACAACCTCCTTGACGCCGTGCTGACGCGTCGCTGCGGCGACGCGCACGCTACGCCCCACTGTGACGCTAAGCATGGCGGCCGCATTTAATACAACTTCGAATACACGCGCGCGCGACGCTGCTGCTTCGCGCGCGCCGCGCGCCGCGCTGCCCGAGTTGTGCGCGGCGACAGCGACGCGTAGCAGTTTGAAGGCGTGCACGCGTTACTTTTTGATGTGACGGGTCAAATTTGATTTGTTGTCTTACAACTTGCGCGTGACGCTTTCGCCGCGCGTCGCTTCTGACACGCGTTAGATGTGCCGGAGCCTTAAGTGGTTGTATTTTTTTACAAATGCGTGATGGATTTAAACGAGAAAATAAATGATGTTGTTTGAAAAAATAAGTGTTTATTCGATGTTCAAAATAAGTATTACAGAAATATAACTTATACGTTGCGATTGTGGGGGATTATTGCCCGCTAATTTAATTAAAAATAAATTATTACTTAAATACAACAACAACAAAACATCTTCAACTTCTAAAGCTACGAGTACATTTGGCGATCTTTCATTAGTACTTCTAAAGACACGAGCGCTGTGCTGTATTAAAAGTAGGTAAATGAAGGCTTTATTACTTTACTAGCGACCCGCCCTCGCTTCGCTCCGGGTTAAAGTATTATATATATAAACCTTCCTCTTGAATCGCTCTATGTACTAAAAAAAAACCGCATCAAAATCCGTTGCGTAGTTTTCAAGATCTAAGCATACATAGGGACAGACAGCGGCGAGCGACTTTGTTTTATACTATGTAGTGAATGTAGTGATTCCATCTAGTCCTATTAGTAGTTCGATAATCTGTTTGGAGAATTTCTTTCCAAATGTTAGTTTGTTAAGTGACTAAACAGAGATTTTATAACATGACTTATTTATTTTTGTTTTATTAAACCCCGAAACTAACTAAAATATCTATCCGGAACTACAATTTCTTAAAATTTATTTACACTTACAAACAAATCGCTAGCCTCTCTCCCTTGATGTTATCGAGGATCTGAAGTTTGTGTCATATTTCATTATTGCAAGGCACAATGATGAAAAATTACACAAAACTATTTCCCGATATTCTAAAATACTGAAAGAGATCTACATGGCATTGCAGCGCCCTACATAGACGATGATATAACCCGTATTGTTCCCGTCGTCTGGTACTAATATAATGCACCCATTTTTTTTTTATTTCAACAGAACCATACTATTCTTCGTAATCTCCCGTACATTATTTATATCATTCTCGACTTCACTGTCGTTCAACAAACATACATTGAGAAGGCATTTGCCATTCTCGTTCACTCGCTCATTACCATACTCGCCTAGTACCGATTTATAACAATCCCTTTAAGGTGTAAAGTTTTTGGAAGAGATTTTTTTTTTTTGATAGTCATCCTTATGATCAAGGAACTGCGGCTCTTTTATTTTTATTTCCTCTTATATTTTAGAAACATTTTTTTTAGTTATGGAGTTGACATTTGTTATTTTAATGGCCGACAAATTTGTTGCCTGTGTATCTACTTAATGAAAAAGAAAAAAAAAACTGTCACTTCTATATCTGTCATTGTCATGTCAAATCAAAGTAAACAAACGATTCAATTCAACGGCTCTTTTCTATTTGCTTGCGTTTCATGTGATCAGTGTTTTTTAAAATATTTTATCGACCTCAGAACTAACCCCGGATTTTCAATTTCGACGTTTGCCGCGTGTGTTTTGCGCTTAATTTTGCGTCTTTGAATCTTCAATGTCCTCTTTCAAGTTTTGGACCTGGGCCTGATATAAAAAATAACCTAACCTATCTACAAAGTAAATCACTATTGGTTGTGTTGCCAAGCCAATCGATGTCTTTTCGCTCTTATTGCGTAGACATAAAACCCCTTACTTATTAACGTGGAATAACCGTGGGGTAGCTTGTGCCATGCTTTGTCCTTATCTGTAATTGGGACATTTGCATCTGACAGAATGTGACAAAGCATGGCATAAGCTGCCCCATAGTTATTCCACGTTTATAAGGGGGAAAGAGTTTTATGATCAGCTAACGCCGATTCCGCGTGGTAGGTGTGGGGTAGACCCCTAAATCGTTTGGTGGTTGGTTAAGCTTTGATAGGCTTAACTTTGTACAATGGTAACCCTTTCTAGTGGGTTAACCCTAACCACCGAGGGGGTTTTATGAATAGGTTGGTGTTTCTTATATTTTAGCCGGGCCCAACCGTCCGTCTTTACAGTTACCGATTGAGTAGGTTAGGATATACCTATGATTTGTTTTTTTCCGCGTTCTCTTGGCCTGTTGGGTCGATCGCGTCTTATTCGTGTTTTAGTCAAAATAAGTACCTACCTACGTACTGTGGGGGTGGTTGGGGGTGCTTTTCAATTAAATATCAAAAATATGTTAAAATATATTTATTTAAATGGTTGCTTATTTTTGTATAAAATACTCTTATGCACGTCTCGACGTGCTGTCTAAATCTTGTTTATGACAGCCATGCCATCTCTATAGGAACACACCCATTTTAAACATCGGGCCATAGAGGTGATGTGGAGGACTTCAACCTCCACAGTACCTACGTATGGTAAGCTACTACCACTTACTCTGTATGTAATGGACTGGTAGATTGACCCTTGACCCTTGCAGACTACTGGCAAAAAAGTTATACGTAAACAAACAATAGGAAGCTAAAACCGAAACACGTAATCCAAATATCACGCGTAGTACTCGTAGAAAAGTGCGTGCCGGTCATCATACATTCAATAATAAGTCTAATGCAGATTAAGTTAAAGACCAATTAAGTTGAAACACATAGGTTATGGTTTGAGGTTAAGTCGAATTTATTCAAACGAGCGGGTTAGCCGTTCAAGTCCTAAGCCTATATAGTTCTTTCTTTTATATACAGGGTGTTTGGTAAATAGTGGATAACCCGAATAGGGCTGATACAACAGCTCATAAGCTATCGATTTAACCCCCATGTATGTTCAGCAATTGTTAATAGTTTCCGAGATATTGGTCATTTTAATCGGATTTTTTGTCATTTTTCCTTATTTCCGTGTTACGAAAAACCCCTAAGTTCATGTATTATTTCAAATTTTTTTTTCATTGTTTCTTGTATGGTTAGAATCACTATGAACTAAGGAAGTTTTCAAAGCTACATGCCCAGTTTTTTTTCATGACAACTTTTTGAGTAAACGCACAAAGTTTGTTTTTCCATACTACGTGAAAAACAAACGCGGGGATTTCTTAGTATGGAAAAAGTAACTTAGTGAGTTTACTCAAAAAGTTGTCATGAAAAAAACTTGGCATGTAGCTGTAAAAACTTCATAGTGATTCTAACCATGCAAGAAAAAAGTGAAAAAAATATGAATTAATTCATGAAATTAAGGGTTTTTCGTAACATGGACATAAGGAAAAATGACAAAAAATCCGATTAAAAGTCCAAATATCTCGAAAACCGTGCGACTTTTACTAGACCTATGTTAGCTTTTTCATAACGTCCTAAGTGCCCTCTATCCGTAGTTCAAGGATTATCCACTCATTACCTAACACCCTGTATACCATATGCGACACTATACTATTATTAAAAGCAAAAAAATATGTTTGTTGTGTATAGTCCCACTTAAACATTTATTTTATTATTTTTAGTTTGTTGTTATAGCGGCAATTAGATATACATAATCTGTGAAAATTTAAACTGTGTAGCTTTTACGGTTTATGAGATACAGCCTGGTGACAGACAAACAGTGCAGTCTTAGTAATAGGGTCTCGTTTTTAGCCTTTAGGGACAGAACCCTAAAAACCCTTTCTCTGGGGTTCTGATCCCTATGGTTCGAGTTCGTAAACGTAATCTCGCTACCCGATGTTTCATTTGGAGTTTTGAACCATTTGCGGGTGTGTGTATGTCAAATTCGCTTCAAGGAGTCGCCGCCTTACGGTCTGCTCGCATACGTCATCACTACGGGTCTCCCGCAGTTAATTCGTTACTTCAACTGCCGTGAGGTTCCGAATTCGAACCGTGATTGTTCCAATCTCCTCGAGCCGTAGTACCTCTTGGTTTGCCGGTTCCTGGGCCTAGATTCATTCTACACGGTAAAAACGATATCGCTGTTGAAGTAATTCCGTATTGTCAACAATTTTATAACTCTTATCTTATTTACAATAGTGGCGGCTGAGTTATGAACGATTCTAAAACACTTCAAACGCGATATCGTTATTACGCAATATGAAAAAGGCCCTGGTCTTATGTTCTGCCCAGTTTCTCGGAAACGTTAGCCGACTCGATGTACTGTATACACACCTATTGTTCTTGCTGCACTTTGCTTTCTTCGCCTTCCTCTAACATAGTGACGATACGCGTACATACATGCGTTGACGACAATGACCGCCTTTAATCATTTTGATTCAACAACCGCGAATTGAATTTATTTCAAAATTCAAAGTACAGTAATATTTTTTTTAATACGTTGTTGTTATATCAATTAAAGTTATATGTATATGATATCTTTGTTAACAAACAATATATTTTAATAAAGTTGGTTTAATTTGCTAGTTACAGGGATTTTCGTTTTCGACCCGAGTTATTTGACCGCGAGAGTATCTTTGGTATTTCTTACTTATAAAAATAAAATCATTGAAAAATTAACCAAACAATTTTTTTTGGAAAATATGTTTATCCCATGGAAAACCTAAAAAAAACCCATAAACTCTGAAAATGTGAAAACTCACTACTAGCTTAAACCTAATATGTCTCGTGTCACATTAACAGTAAAGTTTACCTATTATATAAAAATAGTTTTTGTTTTATATCCTCGCAGTAGTTGAGACAACACACAGCAGCACTATGTCGGCCCTGGCAGAATAGTACATTTTTTATGCAAGTGCGGAGTATGTCATCCTACAACGAGCCCTGAGGTGTCTTGGCCCAAGCTGCAAGTTAGGGACAAGACTTGGGACGAGTGTAAATAACAGTTTTGCACGTATATCAAACGACGTTTTTTAATACATTTGCTAAAAAAAAAATGAAAAAAATATATAAAAAAGTTATATTGTACTTTCAATAGACGGCCTTTTTTCAAAATGGCGACGGCACAAAACCATTTTGCGATGCAATTTAATGTCAAATAGTAATTTAATTAGTTACATTTAAACATCAAAAACCAATAAATACTTTTATTTATTTATGTTTGATTTATTACCAAATAAATTTATTACTTGATGTACGAAAGCGGCGGAAGTGGAAGCGAACGATCGTTCATAATAATCATAATACTCAATCAACCATGCTCATGCGGTCCCTTACTTTATCTTTTAGCCAGTGGTCACGAAAGGTGGATACCGGAACTACCTTCGGCATAGTGTAACGTGAATCGACCTTAATACTCATCTAACTGATCATTCTTAATACTCATTCAGTCATCTTTATGAAGACTTGAACTCTTTACACAATCAAGCTTTTCAAGTACTTATGCAATTCTAATCTTTTTAATAATATTACCTATTTGTATAAATTCAATGCTAAATGACGTAAGTAATAAAAAAACAAATATTGTGGTTGAATATGCAAACTAGGGTTGCCAACTTTTTTTTTGTGAAAGTATATATTGTGTTCACTGTTAAAAAATATAGTACTTTATGAAATAAGCCTTAATATAGGTCAATACTATGCCAGTTATACCTTATATTTACTAGCGCTTTGTGAACAACTCCTTTGTCATAAGACTACTCTTGGCTTGGCATCAACCTTTTTCTCGACTAAAACCATTCAGTTTTGTGAAAAAATTACAATAAAGGATAAACAATAATACCGTTCAGAAACACGCTGTATAAAGGCGCAAAGCAAATGGCGCAGGGTATGATTGTTGACTGATCACATTTGACAGGGCAGTGTTGCGATTTCATAAAAAATAATTGAAACCTGGGAAAATTGCAGCAAATTACTGACTAAAGATTTCATTTTTTTTATTATTTACGTCCACTTTGATATACTCAGAAATTAGCTAAAACATGTATTTTGTTCAACTTTATAACTGTGGGAGAACATGGAGATATCTTTACATAAAATACTTCACCATACATTTTCCTGCAACGAGACGAATTAATGATTGAAACCTCTTTAGACAAACGTGCACGCGGCATACTAAATACTGGCCACTTACATTTCGTTAAATCTTCATTAAAAAAAAGTTTTACGGCTGTATATTTAAGAAACTCTTTTCAAATAAATGATAAAAGCGACATATTATGTATAGAAAAACAAAAAATATTTATATCCTTTTTTAAGTTTGGGGGTTACAATTTTGCCAATTTATGACTAATCCAGAGCCACACCATCCATAAAACCGGGCAAGAGCATGTAGAACCATGCTAAGTACTAAAAACTTAAAAATCAACAAGTACTTACTAATTTCTATTTAAAGTCAATTGGTGCCGTCTAAGATGATTTTAGTAGGTATAAACACTTCAATCGCCTGTATCTCTAGAACAAATGATGTCTACTTAGTCGCAATAGTAAAATTCGTTATATGCTCTTTCATTTATTTATTTTTTAAAGATTTTTAGTATTTGTAGTTTTGGCTGTAAGGGGAGGGGGGACCACACACTTGAGTCTAACAAAAACTTGCGGTTTAAACCTTAATATTTCATAAAGGATTACTTAATCGGAAAACTGTTTTCACAAGCCCGTAATATTTTTAAAAGACCTATCCAACGTCACCCCACACTATGGGGTAGACGAGAAAAAAAATACATCCCCACGTTAGGTGTAGGGAAGGTACTCTAAAATAAATATTGTTTTATTACATTTTATTGTACCACTTTGTTGACGTAACTAAAGAGGCCCCCAGACGGGCTATACTTTTGATGAAATATGTGGCTACAACATTGCCGACTATATCCCGGCAATACAAAAAACATTTTAATGCAGCATATGGCTGGAAAATGTATATCTCGGCAATATTTCTGCAGCAGTATATGGCTCATTATTTTGTCTTTACATGGGCTACATACATGGCTAGTATGGCTACAATGGCTGACGAACTCATACGCGTTGCAGCAGCTTACATTGTTTTAAAAGCAAAGTCGAAACCAAATAAACCAAGAAAAATGTGGATTCGACCTTATTTCAATAAGCGTGATACGATAGATATTTTAAGTCTGGAAATAAGACTCGACGAACAATTATTTAAAAACTTTACACGAATGTCAAAGAGTGACTTTGAACTCATTATCCACAAAATTGGACCAACGATACAAAGAACAGATACAAACATGAGGAAAGCTATACCTGTTGTTACAAGATTAGCTATAACTCTACGATTTTTAGCGACCGGAGATTCATATAAGAGTCTAAGTTATCTGTTCAGAGTCTCGGATTCTTCAATATCTGCTATTATTCCAGAAGTTTGTGCGGCCTTAACAGAAGGATTAAAAGAATACATTAAGGTAAGACAATTTATTTATTAGGTAATAAAAAGTTAATCATCTCCAACAGTAAAGGTCACAAGTTCCTCATAAGTTAATCGGGTCGGCTGCGTTTGATCTGGAGCAGCTAAGTTTTGAGACACATCAGAATACTGGCTAAGGTTTATTTGTATAGGCTGCAAATTATTTTCCATTCTTGAATGTGAAGCCGGAGGAGACACATCAGAATACTCGCTGCTTGCTCCAGCTCTGCTTTGTGTAGGCTGCATTTGATCTGGAGCAGCAAAGTTTTGAGCCCGAGGAACATATACATGCTGCAAATTATTTTCCATTCTTGAATGTGAAGCCGGAGGAGACACATCAGAATACTCGCTGTTTGTTCCAGCTCTGCTTTGTGTAGGCTGCATTTGATCTAGAGCAGCAAAGTTTTGAGCCAGAGGAACATATACATGCTGCAAATTATTTTCCATTCTTGAATGTGAAGCCGGAAGAGACACATCAGAATACTCGCTGCTTGCTCCAGCTCTGCTTTGATTATCCGGACTAGGAGTAAATGCAGAAGATACTGAATTTTGGCGAAACCTTGCCATGTCACAATTATATAAAATTTGCATGATTTTCATTTCTGCTTGACTTCGAGTGTAAGGATCATATTTTGTTAACTTATTTGCTATGTGTTCTCCGAAAGCAGAGTATTCATTTTTATTTTGGTTCCCAGATTGAAGTAAAATTTGTTGAGCTTTTTCAAGAAATGGATCAGTATTATTTTTTGATTTGGACTTCTTAGAGTTCGGTGGTTTTGGAATAGATTCTGATGAAAGCAAAGAGTCTGTTGTCTCTGAATTAACAACTTCTTGTTCTTGATCAACATCGGCGGCGGTGTCTAGGGTTTCAGTCACCTGGAAATTATTTAATTAATATATTATTTACAAACTTTTTTCAGATGCCATCAGGAGCGGCAGAGTGGAAAGAAGTTGCGAAAGATTTCGAAGATCGTTGGAATTTCCCTCACTGTTTAGGGGCAATGGATGGCAAGCATGTTGCAATTACTTGTCCCCCCAACAGCGGCAGTCAATATTTTAATTATAAACATTTTTTTAGCAAGTGCTATTCGCTGTAACAGATGCACGATACAATTTTTTGTATGTGCATGCTGGAGTTCAAGGAAGAATATCCGATGGGGGAGTTTTTAGACACACAGCCTTCGGGAAAGCACTCCTTGACCAAAATCTTAACATACCCGATCCTGAAGCCCTCCCCGGACGAGAAATGTTGATACCATATGTTTTTCTCGCAGACGATGCGTTCCCTTTGACAGAGAATATTTGCAAGCCCTATACAATAGATTTAAATGTAGGATCTCCTAAACGGGTTTGTAATTACAGAATATCAAGAGCACGCAGAATTGTTGAAAACTCTTTTGGAATCCTAGCTTCAGTTTTTCGTATATTGCATACAACTATTGATGTTGAATTGAAATATGTTCAACATATAGTTTTAGCTTGTGTGTATTTACACAATTTTTTACGACGAAGCACAAGAGCCCAAGCTTTGTATTCACCACCAGGGTCATTCGATTGTGAAGATATTGATGTTGGAACATTAATACCAGGGTCATGGAGAGCTGATGATCATCGTCTAACAAATTTAAGAACACTGGGGAGGAACGCAGCCACTCAAGCAAAAGCAATGAGAGACGAGTTTATGCATTATTTTATGTCAGAGCAGGGTCGAGTAGAATGGCAAGATAAATATTTAACAGGAGCAAGTTCTAATCCTTAGTCTGTATGATAATATAATAATGTGTAATACAAATAATAAAGATACTTACTACGTTAACTGAAGAGTTTTCACTGTCCAGTCCCGTGTTTGGAGTATCTTGCGTAAGGACAAATGAAATAGCGTCAAAAGCAAACCATTTTACTGGTTTACCGCCAGCGCTGCCACTTTTCTTTTTCCTTTCCTCAGTCTTTGCGTATGTCCTTAAACTTCTAAATTTTTTGTACGCCTCATCAGTCGATATATTAAATTTTTGGGCAACATCTGCCCACCCATCTTTCTTAGCATTTCTGTCTTTGTAGGTTCCGCATTCCACATTCCACAATTGAGGGTACAAATGCACTTCATTGATGAAATCAATAATTTTTTCATTTGACCATGTACCAGTCATTTTGATCCGTATTTTAATTTATAACCTCAAACTTTAAACACGCACCCGAACCAAACTAAACAGAAACAAACACGAACATAGCTACTCTACTCGAACGAATCGCGGCAAACTTCACGTAGCATGAAAAAGGGACGCACTTATGCCGTATAGCGAGACAACAATAAAAGTGGCTGAGAAATATTGCAGTATTTTCGATTGCGAAGCGATTACTCCGGCAATATAGCTGGGACCCTTGGGATTCATCGGCTACACTAAAAATATGTGACAACATATCCCGGCCATACTAAAAATATTGCAGAGTGTTGCATAGTCTAGCCGTAAATGCTGGCTGATGCTGCCAGCCACACTATTGCAGCTATACATTTTCGTGAAAATATGGCCCGTCTAGGAGCCCCTTAATATGCATATTCTTGCCAAATTACTGCTTTCTAGTACTAAGGGTCTCTCTCTGCGCTAGGCTGCGTACGGACGGACGGAAGGACATGGCGAAACTATAAGGGTTCCTAGTTGGACTACGGAACTTTAAAAATTACGAGCCCAAACTCGATGGGGGCAGAATCACTTAGCTTATTCTGGCAGGGCCTTTGGTAGTTTGAGTCCCGGGGAAGGACATAGGGTACTTTTTTATCCCGAATAATTTCATGGTTCCTGTGGGAATGGCGAAAAATTACTTCTAGGCGGATGGAGTCGCGGTAAACAGCAATATTTTATTTTATGTACACCGTGTTTTTTTTACTTGTGTTGACTTCGACATATTGCTTGGTACATACACAAACTACCTGGTAAAAGTTTTTTTGATATTTAAAAAAAAAGATATTTATTTTCATTAATATGTTGTTGAAATTTAAACATTCCCGTACTAAAATGTCATGGCCGATGTTATACAATATATCTTTGAAAAATGTGAATTGCAAGCAACTAGTTCGAATGAATAGGAAATATTTTGTGTCATCTTTACTATAGGTAGTTTACATAATAAAACAAATAGGTAATATGTTCTTTTTAAGTTTTCCAAAAAATTAAGAACGCAGTCTGGCTTGGGTGGATCGTCGCGAATTGCGAAAATTGGATGCCCTAGCTAACATTGCAGAAAGTTACAGCAGTTCCCAAATTTTACAGACGTTGACAACATTTATTTACAGTAATATTATAACACGCGGTTCAATAAGTCCCGAGACTAAGTACTAAAACAAGGTTATTTTTATCAAAAAAAAACTTTATTCATCAATTTAGTCTTCTCCAAGAGCGATACAGTCCCTCCAACGCTTTTGTAATTTTTCTATCCCATGTGTGTAGAACGATTTGTCTTTGGCTTCAAAATAAGCCTCCGTTACTGCGATAACTTCACTATTTGGGCCAAGTCTGGCAAATAAGGGGGATGAGGAAGAAATTCGTAGCCCAATTCATTAATTTTGGCCATCGTTCTCACGGAATTGTGACAAAGCGCGTTGTCCTGGTGAAACACCACTTTTTTTTTGTTCATTTGAGGCCGTTTATCAGCAATTTCGTACTTCAATCGCTCCAATAAGCACATAGTCACTATTTATATTTTGCCCATTTTCAAGGTAGTCGATGAAAAGTATTCCATGCTAATCCCAAAATATAGACGCCATAACCTTACCGGCCGATTTCTGAGTCTTTGGCCGCTTCGGGCGGCTTTCACCAGCCGCTCTCCACTCCGCTGACTGCCTATTGGATTCCGGAGTGAAATGGTGTATCCATGTTTCAGCCATTGTCACATACCGACGTAAAAAAACGTTTTTATTACGATTCATCAGCACCAAACACCGCTCTGAATCATTGATACGTTGGTCCTTTTGATCAGTTGTAAGCAAATGCGGCACCCACTTGGAAAAAAGCTTTTTCATGGCCATTTTTTTTTGTAAAATTGTGAAAACACTACCAGCTAAAATCTTCACTATCTCGGCTATCTCGCGCACTTTTACTTTCCGATCTTCCATTACGATTTTCAGGACTTTGTTAATATTTTGTTGAGTCACTGCTTTATTTGGACGACCTGAGCGTTTCCCATCATTTGTGTCCACGCGACCGCGTTTGAAGTCGGCATACCGCCGACAAAATGGTTGCTTTAGAAGGAGCTGATCCCGCATAACATTTTATAAGCCATTGCTGTGCTTCAACGGTATTTTTTCCCATTAAAAAACAATGTTTTATCAACACGTGAAACTCGTTTTTTTTTTCATTGTATCGAAATAACAAGCAACGACGTCACTTAAATGTCTGCAGAATCAATATTTTATTGTTATTTTAAAAAAATACCCATATCTTTTATTGATGGCCAGTACTTTTAAAAATCAAAAGAGTCTTTAATATTTATGCGCCATTTCCAAGTTACTATCGGGAATAATTGAACGATCTAGTATTTAAGGGGGCACCGAGCTTTTTGCGCTCATTAACTTTAGGTATTTTATGCACTCTGTGTATGTGTGCGTATAGCACACCAGCAAGGAGCGAGCTGGAGCCATGCGCCGGCCGCGCGCCGCGCCTGACGAGCCGTGCGCCGATCCACTAGGCGCGGAGGTTGCTACCAATGTTTACAAAATAAAAAAACATAATCGATTCCGAATACTTTTATTAAAATATTGACTATAAGAAGTTAAAAACTTTTTTCAGTCTACATTTTTTTTTAAATTTGTTGTTTACTGTCGGTAGGTAAGGTAGGATTGAATTACTTGTATGAGGTACAGTCACATCACGAGATTGTTGAGCCACTCTAGAACCCACTCACAGATAGATAGATAATTTTTAATTAATGTCGTTTGTACATCTAAGGTGTATTTAGCTAGTGTTAAGTTATTTATAATATTTATTGGGCAAATTGTTCAGCTAAAGAGAATAAATCATAAGTAAAAGCCGTACATCTTCCAATCGGCCATCTTCCCTCTCCGAAGGTTACCGGGAGAACCCTTTCATAGAAAGTTGACGGTAAATTTTGACGTAAATAATTTCTTTTGCGTGACTTGACGCTGTCATTAGGACAGAGTTCTATGGTGGCTCAACAACCCCGTGATTTAATGTGACTGTATATTGAAATGAAATAAAACCTAATTACCTTTATTGACAATATTCTAAGCACAAAATAAAGTGAACTCAATACCTAATGTAAAGTAATAAGAACGGCTGAGTAGGGCAAAAATCCCAGTCATGGACCCTTTCTTCAAGATATTATTTTTAACTGACTTCAAAGAAAAGGAAGTTCTCAGTTTGACCTGTATGTATGTATGTATGTATGTATGTATGTATGTTTGTCCGCGATTATCTCACGTTTGTCTGAACCGTTTTTAATACGGTTTTCAGAAAAGTATTTGTTTCACATAGGAGAAGGTTTTGGTATTTTAACCGTCTTTAAAAAAAAGGATCTTAGTTTGTACGAATGTTTATCCATGATTATTTCCGCAAAAACTTCAATGTCTGATTCTGATCACTATAAAGTATAAAATTAAATTGATGTTTTAAAAAACTAAAAGCTTAAAGCTGCTGTATCAATCACATATTTAGAAGTTCCTACTTAATGTTTGTATGTATATAATGTAATGAATAATGTACGCAGGTATCTTTAGAAAAAAATATTAGGACATAAGAAACAACAATAATCAATATCGGATTTTACTTCACGGCATTATTTTGTCTGTGTGAGTAAGCAATGTCATTGTCTATTTCTCCATCCACTGAAAGACAAGAAATTTGGTCCATTGGCATCCTGTAATAAAACAGAACGTTTTGATTTAACTATAATTTATTTATTAACAGAATTAGTTTTTGGATGAAATTTTGTAATCCTCATTCTATAAAAATAATTCGTATTTGGGACTTACAATTCCATTGTGTGGTAAATTTTATAATCGATGTCCACCAATTCATTTACTCTGTAAATTGAAAAAATATAAAGATAATGTAAAAATTCATACTAAATTTATTAAAATATTTTCCTATACACCTCTTACTATTTTTACGCATACCTCACCGTTCATTAGGTACCTAACTCTTCGCTTTGTAGCGAAGTGCCAACAACTGGAACATTAACCCTATAAATAAAAAAATATGAATAATTTTGCAATTTTACTCATTTGTTGAAATATAGTTGTTAGGTACTGAGTATACTTACGGAGTATTCTCTTTGTATTCAGATTTCTGGAGATGTCTTGCTCTAGAAATATTGAAACCATCCCAAGAAGTAACAATATTATATAATTAATTATAGTAAAAAAAAACCTCGGGTCGTTCTAAGAAGCTTGTTTTGCCTATAAATGTGTTTTTTTAGCTAAACTATTTTTATATCTTGGTAAATATTCACCATAGAAGTGTATTTTTTATATACCTACCTACTAATTGAAAGAACTTCGCGTGTTGTTTAAAATTACTCGTGTAAATAAACCAATTTTGGCCCAAAACATCAAGACTACAACTAAACGATTACAAAGTCTTAGTAATACAAATCGATACATCTCGAAAATCAGTCTATGTTGCTACCGATTTATTTTCTCCTCCCTTAGCGTGGCATTTTGACAACTGTCAAATCAGGTTTCTTAGAACTACTCCACTATCAGTAGGTTTACGATTTTAACTAACTTCATTTCTTCACGCAAGCGTTTAGCATTGTGCTTTTGCCAACTCCTTCTCTTCCTTTCTTGGTTGTGTTTGTTCCCCATTTAAAATAAAGTGAATAATCACAAAAATCGCGATAAACGCAACCAACCAACTTGCGACACAGCCTCCACGTCCGACGGCCGAAGCCTGACTAATGCGGACATGGGGGAAACGTGACGGCTCTGGCTAAAATGGACGAAACGCGTGCGAATTTAGGTATTTCCTTCATATTAGTAAAATAAAAACACATTTTCAAATCTAAAGTGTAGAATATATAGAAGACGTGTAGTTTTGTTGTAAATCCAAAACTGATGATTTTCCGTGAAGTAATTACGCCGTACTAAGTGTTTATTTTGTTATGTAGAGGTATCTTTGGATGTTTTTTCTATCGAGGGAAGTACAAGTAATCGTGTTTCTAAAGTATATGATATATAGAGTGATTCCTTAAATATCTTACATATGAATTGCATAACTAAAGCTTCAGTAAAAACAATGCAGCAGGCGATCAAACGAACGCATTTTTTTCGTAATTACGTATCGTTGCCTCGGCGCACTCTTAATGAATATCAGACGACGAGTGGGTTTATCACACATGTATTAGGTACCTGAGCCTGCTTAACTTATATTGTCACGTATCTTTATGCCTATAAGAATAAAGATGTGTTGTGATATATTTGGCACTCTGTATGCTAAAGAGTATTTGATGCTGACGGTAAAGACGGTATAGTGTAACATACGATTTAGTTAGGGAGCTGGCGAGCCAAGTTTTAATATCATCAGCACACGTGGCAGACGTTATTAATAGCGATAATTATACCTTAAGAAACATCAAGGACCTCTTCTGCCACCACGGTGGCGCTGCGTTGTCGATTGACAGCGTTTCAAAAATGTTAAAAAAAAGTGTGCTATATATATTATGCGCACATGTCTGCCTCTGGGGCTGATAATCAGACATCCTGTAAACACAAAAAATCGAAGAGGCGGACATCCAGGACTCTGACTTTTGTAGCATTCAATTTTTCAAGTTACTTTTAAGAGGCCGTATACAAAATTTTGCCCATTTCGCCGATTTACCTGATTTTACAGACATGATTTTACTGTTGAAATACTTTATTTCTACAAATTTTAATGCGCAACACGAAAGATAATTTCAACTTTAAACGAATGTATGAGCTACTTTTTTGTTTTTATTATTTGATACTGATTCATCGACCTGAAACCGGCGACTGTTTTGTGAATTTTGCTGTAAGAGGTTTAGAATATCGCATATTCACTAATCGTTTTGACGTCTAAAAGGTATGAAAAAATTACAATTTATTGCTGTAAAATTTGTCTAAAAAATGTATGAATTACTTTTTACAACCTTCATATGTTTTTTTTTGTGTAAAAAAATGATTAACATGGTGAAGTTGGGCAAAACATTATTTTTGATTAAGACTACTTAAAACTATCGTTCATAAAATTAAGACAGTAATAAAGTTCAGTTCAAAATCAATCCATTACTGAAAAGTATAAAAATGCAACTTAGGTATAAAAAAATATTGTTGGAACAAACCGGTGCATCGATTGGAGTACCAGGTAACCACTTGGTTGTAATTATATATTGTTTAATTTCCACAAGTATCCTATTGTCCATGGAGCAATAAATTAAAAACCTGGACACATTCCGTCAAATGTGTTGGCTCACATATCTGCAGAGTGTGCTGCGTGGCGTCGGCGCGCACGCAACCGTGCGAGTAACCCGGTGTGACAGGAGGGGTGCTGCACACGTCTACGCTTGCGTTGACACGCAGGTACTGCAAACGAAACCGGTGTGGCTCGGCCTTAAAGGTGGACTTCCGACCAGCGCGGCTCCGGCGTCACTAACGCAGCGACGACGCGGCGATAGAGCGATAATACACTCGGCGTCAAAAATATCGCCCCTCCGCGAAAATCAGATTCAAGCTAATCTAGACCTTAGCGAAATTATGTTACATAATTAATATTAGTATCAATTAAAAGCTCGTTTAATGTGTTTTAAATTAATAATGTTTAAATTAAACAAAACGTAATGGCTTGTGAATCAGAGCGTTTCGAAAAAAAAGTGCACAAATACTCGTTTAAAGGGTCGCGAGTTGTGCCCTTTTCCAGGGGTGTAAAATGCCTGTACAAGGTCAAATGTCAATCATTCACTATCCAGACGTCGAAGAGAACACATCTAAGGAACTCAAGCAAGAAAACAACCCTCGAACATGGAGACCACCGCTGCTGAATCAGCTCAAGTGGTTGCACTACTGCAAGCAAGAGTTCGGCAGTGTGATGTCGCTCGGCAACTCAATTTAAGCCGTCATGCTGTCCGCCGAGTATTTCAGCGGTTCCAGGAGACTGGGGGCTACATCAGAAGACGTGGGGCTGGTCGGCGACGCTGCACATCCGAAAGAGATGATCGCTTCATCGTGACATCATCTCTACGCAATCGCTTCGCTAGTGCTGTTGAGGTGCAACAACGCCTCAGAGAAGCTCGGACATGATCAGTTAGCATCTCTACGGTTAGAAGAAGACTGCGGGAGAAGGATATCTTGGCTCACAGGGCTGCTACAGGCCCAATGTTGACCGCACAGCATCGCAGAGATCGCTTGCAATTTGCCCGCGACCACGTCGATTGGACGTTTGAGCAATGGAGGCAGGTTCTCTTTACCGATGAGACGAGAGTCTGTCTTTATTGCAACGACAGGCGGGCCAGAGTCTACAGAAGGTCGGGCGAACGATTTGCTCAAGCCTGTATTGAAGAGACAGTGGGCTACGGAGGTGGCTCTTGCATGTTCTGGGGGCATGTCTATAGACGGCAAAACCGACCTTGTCTGCGTCTCCAGGACTGAAGGCACTCGCGGCCAAGGGTCCCTGAATGCTCGCCGATACATTGCCGAGATCCTGGAAGAGCATGTGATGCCATATGCGGGTTACGTCGGCTCTGGGTTCACATTAATGCACGACAACGCTCGCTCCCACACTGCATAAATTGTTCGGGATTATCTGGAGGAGGTCGGGATTCCCGTTTTGCCGTGGCCAGCCAGGAGTCCTGACTTAAACCCGATTGAACACCTTTGGGACGAGCTGAAGCGACGGGTTCGGTCACGAGATGCCGCCCCTACCACCCTGCAAGATCTTCAGGACGCAGTCATCGAAGAATGGGGCAACATTCCACAAGAGGACATCGTAAAGTTGGTGCGATCAATGAAAGACCGTTTAGAGGCAGTGATAAGGGCAAGGGGGGGTAACACTAGGTTTTGAGTTAATTTTAGGCACTTTTTGTAAAATTTTGTTATCCATTTATTGTTGTAATTTTAAACTTGAATAAACATTTTTCAACTGTTCGCAATGTTATTTCCTTTAATTTTTGACCCCAAGGAAAAATCCTTTTTTTTTAAATTTTCCTAAAAAAACACTTTATTACCTTTCAAATGATACCTAACAATCATATTTTTGTCCTTGATCAAATAGGGTTTAAAGTCGGTTGTAATTATTTTCCGAGGAGGGGCGATATTTTTGACGCCGAGTGTATTATACAGTATGAGGGAACGTTCGAGCGTAGCGTCACTGTTAAAATAGAAAATTCGTTCATACTTGTTGATTTTCGAGAGTTTTTTATTAACAAGACCGCGTTTTTTACAACACCGTGTAGAGATGAATGTGTGTAGAGATTTATTAAATCGGTTTTGTAATCCTTATATCGGTTGTCACACAAACACGGGTTGCATCATAAAATCCGATTAACTTTAATTGTTTCGTCTCGTCACCATTCACGACTCTTTTGTAGACTCATTATTGACGATGTAAACAAAAACAAACCGCCGCCAGCGCGAGATATTCAAAACTGGACCGATAAGCTTTGTCAACATTATTATTGTACAGCGTTTATGATGTACATAGTTCTTCAAAATTCGTTCTAGCGATGTGAAAACACTCGTAGAAACGAGCCTCGTATGTTTCTAACTATATGCACAGGCGATGAAATTTTAACAAGCTCTCTTTTTTACGGTTCCGTATCCAAAGGCTAAGAACGGGATACTATTACTAAGACTCCGCTGCCCGTCTGACTGTCTCTCGCCAGGATGTATCTCATGAACCGTGATAGCTAGACAGTTGGAATTTTTACAGATGATGTATTTCTGTTGCCGCTATAACAATAAATACTAAAAACAGAATAAAATAAACATTTAAGTGGGTTGTTTGCTCTATATTAATAACGGCAACATGTATAGACGCTTGAAATATTTAGTTTTATAAATAATAAAATAAAATAAAATATACGGGGTTATTGGTAATTCGACGTACCTATTCCCGCTGGGACGTGATAGGGGTGACTATTTGCGATAATTTTAACCCCCATATGCATTACGCAAAAGTGTTTTTTTTTTGAGTTATCATGATTTTTAGCTTTTTCAAAATAATTCAAAAATGCAACATAAAAAAAAATATTAAAAAAAAAGTAGTAATTTAAATCTATTTTTTTTCTTATTAATAAAATCGATTAAACATTGGTTATTTATTAATATTAAAACAACAATAAAAACGACAACGAAAACGGGAATACGAATTTCCGCCTGCATCCTTTGTGATTTTTTTTCGTCTCGCATTTTTAAATTTGGACCATTTTAATATTAATAAATAACCAGTGTTTAATTGTGTTTATAAATCAAAAGAAAAAAATAGATTTAAATTGATACTTTTTTATTAATAAATTTTTGATGTTGCATTTTTTACTTATTTTAAAAAAAGCTAAAAATATTGATAACTCAAAAATGGTTCACTTTTGCATAATGAATATGGGGGTTAAATCGCACAAAGTCACCCTTATTACGTTCCAACGGGAATACGTCGAATTACCAATAACCCTGTATATTTAGGCCCTTCACACACGGCGTCGCATCGTAAGCGTACCGACAAGTCAGGAAGCGGCGGCCTAACTAACACTCTCACGTATTACGAGAGCGATACGATGTCGTATGTGCATGTTCAAACAAGCCAGCACACAAGGCGTCGCAGCGAAGCGTATGAAATATTTGTAGTCAATACGATAGTCGTAGCGTACTGGTGTAAAAAATCAAGCTTATGAAAACTTTTGACGGTATATTTCAAGTCTTCTCTAATTAATGTAACTAGTCATTTCTGTCTTTTCTATATGACTGAAAAAGTGTTTGAACTCGAAAAATTGGTTAAATCGTACTCTTGTCTTAAGGCTCCGGCACATCAAACGCGTGTCAGAAGCGACGCGCGGCGAACGCGTGCACGCGCAAGTTGTAGAACAACAAATCAAATTTAACCCAAACATCAAAAAGTAACTCGTGCACGCGTTCAAACTGCTACGCGTCGCTGTTGTCGCGCACAACTCGAACAGCGCGGCGCGCGGCGCGCGCGAAGCAGCAGCGTCGTGCGCGCGTGTATTCGAAGTTGTATTAAATATGGCCGCCATGCTTAGCGTCACAGTGGGGCGTAGCGAGCGCGTCGCCGCAGCGACGCGTCAGTACGGCGTCAAGGCGAGCGCTAGTGGTTGTATTTTTTTACAAATGCGTAATGGATTTAAACGAGAAAATAAATGATTTTGTTTGAAAAAATAAGTGTTTATTCGATGTTCAAAATAAGTATTACAGAAATACAACTTATACGTTGCGATTGTGGGGGATTATTGCCCGCTAATTTAATTAAAAATAAATTATTACTTAAATACAACAATAACAAAAAATCTTCAACTTCTAAAGCTACGAGTACATTTGGCGATCTTTCATTAGTACTTTTAAAGACACGAGCGCTGTGCTGTATTGAAAGTAGGTAAATGAAGGTTTTATTACTTTACTAGCGACCCGCCCTCGCTTCGCTCCGGATTAAAGTATTATACATATAAACCTTCCTCTTCAATAATTCTATCTATTAAAAAAAACCGCATCAAAATCCGTTGCGTAGTTTTAAAGATTTAAGCATACATAGGGATATAGTGACAGAAAATGCGACTTTGTTTTATACTATACTACTCAAAACAAAATAGGGGCCACCTATATATTTCTGCTCAATCGTAATTTATAAACACAAACTATTGATAACTATTTTCAATTATTGATATTACGCATCCTTCGCTATTTAAGCCTCTTTAGTGCTAGTGTTTAAACTTAAATACTGTCCTTAAATACAAGTAAAATTTGGATTAAAAAAAAACCGAGTTCAGGTTAAGAATTCTTTGACATTAAATGATGTTGTATTCTCTAAAATGACACTAAAGGAGTAATTTATTTTTGTCGAGTTGCCTAGTTTATTCTGTTGTGTTAATAATGCCACGATTACGAAGACATATGGACCCGATAACTTGTACCAGGGCCGTCACAATGATAGCTGAAGGTCATTCGCAGCGGCTTGTGGCTTCCTCGCTAGGGTTTTCTCGGAGAGCCATCCAAAATGCATGGCATCGCTTCCAAGAGACTGGTAGTGTTGCAAGAAGACCTGGTTCAGGCAGAGTTCGTGTGACTACGGCCACAGAATAAGTAATAGTACAAGTACAGAAGCGACACTCCGTGACAGCAAACATGCGAATTTAAACCTAAACAGAACGCGTTAACGATAATAAAACAAGTGCACGGCCGGAAGTGACCTTGGATACATTTCTGCGATCGATAGCGGGGGCGCCCCTAACGAGGCAAAATGCAGCTTAAATCTGCGCCGCGAGAGTATGTATCATTTCGCCCGCGATGAGCTTTACTGACTCCGCCCACTCCGCAGGGCTGGCAGTTACTTGTACTAATTAATACGTTAATACATACTTATTCCGTGGCAGTTGTAAGCAAACAAATTGCATTAAACTTATTATTAATTGTAGTTTTCTTATGTAGTTTTAGTATTATTCATCCCTAACTGTTCTAATCCTGTTGCATTTGGTACACAAACAGGACTATTTTCTTTTATATTTGTATTTGTTTGTGCAACTGTTAGTGTGTCTTATTGAATAAATAAATGAAATAAATAAATCTAGTTTGTAACTAGAGACGCACTAAGCGAGACAAGCGAGAAAATACAACTTGTGCTACCCGTACTGGAATAGGTAGGTTAATGTTAGTCTAGGAGCTGACGCACGTTTTCGATAAACAATCATTTATTTTAAGGACTTTGAAGGTTTACTTTGTAATAGTTGTATTACTAAATATTTGTTGTTAACATATTATAATAGCTTCGATATATACCTTAAAACATTTTGTTTATCTATAACAAGATGAAATAGGTATATAGAATACAGCGACAAACGCAGCCATATTAGGCCCCCTGTATTGTGTTGATGCACCACAGATGTTAACATTACATCGTTAGTACATGAAAGAACGTTAAAAAAAAGTCGGATTGGTGAAATTTCAAAAAAACAATAATTATTAATATCTTATAACAATATTCATGTTTCATCAATAACATTTAATCAACATTTGCAACCCGCGATGGAAAGCCTATTAGTCTTATTGCCTGTTTCACAATCGAAAAGTAAAGCTTATGTGAGACATAAATTTACTCTTTCTTACACTTAAAAATACATATATAAGGAGAGAGCCAATTTTTAATGGCAGATAAATTTGTCCTTGCAATACTTAATAAAAAAAATTACATTATAATTATTTGTAACTGTGACTGATTGATTACAATTACAAAAATGTTTAATTTTTACATATTTTTTTAACTCCTTTTTCATGTATTTGATATTTATTGTTTATTTATTTATAGGTAAGTAAAAGGTAAAATAAAAATTACAGTTTTTTAACAAAAGTTAATTATAATGTTAATTTTATTGAAAATAGTCGCAAAGCGGACCTTCTTAACTTTTTCTTATATATTATATAGGTAACTCATTTCTAGGGTCATGTTTTAGCGAAAATATCCATCTACATATTGTTATAATAATTACAAGTAATAGAACAAAAAATAAACTGACTTCAATTTCCGTCAAACTCGGGAGTAGGTATATCCTAACAGGGCTAACAAATCAAAAAAAAAAATCTAAATCAGAAACTAAAAGAAAAGAAAGAAAGAAAGAAAAACCTAATTTAAACGTTAGTACTTATATATCAAATTTAAAACTAATCTTACATCAGGCTCTTGGACTATGCAACTCGTATAACACGACAAAATTATAAACTCGAGCACTATTATTACCTATTCCGTTACTCAAGTAAGAAGGTAGGTAACCGGTATATGCTGACCTTGCTTTAGTAGGTAGTCACTATTACTGGGAGATCTACTTACGCGGAACGCTCTTTAAGTAAGGTAGGTAATAGATTTTTGATGCGAATAAGTCGAAAACTGCGAAACTGAGGTAGGTAGTTAATAAAATAAATAATATTATTCCGCTCTTTTTGTGTCGAGGATTCAAAACTGTAATCATTGTGTCAGTAATTAACTACAGCTACTCGTAACTACCTACCTCGAGCGAAGTTATAATTTATAAAATAATATTAATAATAATCTTAACTTTCGATATCTTTTGGCAGTGTAAATAATGATAGATCGCCATTCCTGTCATTATTTAAGCACCCGTATGCTATACAGTACCTTTTGGCTTTTCGAGGAGCCATAGGTACATTTATTTAAACAAAAACTCGAATTATTTTCGCAGCGGCGTACGGGCGGCGCGCTTCAAGACGAGCGCTCGCGTGACACTCAACTGATTAGCCTTGTATAAAAGGCCGCACATTGAGTAGGCAATAACGCGGAGTGTCACCGGCCTGCTACGGCCCAAGAGGATCGTTACATCCGGTTAAGTTCACGACGGGAACGCTCAGTAACGGCTCGCAAGTTACAAAATCGCTTACGGCTTACGACGGGTACTCGTGTTAGTGACCAAACAATACGAAATCGGCTGCATGAAGACCAGCAATGGTCTAAACGACGTGTTGTACGAATTCCTTTGACTAGGGTTCATCGTGCAAGTCGCCTAAGTTTCTGTCGGCAATATTTGAATTGGGACATAAATCAGTGGGGATCGGTGCTTTTCACAGATGAGTGTAAAGTTAATTTTTTTAGTGACGATCGACGGATTCGAGTATGGAGACGACGCGGCGAGCGATTTTCGGAAGCTTGCATCCACGAAAGTGATCGTTTTGGTGGTCCCAGTGTTATGATTTGGGGTGGCATTAGCGTACACGGCAAAACTGAGCTCGCCATCTTAAATCAGGGCACCGTAACTGCTCAAAGTTACATCGAGGAAGTCGTCAGGCCTCATGTGGTTCCTTTTGCACAGCGAGTGGGTCCTGACTTCATCCTGATGCAAGACAATGCCCGTCCAAACACAGCTCGGGTTACTCGGACTGAACTTGAAAATTCTGGTATCCAGAACCCCAGCCAGCCAACAGTCCGACTTATTTATTTTTGTTTTATTAAACCCCGAAACTAACTAAAATACCTACCCGGAACTACAATTTCTTAAAATTTATGCATTATTGTGTTCCGGTGTGGGGATAAGACAACCGGTGAAATTACTAGCATAGAGGCATTCCATCTTAGTCCAAAGGGTTGGCAACGCATTTGAGGTCTTAGGATTTTAGTCTTGAGAATTCAAATGTCTATGGGTCTCAGATTCCACTTACCATCAGGTGGCCTGAGTGCTCGTGTGCCTCCTCCTTAACATCGCTAGCCTCTTTCCCTTGATGTTATCGAGGATCTGAAGTTGCAAGGCGCAATAATGAAAAGTGACACAAAACTATGTCCCGATATTCTAAAATACTGAAAATGTTGCCGCTGTCACGGAAGAGAATTGATAACTTTCAAAAAGTCATTAGTTAAATAATCACGAAGCTGGTTTGGTGATGAGTTTCCGTTAACGTGGAGATCTTCATTGTATTGGTTATGAGTGTGGTTACAGTCATGAATACACGATACACACAAAACGATACGGGCCAAGCCACACCGGTTGCGTGCGCAGCACCTGCGTTGTATATCCTCATACAATACCTATGTAACTCCGCTTGCGTGACGTGCACGTGCACGTTATGTTTTTTGCCGTTTTGTTGCTCGATATTAATAACGGTAACAAGTAGACGCTTAAATATTCCCAAAATATTTTAATTGTATATTCACTTCAAAAATAAGTAATAAATTAATTAACGTAAGGGGGGTTCCCATACAACAAGCGTGTTTTTTTAAAAAGGTTATAGGCTATAGTGACTAATGTTATATATAGATAATGGTCCGGAACCCTTCGTGCGCGAGTCCGACTCGCACTCGGCCAGTTTTTATTAATATCATTAATTAACTAAAATTAACAGATATAGGAAGTTCTTCATCTGTATCAGAACCCCTTGACATCTTAAGGCCACCGCGTTACGCGCACGTGCACGCGCACGTCACGCAAGCGGTACACAGTGGCATAGTGTATGAGCAATCATAGTATACAAGGCAGTGTGGCTCTGCCTTTAATCAGACTTAAGGTGATATTCCATCTATGATCGCACGCGGCAGCGGCAGGCGGCGATGCATCCGGCGTCATTGCCGTCTGCCGCTGCCGCGTGCGGTCGACGTCGCGTTGATTCCGAGTGCGGCGGCGTGCGGTCGCGGCGGCTTCATACGCAAGAGCGTTGCCTCAGTCGCTCCGTGACTTAACACGTTCCCTGTCCGGGTGCCCCCAATGTGGGGTCATGAACCTTTTTTTCAGGAGTCCGTGCTTGCACTATGGGGTCATATTCCCATACTGAATGGACATAAAACTGTCAGTTGGACTTGTGACATGGTCAGATCGTTTTGTTTGGGGACAGTGAACGTGTTAACGCATGTCGGACGGGTTGACGATAACGATAATTTGCTTTCATGTTTTTTAAGTTTAACTGCTTTCCCATACCCTCCATATAATTTTGACGACACGCTGGCCTTGAGGCTAGCGGTCCTGGGTTCAAATCCCGGTACAGACATACATACATTAAATCACGCCTGTTTTCGGTAATGGTAAATAATATTATGCGTAATAACAAGAATAATTATTTTATATTCCTCTGCCTCGGTAAATGAATTCATTTTTTATATTTTTTAAATGAAGTGCGCGGCGGCGCATTGGCACGACTGGTCATGCAGTCTGCGGCCGCGACAATGCCGCTCGACCGCGCGGCGGCAGCGAGGCTGTCGCCGCGCTCAGAATGTATTTCATAGAAAACCATATAAACGTACGTATTTCATAGAAAACTGCAAGCGGCATTGCCGTCACAAATGGAATGGCACCTTAAGTCTGTTTTAAGATGTGGGTGGATTTGGACACAGACCAAGAATTTTATCTGCTTATTTTAACATAGAGTGCGAAAAATAAAACTAGTTTTGAATAGAATATTTATTTGGAGTAGAAGATAACGCAGAAACAAAAGTTTTTTAAAAATTGTGAATTTTAACGCTCCGTACTATTAGCATGCCAAAAGACGTTAAAGAAGGTAAATACGCCCCGATTTGCAGGGTCCAACTTGCGTGCGTGTCAAAGTGGGTTGATTGAGAACTTCATCTAGAATTAAAAAAAAAAAAAAAAAACCGGGAAATAATGGTTTTCATACGACATTAGTGCCTTGATAACAGGGCAGTTATGAAATTCCATTCAATATTACTACCCTGATTTTTGAGAAGGTTTAATGCACGGCTTTCTCGCCTTTTATTAAGGTAGTAATAGTGCACTTACTAACAAAGTGTAGTTAAACAAATATAGGGGCATTTCTCCGCTAGTTAGAAGATAGCTGTCCGTGGTTTTTTTTGGAATAATGAGTTTAGATAAATGTCAAATAAAATGTTTTTCATGTTAAATAATAGCAATACTTCTGAACGTGTCTGATATAACGTGTCACAAAATAATCCGTAAAAAAGAAATTACAAAAGTAGTGTACAGTATACTGTATACCTAAGATACTGAACTGACGTTATTTAATAAGGGTTGACACTACTTTTGTAATTTCTTTTTTACGGATTATTTTGTAACACGTCGTATATACTAAGAACAAGGCTGCCTATTTAATTATAAATCTTTTAATAGCTTAAAAACAGTACCCTGGAATGTCCCAAACCCAGAAATTGATAAGTATCACATAATATTAGCAAAGTGTTGTAATTTAACAAGATTTCTCTATTGAACTTAAGAAAGTGAATACATAATCCATTATAATAAATTAGTATTTCAATTAATGTGTAAGTCATTTTTTAGCATTTTTAATCAAATTTTGTCCCCAGAAGTACAAGAACAGTCCCCTGAGGCATGATTGTGATAATGTGATAAACATTTGATAAGAGTGACCTAGTACACAAATTGATATTGGTATGAACAACACTGAAGTTATGATGCAAAACCATTTTTACTATTTAATTTACTATAATTTGGAGAGAAAGTTGGCAGACTGACAGACTGTTGGTTGACTGTTCAAATTTCCCAAATAGTGGAGAAATACCCACAGGCATTAACCGCTCGTTGAAGGCAAATATTTTTTTATATGAACACTGAGAACCACCCTGTCAATGTCAATTTAACATTTCTGAAAATTTATTCAATACTGCTTTCAGTTTGTCACCACTTAACTATAACAATAATATTTGTACCTTATTTCAGTTAACCTTGGTTTATTAATAAGTTACAGTCTGTACCAAAAGTAAATACAAAACTGCTTTATAATAAAAATGTATCCACTCAAATTAACAGTACATTACTACACAGTCCGGGAAATAGGCCGTTGCGCGACGAGTATAAGATAGCGCGGTCCAGCAACCGCCCTTCCCGGCCGAAGCTTGTATAGTGTTTTTCTCCAACAATGCGAGGAAATAACAATATTGCTTATTTATATTTTGAGCGCAGTAACAAATTAACTTCGAAAAATTGCTATCATCAGCACCGATATCCTCATAATAGTATAAAATTGAAATATACCATTAATTAAAATCAGAATATTGAAATCTAAGAAAAAAAATGAATAAGTTAAAATTATAACATTTATTACATGTGTTGAAGTATTCTTCTTCTTCTTTTTTATTTACGGCGGTTTTGTAGTACGTTCGTCAATGTCAAGTGAGTTAGAGTATAATTAGTAAATAATAAAATAAAAGTCAAATTCGGACATTTTTCAATCGGCCATCTTCCTTTAGTTAATTCGGCAATTAATTTTGTTCATGAAAGCAACATTTAAAAAAACACTACTAGAGCTATTCGCACATTAGTTTCCCGCTAATCCCCTTATAGGAAGAATTTTCAAAATCCCTTCTAGTGCAAGGATTATTCCCTCCTAATTTCACGTCCCTAGGTCTAGCGGTTTCGGCTGTGCGTTGATCGATCAGCCAGTCAGTTTTTTTTCTTTTAACGGGTGATAACAAAAAAATGAGAAATATTTGCAAAGCTGTAAAAAAATACTTATGTAACGTTTTATCAAACTTTTTTATAGTGAGGTTTATAATACACATTTAACTATTTACAAAATAATCAATGAACGTTACAATAAGGCCCGTGATCAGCTGTTCGACGCAGCTTTGACATAATGCCCGAAAAAGACCGTTGGACGGCATTTTTGTCCATTTTTCGCACACAAGTTTTGATCTTTTTAATTAGTTCGGCACAATTTTCTGCTCTCCAATTATTTTTGTTAACCAGACTGTTCAAATGACCAAAAAAATCTTCGATTGGCCGACATTGTGGAAGGTTTGTGGGATTTCGGATTTTCGGTACAAATGGCACTTTATGGGATTCCAGGAATTGCAATGTTTTTTTGGCGTAATGCGACGATGCCTTATCTGGCCAAAATACATATTCTCCATCAGGGTGATATTGGCGAATAAACGGTGTAAGTATTTTTTCAAGCATTCACTCTCATATACTTTTTGATTGACCGCTAAACCACTAGGTTTGAACCACAGTTTTGACACACCTTTATCGGAAACAGCCACATAAAGCATAACTTTCTGCTCAAACTTGTGCTTATACTTGTGTTTTATATTGTCTGGTGTTGTTGAAATATTGCTGGTATAGTACCGATCATTTCCAGGTATATGGGTTTTGCTCAAAGGGAAATAACGTTCATCATCCAAAATAAACGATTTTCCTCTGTAATTTCTAACCATCCAGCGGCATTGTGACATGATGTTAGATTTTTGCTGATCGGTGTATTCCGGTGCCCGTACCTTCTTGCGGCACTCCAAACCCACCTTTTTTAAAGACCGGCAAATGTACGGTTGAGAACATTTTAATACTTTCGCGGCATCTCGTTGGCTCATGGAATCACTATCATTGAAAGTGGTATGGAGTTTCTTCAGTCTTCCCTTGGTCATTATTTTAGCTGGTCGGCCGCTACCACGTTTGCGAGCTGTCGTCAAGGATGCAAGAATTCTATATATAGTAGAAACTGATACATTTTCTTTAGTAAAATGATCTACTGTGTACTTTTTCCCCATGTTTATATTTTTATTATAAAAATGTACAACGCGTTTTCGCAGAGCTTCTTGTTTCGACGTCATTTTGACAATTATAAATGATTGAAAATATAAAACAAATTAAAATCAAGAATCTCAAAACAGGTAAAAATAACCTCATGAACAACTTTTTTGTCTATGACAATAGATATTTTTTTTAAGACTACTGAAATTGATTCTCATTTTTTTGTTATCACCCGTTATAGTAATACCTGGGCGAATGAGCCCTACTCGGGTGTATGAAGACGACACTATTAAATCATAATATGATAGTGTCTATATATATCGACATCAGCAAGGAAAATCATAGTACGAGCCCCAAAGCAAAAGAGTTCGGCTACTATTTAAAATTGAAAGTAACTTTTTTTCAAAATCAAATCTAGTTAGTAATTTTAATAGCATGGAAGCAAGAAATAAAAAAAAGTATTGTAAAATTAATCAAGTTTATTTCCTACATAATACAAATTAAAATTATTTCTGTATTTAAATAAAAAAAATACAATTTTTCTATCAACGACAACGCATAATAGTTCAGCTATCGATCTTGAGTATGCAAAATAGTTCGCCTACCACTTAGTTGTCTCGCCTTTACTCTTAAGAACAGCCTTGATTCTCAATGGCATCGTCTCTACCAACTCTTCACACTCTTTTGGGGTTATAGACTCCCAGACAGCGACTATTTTCTCTTTTTAATCACTTTTTGACCTCGATGGAAACTTGCGTATTTTTTTTTTCATTTTCCACCACAATGTTTCAATGGGTGACAAATCTGGACTATTCGACGGCCACTCCATAGTGAGGATTCCTTTAGACTCGAGCCAAGTCTTCGTGGTTTTCGCAGTATGGCAAGAAGCCCCGTCTTGTTGAAAAGTGTAGACATTTTCATATTTCAAGCTTGGAATAGATGGAATTAAACTTGTTTTCAAAATGTCCTGGTATTATTTCACTGCATTAACCGTCCCTTCTACAAAATGCAGGCGGCCTACCCCTTGTGCCGACATGCAACCCCATATCATCACAGACCCAGGAAACTTCACTTTTCTCTTAATGCAGTCTTTGATGAATGCTTCGTCTTTCTTTCGAATGATTTTTTTCCGTTCGTCGCCGACAGTTACTTCGAATTTTGATTCATCACTCCATATTATTTGACGCCATTGCTCAGTAGTCCAGTTTGAGTGTTCGCGAGCGAATTTCAGCCTCTTCTTTTTCTGTAACTCCGTTAGTAAAGGTTTTTCCTTGGCCGTGTAAAAACCATATCCCATTCTTTTGAGAACCCTTTTGCAGGTATCCACTGAAACGTCTTTCTGGATCATATCACGCCATTTTACGGTAAGTTCCCCCGCACGAGCACGGCGGTTTTGTTTGATAATTTTCTTTAAAACACGGTTTTCAGCGGCACTCGTCACACGCGGTCGACCCGACTTCTTAATTTCTCTATTTAATTTGACGCGTTAATTGATGTTCGCACTAAAAACCTGTAACATTTTTTTTAAACGTCTTAAATGCTATCAAACTCATTGAAATATTATCTTTGTGACTAATAAATAACAGACAATACCTACTCTGTCATTGCGACATTGAAGTACAGTGACATTAGGTTTATGATACAATTTATTACGTTCGATTAAAATTAACTCAGTAACGATCAGACTTTATAAATAATTATATTTAATATTACATCATACTTTTGACTTTGACTTCGAAAATTATATTTCACATACGCCGGCTCCATGGATTTAGAACCACGGTATGCCACGAAAAGTCCTAAGCCTAGTTACATCCGATTGAAAACCTATGTATCTCAAGCAAACTTCTTTTTCCTATATCGCTTAGAAAGTGTGGTATCATTTCATTTGGATTATTTATTTAGTCATAATCCCAATGAAATCCCGTCTAACGTTTTATTTGAACATGTAGTTCGTAAGTTGATATAAATCAGCCTTAAATGTTGTTGTAGAGTTAAAATGCTACTAAAAATATTGGCGAACTGTGACATTAAAATGTTCTCGATGATATGCTATTAAAAAAGCAAAACAAGTACATTGCGACTAAAGACACTATCTTATTCTGAAATAGACGATTAGGATACAAACCGAAAACTTATCAAACGATCGAGGTGATATGCGACAAAAACTAATATCGACCAAAATACATAAGAATGAGACGCAACGCTATAGTTAAATGTACGATCGAGGTGAAATGCGACGAAAACTTATAGCGACTAAAAAAGTAAACGATCAAGATACAACGCGATAATTAAATATATCTACGTTCGAGGTGAAATGCGACAAAGACTGATATCGACTAAAAAAATTGAAGATTGAGACGCAACGCTATAGTTAAATGAACAATCGAGGTGAAATAAACTTATAGCGACTAAAAAAGTAAACGATCAAGATACAACGCGATAATTAAATATATCTACGTTCGAGGTGAAATGCGACAAAGACTGATATCGACAAAAAATTGAAGATTGAGACGCAACGCTATAGTTAAATGTACGATCGAGGTGAAATAAACTTATAGCGACTAAAAAAGTAAACGATCAAGATACAACGCGATAATTAAATATACGTTCGAGGTGAAATGCGATTCGGTGAATCGCTAACAAACGTGTTTCTCAGTATTGTCCTACAGTTTAGAGATATTTTGGTTGCATTCCGCGTATAATAATAATAAATTGATATAATACCGAGCCTCAAATTCCTCAAGCAATGGCATTATTAAACATTTTAATAGTGTGACATCATTGTGACGTTGTCTTCTTCTTTTATTACATAGCATGTGCACTAGGACAATAGAAGAGTAGGTTTACGACATAACTTCATAATATCCTGTTACAAACGTAGTTATAAACCCACGAAATCGTTTTTGTTTTGTTCAAAGACACGAGATGCATAAAACGTTGGTCTTGTGTTGCAAATGCAACTTTTCCCCTCAGCAGCGAGAACATAATTTATACCTTAAAGTAAAAAACCGGCCAAGTGCGAGTCGAACTCGGGCACAAAGGGTTCCGTACCATTATCTGTAAAAACGGCAAAAACACATGTCTGTCATGCTCATGTCTCATGTATGAGAGCCCCATTAAATATTAATTTTATTTTAATTTAATTATCTGTTCTTAAAGTGAGTATACAACGTAATTATCTATGAATATTTCAAGCATCTACCTGATGCATTAATAACGAGGAAAAACGGCGATAAAATCGCGTTTGTTGTATAGGAACCCCGTTAATTTTTTATTTTATTTTAGTCTAATTATTTATTCTTAAAGTGAATATAGAACTAAATAGACATTTTGTAAATATTTCAAGCGTCTACCTGTTGCCCTTATTAATATCTAGTAAAAACGGCAAATAAAAATCGCTTTTTTTATGGGAGCCCCCTTAAATATTTATTTTATTTGTTTTTAGTATTTGTTGTTATAGCGGCAAATGTGATATGTTCAGCTTCTATGCTCTAGAAAGAAGGGTCATGCAGGAAATGCTGTGCTGATTGAAGTCTAGGTAATAAGCAATGGTCGAATGGTAAAAATATTCTTACCGATAACGAGCGCCGACAGAAATTTAGGCACTAAAACTTAACGCGTCTCTTTCTAGCTAAGGTGACTATAATTGTATCTGCAATTTATGGACAAATAAGTTTTACAAGCCGGTAGGGCAGTAAAAAGAGCAATATTTTGTTTCTTTATAATCGCGTTCTTGAAAACTGCTATAGCATTCCGATGTAATTTACCATATAGAGGTTATCGGGTGCAAAAATCGATCTACCTCGGGCTCATTTGTGGGAAAATTTGTTTCTGCGTATTTCAAACAATGCTGTTGTTTTTTCTCGCTTGTCGTTCAGCGCGTTTCTATCGTTATAGACTTGATGGAAAAGGAGATCCGAGCGACAAACAAGTCGCGGACAACTTGTGCTAGCCCTCCAGCACTAGTAGCACGATAGCGTTTTGTCGCCGGCGTAAACCATTCGTCCCTCTCGGACTTAAGTACTTCCTAGAAAATTACAGGTGCTTTATGTCGGCGATAAACTCTGTATCATGCTAGCCCTGCTGGTATTCATAAATAAATTACTTACGTAAAATAAAAAACAATACCGTACCGTAAAATAAATAACCATATCATTTATCTAAAACTTGAACATTGCTAAACAAAATGGTTTTATATCTTCGTGTCAATTTATTTGAAGAACTCCCAGGAATCGCCTCAAACCTTTTATTTTAGCATTCGCAGGCAGTCTGAAATTAGCTTACAATAATGATATTAATGATTGCTCGTGGTCACCCTAGTGATATAAATCACACAAACTGGCCTGTGAAACTCGTATTAACCATTGTTTTAAAGAAAATGACACACTTAAGGGAGCATTCAAGTATTACGTAACGCAATTTGGGGGGGGGGAGGGGGGTCTCGTAAACGTTACGATGCGTTACAGGGGCGGGAGGGGGTCTTTCTTACAAGACGTTACGTAACATTGTTTCTTTTTTTAATAAATATTTAGGGAATTAAAACTCCCAAATTGACAACCCTTTTCGTTTACGTTTTACGGGGAATTCCTCGATTGTATTATAGTCTGGTCGTCATTTTTCATTTGTTCTCGCAAGTTGGCAAACCTTTTCGTTTATATTTCACCGGGAATCCCTAGATTGTATTGAACGTCATTTAATGTTGTTTTCGTTGTCAGTATTCGTTTCAGTTTATGCAGAAGCACATTGCTCTAGTCGGTATTATTAAAGTAAGTTCATAGTGTCCATACTGCAATGTCCTCAAAAGAGGGAGATTTGTATAATCAGCTGTTCTTGGCCTATAAAGGCTCTCATGCTGACTTACCAGCGCAACTGTGTCAAAAAAATGCCAACGAAATTTGGAAAACGACTAAAGAAAAAGAGGGAAGAAGGCACGTACGTACCGTACCGGTAAAGTTAGCAAGACCACAGACCGAGATGCACAAAAAGCACGAGGACGGGGAATTTTGCACTGCTACAATCAGGTCATTGGAATCTCTCGCGTCGCTTCTGGGACCGCAGCAAGTATTCGTTCTCTCACAAGACGATAAGGCACGTGTACCTACCAATAGGTTTACCGGCAGTGAAAAGTCAGAGCCCTCTTTTAATGCATATGGAATACAGAATACTTTTACCTGATCATGACTGGGTCGTGGCAGAGCGGCACAAACTTATTCCTTCTGTATACGCCGGCGTCAACGTGGAACGTGGAAAGATACTTGGTTAATAGTCGATTATTTTTTAATTTTGTTAAGAATACGATTTTACTTCGAGTAAAATGTTTAATTTCAGTTGGGTTTCTGTTTATAATCGCATTCCCAAAAGTTAAAATAAACATGTTATGTATTTTAAGAGTTTATTAGTAAAAAAAGCTAAAATAGGATAGGAATGACGGAGAAAAACAATTGTGTGTGTAAAGCCAAAAATTTATAGAAAAATAAACAAAATACGCAGGTGTCGCCGATTAAAAATCTCTTGTTTTATTTAGTATGATTACCGCAAAAGCAATTAAAACTATACCAAGGACAAAAACTATAACATAACTTTTAGTGCCTTTAGGGTAAAAATGGTCTCTTGAGTGTTACGTAACGTTTAGAGAGGGGGAGGGGGGGGGGGTACAGAAAAACGTTACGGTGCGTTACAAGGGGGGGAGCGGGATTCTAAAATCTTCAAAAATTGCGTTACGTAATACTTGAATGCTCCCTAATGCGAAATAAAGGCTTCGGCACACCATATGCCTGCGCGAAACACGTACCTACTACATGCACGTTTGCGTTCCACTGCGAAGCATACTTGACATATTGTTGTATAAGGATTCATACGACACAACGCAGTGGAACCGAACGTGGACGTACTTGTCACGCGCACGCATCCGGTGTCGCTCGGCTTTTAGTCTCATTGCAACAGTGTGGTAAAAAGTAACTGCCATTTTGTTATATCAGTGTTGCTAGTTTTATTTTATAAACTCCTACTCATCGAAATATGGAAATATGGATATTAAGTATGGAAGGATAACCCCAAACAAAAACGACTGTAAAATCTGCTTCAAAAATACCCACTTTTTGATTTGAAAAGGTCTTATGTATCGGTGGTTTCGATAATCAAATAAATAATAATTGATTTAACGTTTGAAGTCATTTATATCATATATTGATTTAACGTTTGAGTAGATATTAATTTCAGTAAGGTTTTTATACCGTTTAAAATCTGCAAGGTTACTAGCTCTGGCACAAAAATTTAATTTGTAAATTTATTTTTTCATAAAGTTAACTTGAACGCGGCCATGTACCTATTTCAAAATTTGACGTGGATGGTTTAATACAAAAATAACACCGTAATTGAATAATGAATTCTATCAATATTTTTTATAGCAGTGTTTGGATAATCTTACTGGTTATTCGGTTTGGTAGGCATCTAATTTTCGTTTCGCAATTCGCGAAACTGCATCCACCCAAGCCAAGCTAGACGGTGTTTTGAAAAATCTAAAAGATCATTTATTTGTTTTATTATGAAAATGAATGATAGTTAAGATGACGTAAAATTTCATTTCCTATTCGTTCGAAGTAGTTGTTTGTAGGTTATTCACAGTTTTCCAAGATATATGGCATAACATCGGCCATGTTTTTTTTTATTGTGTATACCTACACAAGCGACCCGCTTAAAAATCAACCCTCACATAACCTACGGAATAGCATTTAAATTATTTAATCTAAAACAGCTCCAGCATAACATTAGCTTTCAGAAGAATTAATATTCGGAAAAAAATACGGAATTTTAAGGTGTTCCCGTTGCGTATGCGTTTAGTATGCTATTTTTCTATTTAATTATATCTTATCGTTGTCTAGTAGGTAGGTTAGGTTAGGTTAGGTTAGTGCAAAACTAGAGTTAAGTTGAAGTAGGTCAATTTGTGTGAGATTGTCCCTAATATTTTTTATTTTATACCATAATATTATACGCATGCTCGTACGCTCGTGGCCTAGCTTTAATAATACTGTGGACATTTATTCCATAAACCTCTGCAAGCTCGTACCTATGCTTCCTATACAAGCCTCGGCCGGGAAGGGCGGTTGCCGGACTCGTATATACTTATACTCGTCCCGCAACGGCCTATTTCCCGGCCTGTGCAGTAATGTACTATTGTTTGGGAACTATAACTCTGTCGAAAAAACGGAAATTTTCCGGTAACCTTTGGTTTTATATCTACTAGGTTTTAGGTTTTAAAAACAGGTTGGGGCCTTCGTTTTTGAGCTACTTATATTAACTCAAAATTACGGCCCAATCCTTCGCTGAGTCTCACGCTCTGCGGGGCGAATAGGTTGTTATTGCCGAAAGCATTAAATGTAGACAAATGCTACTAGTATATACCACATACTTACGAGACTATATTGTTTCTCTTTTCTATTCCAGGGGCGGTGAAGACAGCACTAGCAACCCGTGTGCAATGGCGGCAGCAGCGGCCGCGCCGGCCAACTGGCGGGGAACCAACGACAGCGCTACCGAGTACTGCCGTCGCGGCAACACGCCAGTTACATACGGCAGGTACCAGCGGAACAATTCTACCGCGCCCTACAACACGCCTCCTTCTAACGTCGAAAGGTAACGTCGGTTCTTAAAAAGATACGAATTAAATGCGCGGAAAAATATCAATTGACGCTTCTCCATAACTCAGTATGATATGATCACAACGATTATATATTGTTTCTAAATTAATATTGCTCCATCACTGGCGTTTACGCATGACACAAGCAACAGAAGACATGTAAGAAATGGCTCGGTCAAACATTGCAATAGGCCAGGACATATATATTAATATTCAAGCTTCACCGTTTGATTTTGTCTTTTACCGATGCGATACTATGCCCATTGTCACATCGTATAACGCCCTGTTTACACGAACGCTAGTGCGCTGGAGCCAGTCGTACAAGAGAAGTCACTGCTGCGCTGGCCTGACCTTATTGTTTAGACGAGGCGAAATTATTCCTGGATTTTTCTATGTTGTGCACACGTTTGTGGTAAAAAAATAATTCAGGACAAATCCGGCATTTAAAAAAGAAATGTTTTTGAAGAGTTCATTAAAATATTAGAGTAAGAAATCGAAAAGAAATAAAAAAACCGGCCAAGTGATATTCAATTTTTTTTTTATTAAAATCTCAAAAACTACTCAGCGTAACGTGTTCAAAACAATTTTGGTTGGAAGTATTTCGTATGTTCTACTACTCTAATTTTTATTAGAATGTTCTATTGAACAGTTCAAAAGCTACCCACCCGGACAGAATTTTTACAACTTTAGAAGCGTATATGTCGCCAACTGTTCACTTACGTAAAAAAGTCACTTAAAAACCTTTTGTATCATTTTGGAAGGCCTATCTAAAAATACCCCACACGCTGATGTAACTAAAAAAAAATTTTTTCGTCCCCTAGTTACATATGTATGGAGTGCCACTCCTAAATATTTTTTTTTTTTAATTTTACTACGTCTTTGTATAGCGGTTCATAGAATACATCTAT
Source organism: Acleris holmiana (assembly GCA_949316455.1). Lineage (NCBI taxonomy): Eukaryota > Metazoa > Arthropoda > Insecta > Lepidoptera > Tortricidae > Acleris > Acleris holmiana. The sequence continues at coordinate 14,166,845 of OX438777.1, forward strand.
CCTCCAAATTTCATTTATATAGTGCCAATAGGCTCTGAGTAAAATGGCTGTGACATACTGACGGACAGACGGACATGACGAAATTATAAGGGTTCCGTTTTTGCCATCCGGCTCCGGAACCCTAAAAACGACTGAATAAGAAAATGGCTATGGATAAATCCTTAACTGGAGGTTTTGCTTTGTTGCTAGAACAACTATGATTAGAAAATTTCCTCGCCATTTTATCATTAAAAATAAAGGGAAATCCCAACAAAAACCAACTCGCGTACACTCTACAGAAATGCCCCAGCCACTGGCTCGATGCGTCTACACGTGTCCGCAACGCTTGCGCGGGTGCTGCGGAGCACGACGCGGGCGGAAGTCATTGGCTAGAAATATAGACGGGCGCTGGGTTGGCTTCAAAAACTGTTAATACAAGCCTAAATACTAAGCCAGTGTTCGCTTCGTGTGAACCACACTTTATGTTTTATAAGCGCCAAAACACAGTTAAAGGTTTACTTCCATGGCTAGCGGCCGATGCGACCCGCGCGCGGCTCACGACAGTAGTAAACACTATGAAAACTTATGGCGCCACTTCCGAGGCCAGCGGCTCAGCCGCGCGCGGCTCGCTCAGTCGACAGCCGCTAACCTCGGAAGTGGCGCCATACTTTTTCATAGTGTTTACTACTGTCGCGAGCCGCGCTCAGCCGCGCGCGACTGTCGCATCGGCCGCTAGCCATGGAAGTCAACCTTAACGCGGGTGAGTGTCGCCCCGCCCGGCGAACGGGCGACCCAACCCGACACGTTGGCCTGATCGGATATTGCGGTGCACTTATATCGAGTAGAAATCTTAATTGTCATCATAACGCACTGAAAGCAGAGGCGGGGCGTGGCTAGGCGAGTTCCCATACCAAAACTCAAGTATCCGCTCCGCCGTCAGTACGTTTGCTTCGTTGAGTGTCATAAATGTATAAATATAATTTATTGATCAGGATTATTCATCCCGAATGGCACCGCTGAATCCGATTCCTGTTAATTATGCAAGCTTAGATTTTCAAGTATAGCGTGCGAAATCTCGCCGAACTTCGGCTGCATACCTAATTATCGAATATTGTGTAACTTACTTGTTAGTTAATAAATATGTAGAGAAATTAGTTACGCATTTTAACATTTCTTTATACGTTTAAACAAGTTGTAAACATAAACTTCTTCGACGCTGACGCCGCGATGTTGTCTTGCCAACTCCCAAGTGGTGGGTAGGAAGTATGGCACAGGCTTATCCGTCGGCCGACGCGTTAACGCGTCTTGTGTATTTTGCACTTTAATAACGTTGCATGTTGTGACAGTGGGCATTTATGATGCGAAGTTATGAACTTACATCAATAGTAAACCTTACGTCTTTTCTGTCCTGCTTGCGCCTTAAGGCTTCGTTTTACATTAATTTTATAATTCTTTGTCTTCGGAAGTTTTTGTGATAGGTCACAACGTTCACGAGTTTTATCTCGACCGTGAATATAATATTTTGCGAGTAACTGGCGGTTATAAATATCAATGTATCTTGTTTTATTTGTCTCCGTGGCTAAAACTACTAATTGTGAAAACGCCTTTAATAAACTTTTACGAGGTTAAATATAAAGCTGGCGCGGTGTCTAATTAATTACAGTAGAAGCCAAATTGCAAGATATTTCATGGCTGTAGTTAAAACGTTTACTGATTTAACCAAAAGCACCTTGCGACGTTAGTGTGGTCTAAAATAAAAACCACCTGAATCCACAAACCACTACTGCCTAATTTTTAACACAACTGGTCACTCTGGCATCGGAACGCGTATAATACATGTATGTGTCTTTGTCTTGGTCTATCGCCCCCGTATCATCGCTTTAAATGCATGTCGTTGCCATTTGTCGTTTGCTGTACGCCAGTTTGCATTGCATCTTGCGTTAATCATTACTATACTATCACACCTCTCCCAAGGACCATCACACAATTATCGATTTCGTGCTACCAGCATCCAGCAGGTCCTGTGGCCTTCTTCAGTTCTTCATTGCCTCTGACCCTCGGACTATCCTCACTGGGTTTTCACTACCACTAATTTATTACGGATTTTCTAATTTACTCGTAGGGAAGGTCCGAGTAATATCTCCCCGAATTTACGGATATATCAAAATAACTCTTATAATCAGAACATGCAAGGCCTGGGAGGAGGAACAAGAAAGGATTGGCTTGACATTTTTCCATCCGAGCTCGGGCCTGCTGGTGTGGTAGAGATTTTCTCATTTTAAATTCCACACCCTTCCACTAATCAACCTTTGAAAAATGCATATGTACCGTAAACACATTAAAAGAAAGCAAGTATAACATTTATCCGTGAAAACAGCGACAAAGAACAGCGAAATATGCACAAGAAGAATGTACGAAATGGTCCCAACTGAGCGTAATGCTTTTATTGTCAGCGCTCGGGCAATTTTTGAAGGTCACTGGCGAAAAATGACTAATTTTAAAATCAATTTGTTCAGCGATTTGGTCTACGAGCGGGTCCACCTTTTGCTTTTGATATGATTCAGGCGTTATCATATTAAATCCAAAAGGTGAGCCCGCTCGTAGATTAAATCGCTGCATTAATTGATTTTAGTAATTAACTGGTAAATTAAACCCTTTAGAGTCGTTCTTTTAGCATTGAGCATTAACCCCGTTTAATATATATCTTACCCGCTAAGGAGCAGTATACGCACTGTCGTGTTTGGCTGTAGGACTCCGGTTAAATTACAACCAGTTACTCATATTTCGTCGGTGAGCTTCAAAAATCGCCCCCGTCGTCTTCCCTTGGAACCATCAGGTGAAACCACGGATAATTATGTGTGTGTACACATAATTATTTAAATATAAAAAAAAAATATAGCTAAGAAAAAAACGCATGCGACCTTTTATGCCCAACTTTTTGGTTGAATACTCAAGCCTTACCCGTATGGGCACTTTTTGGTTGCTGTATAGCAACAAACAAAAAGTAAACTGACACAAACGTTACAAACATCTTAATATTATGTATTGTGTCATAGGGTCAAATCACAAGAGCTGGCATGAATGAGTGAATGATAATTATCTATGTGTGCTTCACAAAATGGTTACACACAGGTTGATTCAATAATTAATAATCGTGTTTTTACACAATAATGTCTTATAAGCCGCCCAAATACAGTGTAAAAATATTTGTAAAATTTTCAATCACGGTAAAAATCTATAAGGCCCGTAAGCGTACCGTAAAACGTAAGTAGGACGAGAGCGATACGACCACGTATGTACATGTTCAAACAAGTCAGCGCACGAAGCGGCGGTGCAGCGAAGCGTATGAGATTTTTATTGTCACTACGATATTCGTAGCGTAGCGTACTGTAAAATGGGGGCGAGTAAGGATTGCGGGGGGAGAAGGGATGCGAAACCGGAATTTATTTTTTAACTAGCTACTTTAATTGTCGGGCTCTGGTTGGTTTTTAGTAATTTGATTATATTTTTAGGTATAATGTTTCTTCTTTTCGCAACACTAAGTTGCCAGTATATAAAATTTTAATACACAAATTCACTGTCAAAGTTGATGCTCGAAAGCGGCGGATTTTTGTTTAAATTTATCTTCGTTTTTATGTGAAATTTGCTAAAGTAAGTGTTCATCAACCTTTCGGATATCGTTTAATGCTTACAAGGCTTATTGAAAACAGAAAAATATTGAACATAGAAAACGATTAAACCGCATTTGAGGATTTTTATGGGGTGAGTAGGTATGTATTGAGGGATGAGTTGGGAAAACAAGGACATATGGGTCATGAATGGGGAAAGTTGGTGTTACGAACGGGGTGTACCGGGATGATAGAGGGGGGAGTTGGTATTTGTAGTTCATGGTTGTCAATTTACATGAGTAGTCAAAAGTGTCGTACATAATATTATAAAATAAGAATAAAGGTCACAACTTACAGATAACATTAAATCGTTTTATGTAGGAGCATAAATAAAACATAATTTTGCTACATAAATAAAATATTCTCTTGACAAGTCAAGCTATTGTCATAATTCGAAAGTGTCAACCTAGAAATTTTCCCATCTCACCCCATTGCTATCCCTTCTACCCCCAACTACGGGGTGAGCTGGGATAGCCTACTATTACGAGTTTATGGCTGAAACTATAAAATGAAACAAAAAAATATCAATTTCATTGATAACTTTTGTCTTTGCATCCGGACCAGTTTTTTGTTTATAAATCAATGTGCCACAATATAAAAATAAACTTTTATCCGGGTTTGAACTTCGATTTCACCCTACTCACCCTATTTTATGGTACTGGTAAGCGTTTACAAAGTTCTGACGAAATATTTTTCTCTAATTAATGTAATACTAATTTGACTGAAAACGTGATCGAATTCGTAAAATGTGTTGAATTATTCCCTTGTCTATACAATCATTCATGAAATCATGAAATATCGTCAAAAGTAAACTGTACGGCTAGCCAAATTTGTATTCTCTCTCTTGTCACTCAGTGCGTCTCTATCGTTACAGACTAGATATAAAGGGAGATTCGAGCGACAAACAAGTCGCGGACAACTTGTGCTATTATGCCGAAAAAAACAATCTAAACCTTAAAATAAGTTTTAAAATTTTAACAAGTTTTGATTCTATATAAAATTTTATTAAACGGGTCATAACATAACTTAAGTGTATTGCGTTGTTTTTTTTTTAATTTTCTCATTAATCATATCTATTGGACGAAGCTGATTTGGCGATGAATTTCCGTTAACGTGAAGATCTTCATCGAATTCTGGAGCAATTGTTGGTAACGACCGTGGTTACAGTCATCACAACACAATACACACACAAAACGATACGACTACGCGACAATTCGTTAGTAAAACTCTGCGGGTCTCGTACTCATTGCGTCTTGACGATACGCTTACGAGACGACTACGTAAACGATCCATGTGCGAAGGGCCTAAATATGACGTTGACTGGTACAACATGCACGCAGCATATTAGATCCGCAGCCAGTAATTAAAGCCACAGTCGCAGTCCGCAGTACAAATACTGCCATATATTTTACCTGCTTGGTCCTAATAATGTGTGTGTTCTTGAATAACGAAAAAGTTCCAGTTATTTACAAAATATTAGAGAGCGACACGTAAAATACGGAGACGTTGCTTTAACAAAACAATGGGTCATAGTAATTACATGGCGTCAATTTTGACGGACCGTAATTTACGCACCGTTAAGCTTCGTTGTGGTCGCTCCCTTAAGAGGCACTCACACAGTGATACGTGACATTACTTACGTTCGATCCATTCGTGCTAGCTCTTGTGAATCGACCTATATTATACATTAATATCATTATCATTCGATCACTCATATAGTTTTTATGAAAACAAAAATAATTTAGTAACCTAATACAAACAAATAATAACATATGTACATACGTAACATCACCCTTCATTCCCAGAGAGAGGTAGCCAGAGCTACAGAAATACCAACAACTCTAAAAAGACTTGTTTATAATTATGTAACCACATTTTAATAACAATTTAACATTTATCTAATAAAAACTGTATGAGTCGTTACTATTTATGCGTTACTACGAGTAACATTGGAGGGACTTGTGTCTTTAAACTAGCTATCCTTTAGTTGTATCAATCTTTGGGGGGAGACGCCTACGTCCAGCTGTCGGAAGTCGTTGGTTGACATAATGTTTTTAATGTTACAATGAATTAAACTACATAATTATATTAAATAAAAAATATTCATTGATTTTTTTATCCAATATGTGTCTTGTCTACTGTGTGAACTGTGTCGCTTTTCATCACTAAACACCTTTTTACCGTCGATGTAAAGGAAACCTGTGATTGTCCTGTTGTTATCCGTGTGATTAATTCTTACAATTCTTACGAACATAACATCCCTGGCACGCAGCGCTTGTTACGCATCTAAATGTGATTCCATCGCTTGTGTTTTACAGCTTTCGGTGTCTGTTATCAGATAATTATTCGAGTGGGTAATTATAGAGTTAGGGGTTGGTATTTTCTAGGACGACACCACACCACCGATGGTACGCGAGCGGAGAGCGCGGGGGCACGGCCACGGGCGGCGAGAGTACGCCCAGCACGCCGGGGGGCGCGACGGAGAGCGGGCGGCGCCGGCGCGCGTCCGGCTCGGGCTCGTCGCGCTCCGAGTCCAGCTCGCCCGAGCCCAGCGACACGTCGCGCGCGTCCACGCCCGCCGCGCCCGCGTCGCACGCGCACGCCGCGCACGCCAACCACCGCACGCCGCCCACGCATCCACATCAGGTACACATAACTACTCTTCTTTAATTAACCTTCAATACCTCGTTGCATTTTATTAATTATCCTGTTTTTTCTCTTTGTGACAGTGGGCATCGACAGCGAGCGGGAGACCTCTGGCCATATGCGTTAGAAATCTCCCTACGAGGTCGACGGACAGCTCCCTAAAAGATGGTCTATACCACGAGTACAAGAAACATGGGAAGGTGGTGTGGGTAAAAGTAGTCGGTCAGAACGCAGATCGATACGCTGTGGTCCGTTTTAAGAAACCGTCCGACGTAGAAAAGGCACTGGAAGTGTCTCAAGATAAGCTTTTTTTTGGGTGTAAGATCTCAGTGGCACCTCACCAAAGTTGCGATGAAGACGCGGATTCGGCCAAACCCTACGAGACTGATATTGATGAATACCATCCGAAGGTCAGTATTTCAAATTGTCACGCCCTGTATTTAGTTAGATTTTATCAACGTTAATCAAGGCTCTCTCTGTTCTGTTGCAGGCGACGAGAACGTTATTTATTGGTAATTTAGAAAAAGATGTAACGCAACAACAGTTAAGAGATAAGTTCAAGCACTTCGGGAGAATAATCGAGATCGATATCAAAAAAGGCAGCGGGGGAGGAGCAGGATATGCGTTTTGTCAGTACGCGTCGATATCGAGTGTGGTGGAAGCAATCCGTGCCATGGACGGCGAGTACGTGGGCGGCTCGCGCGTCAAGCTGGGCTTCGGCAAGCCAGTGGCCACCACGTGCGTGTGGGTTGACGGGCTCACCGAGCACACTGAGAAGCAGGTGCGTACCCGGGGCTCTTCCACTCATTTTAAAGGTGGATTTCCAAGAAATATTTTTCGCGATTTAAGCGTGCGCCGGCCATGCATTATACATAATATACTAATGTTAAACACAGTGGTTGCGCGCGTCTGTAGACGCGCGTGGCATCGGCCGCGACATCTGGCCGTCCACCTAGCCCTCTCCCCATCATGTAAATACGTTCTATTCTAGTGGGTTATCAATAATTCATGGCGTCACTGAATTTGCTGATGTTTCGTACACCTGAGCTAAGTCTTATTATACGGCAGAGGGGCTTATTGAATTTTGATTACCTACAAGGCCGGTTCGTCGCACCATTTGCAATCTTCAAGGCTACGACAATAAATGCATGTATCACAATACGTTAAACCCAGAGTGTATAGAGAGCGGGCCGGTCGATAAAGAAAGGCTTCCGTGAAGCGTGGGGATGTTTTAACTCGCTTATTCACCATCTCGTTTTTGGAGATAGAAGGGCAAAAACAAGTTAGCGCTGCACGGGTGGTTCTTGCGCTTAGCATTTCTGCTTCGATTTTGCAGTAAGCTTTGGAGCTCCAAATTTGAATAGGCGTTATTTGCTTGTATACTAAACTACTACTATAGGTACAACGATCAACATATTTGTATAAATAAACATAATAGTTAGATATCATTTAAGACTCGGGAACAAAGACCACTAGCCTGTCCGCAGGGGGCAGGGTCAGTACTTGTACTCACTAGCAAGTAGAATGCGCGCGTCGTGAAAGTCGGTAACGTCGGAGCGTGTGGTGTGCGCAGGTGCTGGGCGCGGTGTCGCGCTGCGGCGCGGCCACGTCGGTGTGCGTGGACCGCGCGGCCGGCGCGGCGCTGGTGCACTTCGAGCAGGCGGCGGCGGCGGGCGCGGCCGTGCGCGAGCTGCGCCGCGTGGCCGCGCAGGCCTCCGCCGCCGAGCCCGACCACCCGAGGCTCTGCGTCGACTACGCCTCCCGCGAGTGCCAGGTACTTACCGTAGCGTGCAGCGTGCAGCGCGCAGCGCGCAGCGCCCGCCGAGGGAGGGCTGCGATCCGAACGGTTCATACACACACACACCGTTTGGACACCGTCAAAAAATCCTGTCTACTCTTTCAACGCTATTAACCAATCCATCCATACTGCCACTTCAACGCCAATGACGGATAAATCATTACAGTGGTTAACGCAAAATCAGCACGAGTGTCTATGACATAAACGAGCGTAGCGTAGCGCGTAAACGTAGCGACTTACCGCGCAACCCTCTGTTTTATATAAATGTATACGTAGCACTGACCAAACCGAGCGATCGCAACCTCGCGCGATGCCTTGAGATTTAAATTATCTGGTTTTTAGCTAGTGACGATCTTTTCATTTGACATAGGGTCGGTATAGTTGTAACCAGACCCCGCACGTTTGGTGCCGCTGACGTAAAAGTG